>KZ061731.1:204035-248429 GCA_002091835.1 Anopheles maculatus | reverse complement strand
TGCTGCTTGCCTTATGTAGAACTAGAAACAAACCGTATGCTTACACTGTACGATGCGTCAAACAATCCGGAACCGGATCCGGGTTTTACGGGCAAAACAATGCCCAAATTTCCACTTGTCAAAAACGGTACCGAACGACGACCAAGTGACAAAACGCGAAACGAGTACGAGGATGCCGACAGGCCGAAACGACTACGGTCGGTCGGTCGTTGGATGAATTTCCGTACGGGCGAGAATTGAAACTGACTCCCGGTGCTGGAACGAACCAGCCCGTACCAGTACCAGTCCAGATGGTGATGGTGTTCGTGTACACTTTTCCTGCTCGCGGTGCAAAACGGGGAGAGTCCGCTCACTTTCACCCAACGGCAGCAGGATCTGACAGGTGCCTCAGTACTCACACCGAGAGTCAGCTGCTACTACAACGGGTGCGCTCTCTCACGGTGTCCAGCTGTGAGAGTAAAGCCCACCCAGGACCGAAATGGGAAACAGGTACGGAAAACGCCCGAACCGCTTGGTACGGCTTTGATTTTCCACCACCAGCAAGGACATGCGCGCTCCACCGCGTGTGCTTTAGTGGCGAGAGAGAGAGAGTGCGTGCGAGCGTGATGTGTGAGCTTTCCGTACATCACACGCTCCTGGTGTTTACATCTGTTGTGTGTTGTGCTCACTCTCGATCTCTCTCTCTCTTTCGGTGGTGTTTTGGTGGGTCGGGAAAAATCCACCACGCGCGTTTCATCGATCAGAACAGAATCGACGAAAGTCTGCCAAAATACCCGAAGTCCGGACTCGGACAAGCCGTTTACGATGAACGTGGGTCACTCCCGGTCGTTCGCAGGTCGCTCAGTGAAAGCGATGAACCATTGTTGAGCTCGCACCTCTCAACACGTGTTCGATTGTGGCTCGGTGTGTGGTGTGGGTGGTTGTGGGTGTTAGTGACCTTGGTAACTCGTGCGAGTAGTAGGGAACGCAATGAGCACTAGGGTAACATGATTCAAGTTTTCGTTCCTGTTGGTGAGAACATTGAGGTGAAATAGATGTTTTCCATTGGTCATACAAAGCAGTTACTTAAACTTGATAGTTTAGTATACCAAAAAAAAAATCTAATTTGTTGAATGCAAAATGACACATACTTTTAATGACATCCTCTTGGAATTTTAGAATCGAAAAACTGTAACAATTAATATCTTTAACCTCAAATTAAAGGGAAAAGTATTGCAAAAACCCCGCAAACGGTTTTATGCAATTGAATGAAAAGAAACAATTATAGCAATAAGCAAGGACAGGAATTCCTGGTAATCGTAATCGATTCTCGATCCACTTATGCAACTTTAATTCCTCGAAAACAGACTTAGACATCAATAAAACAATGATTTTCGCAGCAACTGTTGTGCTTTTTGAAGCAGCAGTGATGATCTTTTCTGTCAAAGCTATTGTCTTTAGGACTGTATATTCCAAACACCTGAAAGACCTTTCATCAGCTTTTCTTTTGAGTTCCCGGTTCCGTTGGAGTTAATTTCATCGAATATATTTCATTTCTTTGCAACTTATCCAGAAATGAAGTGAATAAAGGAAAAATGTACTAATTCAATGCGACGTTCCCATGGGATTTTCTGATAATTGGATCAATAAAATAGTCCCTGCCATCTTTCGGAGAATTCTTCAGCTCCATAGAAAATACCGATACTTAACCCAAGGACTAAACGATCTTTCTCGCCTCCAGATAGGATGTATGAACCTGTCGAACATATAGAGAGTATTACTACTAAGAGTTGACTATAAAAATACTGAACTATACAAGAAATATAGTTTATATCCTAAAGCTTCAAGTTAAACTATCCACTCTATAATTCAAATTTGAATAAATATGATAAATCTTATTAACAATGTTTTGCGTAAGACTTTCACGGGTAATATCACCAGGATGTTTATCATATTTCATCGAGCATGCCCAGTTTACGGCTAATTGCAAGGATGAAATGCCTTCTTAAATCTTCTGAATGTACATTTTGTCGAGACATGATGTGCTGGAAAACGACGTCTAGCCATCAAATTGTAATTAACAAAAGTAAGCTAATATTAAATATTTTTAATTTCCCTTCGTTCTACATTGTATTTATAGATGCTTAATTGCAACGATATTGCAACAAGAATAACCCGAAAAATTTACGAGAACAAACTTAAATTCCGAATATTCTTCCTAGTAAGAAATTAAATAACTGTAACCTTATACCAGCCAACAAATATTCGTTATACACCTTACCATAAAGCTGTGAAGTAAACAATAATTTCAACATCGTGAGTTTAGTGATTCACACGGGGCGGCCCGGTTCGTGAGGGGCGGCCCGGTGGTGTATCCGCTAGCGGCGCCGGTCTTCACACGGCAGGACCGGGGTTCGAATCCTGGCGGACCGCCTCCCCGTACGCAGAACTGACTATTCAGCTACGGGTAAAACACAAGTCATAGAAAGCTTTAAATAGCAGGCCAATACCTACAGAGGTTGTAGTGCCAAAGAAGAAGAAGAAGAGAGTTTAGTGATTAAATATGTATTTTATTTACTACAGATTAGACTCTGTCTGTAGAGATTAGACTTCAGAATCAAACCTTTAAGTCAAACTGTTGAACCAGAACTAACATTTTGTCTCATGCTTATCTTCGTTGATGACGCTTTTCGCAGCGTCATCTGATGCTCCGGTTCTAATCAGATATAGATTGAAGCGCTCGTTGTTTATGTTGTATCTTTATAGTTATTTATTTTCTTCTGAATTCTGATCGCTGATATGAATATCTTCAAGTAGAAATGCATTGTAAAACACATTACAATAGACGACTTTACACTATTCTAGGGAGGAAAGATAAATCTAACGCAAGATAATGCATCTCCCGCGGATGTTGACTCACAGTACTTCCTGTAAGCGACGCTTTAAAATGCAATCAACAGTAACCCCCTCATACGGACCGACACCTTTAACACTTATCGCGCACCACATCTATAAATGAAAGTAATCTCACACGCAAAACGGGGTAACCTTTCGAGCGCCAACCAAACCAGCATATCGATTCACACGATTCCCAACCTAAATCCCGCTGACCCATTGAGTGGCCGGTGGTCGTTTGCCACCCGTTTGTCGATTCCAAAAGGTCCACCATTCATCATTATTCGAAGCGCATACCATATTCCCGGACGTCCCGGCAAGCAAGACCAGCTCACCCACTACAGAAACGACGCTCATCCATTTAGATAATCAATTTAATAATAAATCATCCAGCGATCTCGCCCTGCCTTCGGACACGTTCGTCAAAACTGTGCCGCAATGTGCCGGGAAGAAAAGTGAACGTACCCGACCCGATTTGTCGTCGGCCCTCGGGCGAACGAATGGTATCCGCCATCCGTACAATACGAACTGCTTTTAATAAGGACCACACTTTATGCTTTCCCTGGGCTTGCAGCGGCTAACAAGAGGGGATAGGTGGTAGAAAGTGGAAGCGATAAAAAACGCATAAAGTCAACAATCAATTCACTGTCACAGTCGGGAATTAAATATTCATGACGACTATCTGCATAAACCGATCGAACACAGGATGTCCACTTGTCCGCGCGTTGACATCCGGGACACACCGGGTTCCTATCCAGCGGGTTCTGCCCGGTGTCATTTCACGAGCACAATTGTGCATGATTCCCGGCTTTTATGTATCGGTGTACGGGAGGGAACAACAGAAAAGATTGGAGGCCTCAGGCACGAATGAACCGGCACACATATTCAAGGCAAAGACAAGCAGGAAAATATATTTCAGTTCGTTTCCTATTTACTGGTGATGTTCTAGCTTGACCTACTGACGAGTATGAATGCTATCTTTGAATACTGTGCCCATATATTAGCATAGCTTATCGGAACATAAATATGGTGAAGGTCCTATTTGTATCTTTAAAAATATTAAGTTGAATTCGTCAGGCGTCAAATAATGAACAGCAAGAAATGAACTACAATGTTTGGATAGCACGCAGACTAAACCAACGAAGGAACGAGACAATCGTGTCTTCATCCTTGGCACTCATTTTCCGCCGAAGCTTAACGGAGTGTCTTTCGCGTACGAAAGCTTAAGCAGTAAATGCCAAATTTCGGTCAGTAGACTATCGCCGAATGACGTCACTGTATTGTGAAGGTTTTTTTTATCTCCGTGAGTTCGTCCAAGAAACAGATGTTTTCCTTTTCGTGAGTTCGCCTTAGGGTGTATCGTGGAAAAAAACATCGAATCGATGTTTTTATTTTTCGTTGCAGTGTTATTTCGGTAATATGAGTGACCAGAATTGCAGGTAAAAATTAAAAATGAACTTATGGATAATGTCGACTGATGAAAGATCGTTTACTTAATTTATTATTAGATGATTGAATAAGTAACTCCAAGACCTGCTTGGTAAATAGCTAGGCAAAAAGATCAATATTTGGAGTTTCCTTCATGAGGGATTCCTTCATTTTTATTACACAATTTAAATAACTGATGCTACAATTTTAATAAAACTCAAACCTATCCAATTTCCCATCAGTTCTTCAACTTCTACTCAGTTCGGCATACATGTCTGTGTAGGAAAAACTTTTATCGATTTTTCCGACATATGATCATACGCGATTCCGCGCCAATTCTCATCCTAACCAGTCCCAACCAACCCATTCGTCTTCACCTTTACAGCTTAATAACGCCGTCAGACCCAAACAACCACCAACAAACTAATTGTTCCGAAACTTAAAGCCTTTGCCGAATCCCTTTTTTGTCAGTGCCCTGCAGTGCAGTACACGCGCCATCGTACTACCAACGTTAAAGGTTACGTCGTCTCTCGCAGTCCTTATCGTCAACCGAGGGCGACACTTCACGGCACGTACAAGGTTCAAACTTACCAACGCTCATGCCCATGCACGGACAGGGCTATCCTTTCGCGCTAAAAACGCGTTCACTTGGAGCATGGACTCGTTCTAGTTGGAAAAAGTGAGACAACTACTGCTTAAAAAAGTAAACCCCTAAAACCAACAAAAAAAAAAAACATCTCTCACCCTGGTGGCCCGGGTACCTTTCGAGCTTATTGGGTGACTTGGCAAGGCACTTGGAACATTTGGTTATGGCAGCAAACGCGAACACGGACAACCGGCGGCAAAATAAAACTCAAACAAAGAAGTGGCAGCAACAGCAGTGGGGAGAAGAAAAAGAAATCCCACAAAACTGTTCGCCCAAATCGCCCTGAAAGTGCGTTCCTGCCGGGCTACGGTTTCAGCTGGTACGGAAGCACCAGCAGCAGCAGCAGCAGCAGCCGCAGGACTATTCAAGCGAACCGGCGTATTCGGCAAATGGTACAGACGGCGCTTCCTGTGGTGGCTCTGTGGCTCTCTGGCCCGAATAGCGAAATATGTACGAGCGTGTATGTATAATACGTACATGTTACGAACATCATAAAATATGAAAAGGATTCCCTTGGTACGGCTGACGCATGCTACCGACTGGATGTCTTCCGAGGGCTTAGGAGATCTGTTCCTTGTTTTGGCATTTCGTTGCAGCAATGGTGGCCACCCTGAAAGTGAGCACGAAGACAAAGATGATGAGCAAAGCTCCTGGTGGCGAGGGTTTTGGCCGCGAGCAGGCAGATGGACTCAATGCGTGGGGAAGAAGCAGGTGGTTTCCTCGGTGAGGAAAGATATAGCAAGACCAGCGACTAAGATTCGTCCCCGGAGGGATGCGTTAAATCTTCTCCCATCAGCATAAGATTGTAATCTTACGTTTGTGCCTTCGCATAACGGGGCACCACCGTCGAGGATGTGTACAGGGAGGAGGGGAGGATGGGAGGGAGAGAGGGAAAAAGGACAACAACAACACCAACAGCGGGGAAAAAACAACACACCCGTGTAACGACGGTGAAGGCGTTCAAGGATGATGCGTACTGATGGTGAGATGATACCGGAGGCGGCTAGTGCGGTTGGAAATGGATGTATTTGTTCTTTTCTTTGTGGTTGTTGCTTGTTTTATTTTATCTAAGCCTTGGTCAAGCATGTACTGGTAAAGCCTGTGGTTACCATTTTGGGAAACGGTTCAAGGTTGAGTGGGAGTTTGCATGAACGAATTTTCGTACAACAGAATTCGGTTTATTTGCGTGTTGTTTTTTAACTTTTTTTGTAAATTGGGAAAATATTCTTTAAGGTGGCAAATTTCACAAAAGGTGACCTCATCCATACTGATCGACTCGAAACTGAGGTAGGCTTCACAATATGAACTATCCAATTTTTGTACTTTTACACCTGCGTCGATGAGGTTTTTTTTTACAACGAGACATATATTGTAATGTTTTAATCTAGGGCCAAAGTAGGATTGAATGAAGCTTAATTCATACTAAAACCTGCGAAATTTAAAGCCTTAAAACAGTACAAACGATGCAGACTATGAAAGGTCGGGGATAAAACTACTAGCTACAGCTTGAATATCGACGACGAAATCTGATGTTACATGCACAATATACTAGTGATGGGCGCTCGGAATCGGAACTACCTGGTTCCGATTCCATAGCTGGAACCGATTCCGGATCCGGGTGCGGAACCGAATCCGGATGCGGGTGCGAAACCGATTCCGGATCCGGCGGCGGAGTGGTGGATTTAACGTTACGCGGACTGAGCGGCCGAGCTCGTAGGGGGTCCCGAAAAACCAAGGAATAACCAGATCAACCACCCCCCCCACTCCCCCCCCGCTCACGTTCTTAGAAAGAACCAGTTAAACACACATGCAAGGGGATCCCGGAACCTACTGTTCGGAATCGATTCCGCAAAATTTGGAGCACTCCGGAATCGATTCCGATCAAACCATCATTTCGCCCATCACTACAATATACAAACAAAATGGAGTAAACGATACACTACCATTCCAAAATAATCTGAGTTCGTATGAATAGCAAACGTAAACTATCATCTATTCCTTCAAGAAGGATTCTTCATGAACTTCTAGCCTTTACCAGTGGCGGATCAAGCTCCTACGGGGCCCTACCGAGATCACGAAAATCAGAAACTAATCGACGCAACATTCCTAGAGTTCTGTTTGATCTGGAGATCACGTCATCAATGTGATTCGAGAACCGTGAGCCTCGAGTCGATCAAAATGTCCAAATCCTTAACACACGTAACACGGATTAACGGAGATCCACAGAGGGTATAATTAAACATCAAAGGACTCAGGGAACGGGAAAAGGAGATGATTTGGCCAATCCCACAGAGCTCTAATTTTGCAAGTAAAAGGAGACATTTTGCAAGGAGACCCGCTACTCGTGGCCCCCGCAAATTGGTAATCAGGAGTAATCAGGAGGCCCCTTACCAACTGCTTCTTCCAAATAACGTGGGGGGGGGTGGTATGGCTTTCGTATTTCGGGGCCCCCCAAACGGCGAGGCCCTAGGCGGCCGCCTACTCCGTCCACCGTTTGATCCGCCACTGGCCTTTACATCGAGTGACATCCGTATGCTATTAAATTTTATAGAGTGTTAACAAACCATCATCTTTATTAAGAAGCTTTCAGGGAATTACTTTAATCGATGCAGTTAAATGCAATAGGTTTATCCCTCAATAACCGCTGCATTTCTACTGAACCTTTTTTTTTTTATCATGGAGTAAATCTGCAAACAGAGACCCACGAGGCCTCTGGTGGGGACCATCCCCTGGGTACTGCCAGGCTTTTACTGACTAAACCCTCCATGAGCCTTCGCCTAACATTTCCAGGTTACCAGCTAGGGTATTACTTCAGAAATGAAAGGTATAGAAGTTTTATATCCCGAAGGAAACGTCTCGGCGCCGCGCTATGACTACTTGGTTAAGGTAGTCTGGCGTCTTAGCTTCACAATCACCGCTGGCTTCTGAAAGAACTAATGAGATCCTTCCAAAATCCAACGGTGATCTACTGCCTGCAACGGTAGCACGCTCCTCCATAGGAGTACTAGCTATCGCTGCATTCTACTGAACCTTTGAGAGCCCCAATAGAAAGTCTGAAACCTTCCAACAGTGTCGGTTCCGATAGAATCCCACGGACAGTTCTATCGTAGCTGGCAAATGTATTATGTGTCCCATTGATGAATTTCCTTCGCAGATCTTTGATCCAAACCATGTTCCCAGAAGCATGAAAATATTCGTTTAAGATTTAAATCCGCAATGAAAGTTCTAAAAGTAACGTAGACAACTACAAATGACGAACATCTCAATCATCAGATGCTAAAGTGTTCAAAATGATTGTTCATACAGCATGTTTTTCTCATGAACCCTCAATTCGTCTAAGCGACTCTTGAAGCCATGCACTTTGGTGATCAAATGAACGCTGTATGTACCAATTTCAAAGCAACATTTGATTCTATAAACCATTGTTTGCTTTAAGAAAAACTCAATTGTATATTAACAGAAGCTATCAAAAGTTTTCAATCATACCTGATAGGTCGAAAATACTGTGTGATCGAATATCTCTCAGAGCAGTCTAATACGCTCTGTCTCATCCTCAGTCTATGTGGAAGTCCCTAAAAGACACTATGGGCTGAGTTGTCTGATACCATTCTCATAGCATGAACAGCTCACCTAAGACTAGTGAGACTAGTTATGTTTGTAACAGTAATTTTATTGCACATTTCGGAGAGCTCCAATTTTTGGAACCAGCTGTGGAATGACTTCTCAACAATCATTCCACTCATATGGGGTAAAAAATTGCTGATCATCTTGAAGTCTGTTTGTCAGAAGCGTAGGCGAATAATGTGCCTATTAATGTTCTGGACCGACCTAGTCAATGGTTTTGACAAGTTCAAGGTTAGTTTTAACTACATGTACATTGATCCGGTCGAACAGTGATTTTCTAATTTAAACATTTATTCGTTTTTAATTGTTTCTCACAGATCAATTAATTTTTTTGTATGTATATTTCTCAACTTTTTAAACAAAACCAAAAAATATATACAAAATACAGCTCAAAAGTGCTTAAAATAAAATGAAGCGCATAAAGTTCCCCAGCAGTTCTGAAGAACATAGTAAATAACTGCCATAACAACGGCTTCCAATTTTCCCCTACAACAGCACCGTCGCCAGAAAACCTCATTACAGTTCGTTAAACTCACACGGCCATGTAATATGGAAAGCAAAAGCATCCAACAGTATACGGAAATGTGCGCTTTCCGGAGCAACCAAAATTACTCACAAACAACTCACTGATGTACATTTCTTCTGCATACGTTTGGGTGCTTTATTTATTTTTCGTGCGAGAACGATTACTTCTGCCGAAAATGGTGCTCTTTAACTTTCTCCTCTAAAACGCCTTAATACGTAGCGCGCAACACATGCTCGTAGTGTCCGATTACGTTTCATGCTAGCAAGGCCTTGAGGATTCTAAGAAAGGCTCACAGACACTTTCTTGAGCAAACGATGGTAATACCGAGCGCACCGAGCAAAGGAACGTGATTTTCCACCCGAAAGCACCCGCGCGAGCGATGCGTTCAGTGTCTTGTCTGGGTTGTCTGGATTTGAAGCGCTGGATTTGAGTGAGGATAACAATATGGTGGCAAATTTTATACGGTGTGTGTATGGTAGATAGTTGAAGAGCAAACATTCTGTTATATTTGTTCTATTTTTATAACTCTATGTTAAAAAAGGCTCTAGCTTAAGCGAAAAGCGTTCGTAAAACATCGATAGTTTAAATTGAGAACTTTTTTCTATAGTAATTAATAAGCAGCATAGAGATACTTTTAATTTCCACAGCAAATAATAAACATTTAAATGCTTAATTTATATTCTGAAATATAAATATCTTACAACAATTAATATCTTACTAACTATGTGTGGCACGTTTCCTGCAGTGAACACTTTTTCTTTTCTGTCTTTTTTCTTAGGCTTTTAATATGCTTGTTATTAACCAAAAAGCAAAAACATACAATTCAACGTTTGCTTTCCAATACATTATTAATATTCATCGTGCCGCACGTAACGCTTTCTGCAACAAAAGAAAACCGCTTTTGATATGCACTCAAGCCTTCATAGCAGACTCACCAATGCATTCGCTAATGAGTTTCCGCTGCGTCAGACACTGAGATCGGGTTAATTTTACCGATCGAATTATCGTTAAATTTGCACACGCATCATTCAAGCCACATCACCAGTAATGAAGTTCGGTCGAATGCATTGGACGCCGGAGCGATGAGGCCCACATCGCACATTCCACGAACGGTGGGTGTGTGTGTGTCGGTGCAGCAACAGAAGCCTTGTGCGTACAATGTCAATTTTATTTCGCCTCGTTTGTTTGATTGATGTTTTAATTTCTCTCACGCTGATGTGAACCTTCATAAATAAGTTTTTGTTTCTCTGTAAAAGCACAAACGTGCGCACACATACACACATTTGAGCAACAGATTTATATAGCACAGTTTAACCTACTTCATTTATGAAAGTAATAGCAACAGGAGAAAAAAGGACAACGCATGTTGGCACGCTCAACTGGCGTTTGAGTTCCAATGTAATGTAATTGGTGTAGGGTGCCATTTTTTTTTGTGACACACAAAAGTAAAACACCGTAGCAGCTAAAGAAGAGATGCTATTGACATAAGTTGCTGCTGCAAATGATGGTTTTCAGTGGATTAGCAACCAGCATCAAGGCGCTTGTTTGAGTGCAACGTAATTAGCCGTTGGTATTACAGGCCGCTTATTTGCTTAATTAGCAACGTATCTGGATGGGATTTTGTTTTTCAACTGAGTGCTTTTTGGTTTTGTGTTTTGTGTGATTTAAAAGAAGAAAATGTGTGTGTTTACTGAGTTTCGGTTCAAAGGGTACAAACACAAAAGAATGAAGCAAAACATATGCTATCATTCTCAGAGAAAATGGTTTAACTGTCTGTCTGTTCCCCAAAAAACCATCCCTGTTGCTCTGATCAATACAAATTAAGTAAAAAAAAGCTTATGAGAAATTTATTGGATTTAAGACGATTGCTTGAAAAAGTGTGTGGTATAGAGGTCATATACCATGTAAGAAAATTATTATCATGTTAAATCCTATAAAATTTAGAAATTTCACAATTTTTTCTTCTCTTAAGCACATGCGATCCATGAACCAAATTTTTCCCACATGCCGTTTTTTTCTACGGCACTGCAATCTCGAGAGGTTTTAGCTTCCTTGTCTTCATTCTTCCATTACCTGTATGAGACATGATGTTGCTCAACTCGACCCAACATTATAAACGATGCTAAAAACTGAGTGTTTTAAAGCGATATTAACGGACGGTTGTTGTTTTTATAGCTCTAAGAATAAATTTGAAAGGTTTATAATTAAAAAAGTCTCAGAATCATTCAGACGCCGAAGGAATTCGTTTTCTTTGTTTGCAGTAAACATCAATAGTTTCGTTCAACTGTTACTGAACAAAACAGAAATCAAAATACTCTTTCTTCGTTGACTCTTCTTCTAAAAGACTCGGCAGTTTTTTTATTCAACTTCTAAGAGCTTCAAATTGCTACATCATCCCAGAGCAGCAGGTATTGGTTGCTTAATTGCTTCACTTCATCACAGTTAAAACGAAATGTTTCAGAATTAGTAGCTTAAATCTTGGTGTACCTGGTAAAGGTTCTAAGGACAACCGTTATCAATTTCTTGATATGTGATATGCTTGCTAGGTGCGCTCAATAAGAGCCAAAGGTTCTTGATGCGCAATTTTTTATTTGAACGATTCTGAACTAGTATGTCACTTTATATTGAAGACATGTTGCATTAAGGAATGCATATTTTTTCCATCTTTCATGGTACTACAGTGTTTTAGGATTAAAGAGTTAAAAAAAAAGAGTACCATCGTTACTAGATCAGTTTGATATTTATTTTATTTTATTATTCCAATATGACGGCTGAAAGCCGTATTTTCATCACTGCGTGTGGTGATTTAATATAATTCATGTTTAATAGCTAAAAGGCATTTCCTTCTTGTGATTTGGCTTATCCAGGGCATGCTCGGTGTGGATGAGTAGTGGGTGGTTGTTATCTAATTCTATTGTGGTTGTTGTTCTAGTGTGGATGTGATGTAGGCTGTACTTTTGGTCGCTGTATTTGGTCGCTGATTCTATTAATCATTGCTGGTAGGTGCGGTGTGGTTCTATGGAGTGTGGTGCGCTTCTATGGCAGGTGCTTCGCACACCTGGATTGTGCTTCGTCCTTCCTAGTAGCGGGGATGGACTATAAGAAAATAACAAGAAACATAAAGTAAACAGCTAGACAGAACAAACGATTAATTAGCTGTGTCCCGGCTCGACCATGTCAACGTCGAATCCAAAAATGATCGGCGAGTCTCATCCCGCAATAGCAAGAGCGAATCCACTACTCTCGAGACTTAACCCGTCGACCACTCCCGGACCCAAAGCTAACACGGTTAAACCCGTCGTGTCACCGCTGGACTGGTATTGAGAACGATCAGTTTCATATTTTTGGAAATTTTCGTGTATCTTCAAGAAAAATAATGCCTTCGTTTAATCTCTAGTTTTGGTGTCTTTGTTGAGAATGATATGGAAATAAAAAAATGTTCCTTCAATTTTAGACTGAAACGCATCAATTATCATCGGTAGAACTCCCCTTTCATAGATTAGTATTGCTGTAATAACTCATCATACGCCACACCCTGTTGATCCTACCAAATGCACTACATAATTTTCTCACCTAAAATATTCGGCTTAGTTGTTGCTAATGAAGTATGGCTAGAGTTGCTCGACGATTATTGCAAAGAACCCACTTTTTATCATTAATAACAATACGTTTAAAAATCCGTTACATTTTAAATGTTCACAAGTGAATGAAGGGCGTTCGATGTCTTGCCTTCAGCTGATTTGGCATTAATTTTTACATTTTCCAAATGATTAGAATTTTGAAAAACACCATGAAAAATGACTTGCTCAATAATTTTATGAGTTTGCGTGAATCTGAATCAAGCATTGCATTCAGTTTTAATTAAATAGAATTTTAATTTTGATCCAGTCAATTTTTCATCTTTCAAAACAAAACTATCACTTTTGAATCGAGCAAATCGCTGCTGACGATTGACACTGTAGATGCTTTACCTACAATAATTAATTTTTGCAATTATAATAGAAAATTACCCAAAGCTCAAAGTACAAACTTGATTTAAATTTGGTATAGTAATTAATCTTTTCAACAAATTTTGTTTGTTTCAATTGTTGTCACAGTATTTCCACATTTTAATGTCATTTGTTTTCTCCGGAATAGATTAAGCAATATATCAGAAACACTTAAATGAATATTTTCAAGGAATTTGGTACAGTAGATAATACTCTATAAAAACTTTTACCTTTCCTTCAAAGCCCTTTTAATGAGTATTTCAACAGAAACTTCAAACAAATGCCAACAACATATGATAAACAATATTCTTATAAAAAAAACCCCTTGGCACAATACTCATTGTGACTCCACGTGTTTTGTTAAAAATGTACCCTTTTGTAAAATAAACTTCCATGCACAATCAAATTGTATTTAATTCACCAAAACCCATCCTTTCCATTCGACTTCGGGCACACATTTCCCAGCGCGGACAGAAACTTTTCCAATAGACACTCCACATTCGAATGGAAATTATGTCTCAAAAGCCAAAAGTATGCAGATACGGCCCCATCGTCATTTCCCTCGTGCCTATTGAGCAGTGAGGCACGGCACGTGCAAGGCAAGCCGGAAGAAAACACTACAACACACCGAAGCAAATCGTACGAACTGCTCATCAGAGTCGACCTTTCATCCATCTTGCCTCGCGCGCGCACACACAACGCACGCGGTATGTGGAAAAGCGCTTTCGCGAACACAAAAGCCTTGAGCAGGTGGCAACCGGGATCTGTACGGGGATGGGAACCCTTTCGCGCTCATTGACGACAGCAACTCGTCAGCGCACTTGTCGCGGAAGAAAATTTATTTCCAATCATTCTGACAACCGGTCCCCCGGGAACCACCATCCGACCGTGATCATGCACGATCGTGTGTCACTCAGCACGTGCCGTCAGCACGCCGACAATCAAACAGGGCGCAACGGAAGTGTGTGAGAGTATGTGCACAGCACTGACAGCGCCATTTCCTGTCCTTTCCCGTTTTCGCCATCCACATCCAGGGGGCCAACAGGAAAAAAAGGAAAAGATTCTTAAAAGTGCATTGCTCCCTGGTGTTTTTTTATGGCCGTGCTTCACCTTCTCATCAACTCGTAGTGCAAAAGTATTCAACGCTTTGCGACGAGCGCCGACATCACTTGCACAATTATTGCCCCCGGGGTTTGTACGTACAGTGAGCCCTTTCCGGATGACGTACGTCTGTACGTGTACTTGTGAGTGAGTATTACGAGGCTTTTGCTTCGTTTCGTCACTCTGGGAATCACTTATCAGTATCGAGCGACAGCCAAGCACGGGACACGAGCGGGAAATGCAGGAAAGGATTTGATGTTCGCTTCTTATACTTCCCACATCGCTTTTTTTTTTGCTTTGTTCCAACATGAATGGAATCGTCCATCTTATGCTGTATGTTTCGTTCGAACTGAATCTATTGGCAAGGATTGGCTTGAATCAGGTTGGGTTTTTGTACATGTTTTTTTATCGTGCTTTGGTGCTGCTGTGCGTCATTCGTTCATCAAGCGTACGTGTGGGATTTTGGAATCGATTGAAACATGGAAAACATGTATCGGGTTGAAGCAACATGACCTGGGCCTGTATTTTCTTTGCAGTGAGAAAGTCCCATCTTATGCTGTATGTTTCGTTCGAACTGAATCTATTGGCAAGGATTGGCTTGAGTCAGGTTGGTTTTTTGTACATGTTTTTTCATCGTGCTTTGGTGCTGCTGTGCGTCATTCGTTCATCAAGCGTACGTGTGGGATTTTGGAATCGATTGAAACATGGAAAACATGTATCGGGTTGAAGCAACATGACCTGGGCCTGTATTTTCTTTGCAACCCAGAAGTCGTCATGCAAATCAAGGCATATCACCCGAATGCTATAACTGGGTTATTGGGGGAAAACACTTCCATCGTGTCCGGATAACGGCATGTCAACAGGGAAGCATCAAGAATGCTCTTGAATGTTGCAGGCAATGTAAATTAATTTTGCTAAATGTTGCAATTTTGACTACTGGGTCTCGAATTTTATTTTATTCAAATGTGAAAAGATTTGATTTAAATGTGCAATCGAAATTAAGACGATACGAGGCGTTCACAACTGTCTAACGTACTTTTTACAGCAATAACGTTGTTATTTAATTTTAAATCATCAAACATGCCTGAAAAATTCTTTAATAACGTTTGCTTTGTGGACGTTTTTAATGGTCAGATAAAAAGTCTGATAAGGATTATCTTTCTTCCTAAAGCAATTTTAAAGATTGATTTTGTTTTAACCGTTTCTGCTCAGCCCTTGGAATTAATAATAAACTGAGGTTTACCATTAAAGATATCGCTTCTTTTCTCTTAAAACGACATCGAATATTCAAAATATAAACAAAAGCAGACTTATCGTCGGCTCCTCCTCCTCGGCACAGCATTAGTTTTGATTTGAATAATGTCCAGAAAGCTCTGGGATAGCTCCACAAGTGCTAATAAGTCCATAAACGATTTTACCTCTAGAAGCGAGGTGAGCTAGCTGACGGTTTGCAGGAGTTCTACAGCGGATCATGGTACAGAATGATTTTATTCATGTCTAAATAGAAAACTAGGAATCAGACGGATGTAAGTGTATTATTGATAAAATATTAAAAATCTAAGTAGAATCATTAGAATGTCATCATCAATATATTGTACATCAAAGAACATAGAGAATCATTAACAAGCTCCCGATATAAAAATATTTTTCTAATGTTTCCGAACATTTGAAGATTAATAATATCATAATTTCAAAGTAAGTCCGATTATAGTCTTTGCTCATTTCTCTCTTCGCTTCCGATTTTTTTCCATTATCATTGTTTGTTGTCGTATATTCACGATGAATTTATATTTTAAAAGACTATCTACAGAGCCTTAACTTTGAAAATATAAAGTTTCAATAAAAACTTTAATGAAACTACCAAATATACGTTTTTAAATCGTCATAGACATGTAATTAATGGCGCTTGATTCAACAATATACCTATTCTTACAAATGCCCGTAAAGTGTATTTGTGTGTAGAACAAGTGCTTTTTATCAAAAATAAAAATTGAAAGAGTTATACTATGAAAAAATAATTACAAAATGCATGAATCATTACCTATTATTACATAAAACATAATTTTAAGCGATCTAGCCTTTTAATAATTTCATTTTAAAAATCAGGGATTTTGTTAGCTGTTACTAGAAATATTTTATAAACATTCAATTCAAGGTACGGCCAGGCGGATCTATATGATTAAAAAAACAAAAGGTTCAAGATAAAACCAAACAAATACTGTAATTATGTTAAAAATCCTTACCCTGTTTTGAAAGTCCCTATTTAAGCGTAAACCATGCAGCCATTATTACAACGATAAATAATAATTGTTTGGAACATCTACCAATCTACCGAATCTACCAATGCGGCTTAATTCCATTGAATGGTTGTACAATAAAAAACCCTTCTTTCGCTTAATTTATTTCTGAGCAAAGTGTAAGAAAAGTGAGTTTCTAGGATAATAGAATGAGGTTTTCTACAGTTTAAGAATACTAAAATGGATTAAGCATAAATATTTATGAATAATTTTTTCTGTTGCATTAGCAGTCCTGTATCTACTACTTTTCCATATTTTGTTGAACAGTAAGGATGGGAAGTATTAAAAACATTGAACAAAACTGAAGTTTTATGAGGTATCGATTATATCCCTGGACGTACAGCCAGCTATCTGGTTATATTTATATAAAAAAAATTTTAAGCAATGATACTCAGCGTTCAATTAAATTCATGGGCAATTAAGTATCGATCCAATACACTATTTATCCATTTCGAGAGCAACATTGTAGCAATCAGAAAGAAATAAAATAATCACTTCATGTACCACTCCATCGACCCGTGTCCAATCAAACTCATAGCTAATGAATGAAAATATTTCATTACAAATCACTTGCAATTGATAACAATTAAAATAAAATTGTATCAAAAGCGCACTTTCCGGCCCTATCAACTCTACTCACTTAATAAATGTTAAGGCAAGCTACATCATTGATCGTCCCATCGCATCCGATCCTCTTCCGACAGGGGATATTAATAATTCTGCTTTAATTTATATAAATGCATCTGGATTTATTGTATTGTTTTTTTTTTGTTGGTTTCCAACAACACAATCACTGGTAAAAGCAACGCAAATCAAATTCCGACATTTAAAAAAAAATGAATTTTCCATACATCAGCTCCGATGGAAACTATGCGTTGTGAAGTATGTCGTTTGCACTAGTAGCATGAATGTATCATCCGTTACGGATACTAATTTCATTATTCATTTCGTTTCCTCCATTTCTGGCAGTGTTCGTATGTGTGTGTTTGGGTATGCTGCATCAGCGTCGATGTATGTATATCGTTTAGGTTCAGTTCTAAATACGTCCTGCAATCAACAGCATCCGGTTAAAATGGCACACGGGTGGTTGTTTTTTTTTGTACAACTCTTTTTTTATCGTTTCCCATCCCATTGAAGCTATCTTTTATATATTTTTTTAACAATATTTTCAACAACAAAAAAAAGACTCATAAAAACAGTAAAAACCAATTTTGTCTACGCCGGTCAAAAGCGGAAAATTGCATGCTGATTGGCCGTCGGGAGAAGCTCACCGCGCGATGATCGGATACTACAGCCAATAAATATTGATTAAATATTCGTCTAAGCACTAGCAAACATCACACACCACCATCGGGTTGGTGCGATAGATCTCTCCCAATAGCCACCTGCTCCTGAAGCTCAGTGTATACACCGTGCAGTGTAACAACTATGCTGATGTTTTACGGAAGATACTGAGCTTCTGCTTCCCGGGTTTTTTATCCCCCGGTTTGGATGTATTTTGTTTTTCCTTTTCCACATGCAAATTGCTGCATGCACCGGATGCACAAAGGTATCGCAAAAAAGAGAGACGTTCTATGGGAAGCAACAAAATGACATGGGAAAAGCCAAGCTAAATAGAAATGGCTTGGGAAAAAGGGCCTTTCATCAGTGCCTGAAAAGACACATACACACGCAAACCGTTTAGAGCGAATTGAACTCTAAGCTTCTATGATAGTGGTGGATGATGGAGAAAAAAAAAGTAACATAACATAAAAAAGACATACACACTTTTAAATAGTTTGTAAAACGCAAACGATACTGGTGCGGTGCGATCGATCGGGTTTTGAAATTAAAATAAGCTTTGCGAAGTGAACCGTCGAACGGGTTTGGCCAGTGTCTCCGGCGAGATTTACTACACAGCGCGAGCCTCGGTTGCATCCGTTGCAGCACCGGAAAACCGAACGATCGATGGCAAAATCGTCCGCCAGTAACGTTCCGATGTTCACCCTGGGACACAGTGGAACGCTGAAACCCACTGACCGGGTCACAGGATTAAACAGAAAGCTCATACGTGTCACACGAGAGGGTATCAGGCTGAATCTACACACGTCCCACAACACGGTACCGTATGCAAACAAGAACAACAAAATGAACGAAACAACATCGAACCGAAAGTGGAAAGAAAAATGCATCAGACAAACTAGCAAAAAGGGCCTGCTGCACGTTGCACGTTGACCTAGCAGGATGCCAATGAGGAAGAAAGAGAGATGGCTGGCCAGAGAAGCAGAACGAGTGGCGAGAGAGATAATTTTTCACAGCTGGTAAATTGAAATTTTATTTCGGTCTAGTGCATTACCGCTTTCGCCACTTGATGGTCCGTTAAATTTGTGTACCGAATGCGCTGTGCCGTTGATGGTTGTGGTATGTGGACAGATGGGCGAATGGGACTATATAAAAAAGAAAAAAGAAAACAGAGTGTGAATAAGGAACAACAGCACGGATATTGCTTTCGTCCTTTGGGAAAAGCCAATAAAAGGGTGCAAAAGGACCTACACAGTCTTTGATGGCCGAAAGGTTTGATAAATATTTGGTGAAAAAATCTTGCCTTGTAGCACATCTGGAGCCATTTTATTGAGCTTTGTTCTGTTGCGTTCTAGTTGATTATTATTGAACATTATTTAGTGTTATCTTTGTAGTACCAGAAAGCTTTTGATTTTTTATTATTTAAATTCTTAACACATTATATTAAAAATGTTTTTTTTTTTAATTTGAATTTCTCGCTGTCCTTTCCACTTGTTTTGACATCATAACATAAACCAAACCATGGACTAGTGCGCAACGAAAAACTCTCTCTCACACACCCACACACGCTCACATATTATCTGCAACAACATGTCATTTCATCAGCAGACGGCAATGGGTTCGCAAAATGCAAACCTCTGTGTGCAAAAATGGCGTAGCACCATCAACGAACGATGAACAGGCATACCTACATACACACAAAAACATACAACCACACGCTCATAAACACCGAACCGAACCTTAATGAAGTCAGCTGGCAAAATTCTCTTTGATATGGAAATTAGATTTCTTCACAATCCGTAATCATCGGTGCAAAATTGCAAATGAATAATTATCGATCCGGCCACAGCAATGGGACTGAGGGTTCTAGGGCACCAACAGCAACAAAAAAAAACAGACTAATAAAACACCACCATGATGCACATGATGGCCCGATGGTTGCAGCGGCGCACCGGGCGCAGGAGTTTAAATGAGCGCACAAAATAATCAACAAAACGCACGCAAATTGTAGTGAAAAGTTGACGACCGATGAGAGCCGTTGATTTGTAGGTTGATTATTTGTATCGCATCGGCACCCGGGCGGTACGGGCGGCCATGATTGAGGCACATAGTGGTTGCTTCGGAAGGTGTATGAAGCGTTTGAAAGTACATGTGTTTGACATTGCATACGCCGTCAGTTGCGAGTGTGGGAGAAAGATTTATTCCATCCCGTTGGCAAAGTGCCTTCATCCGGCTGGGAACGGTTTGCTGCGTTAGACAGAAGATTGTGCAAGGCAATACTTTTGCTCCGGTCCGGTACATTCAACAGTGTTGTCTTTGTTCGGGCTAGATTGTTGTCTAGACAATAGTGTAGCAACCGGCATTTGTAGGTATTGATTGACGGATCAGCATAAAGATAACTGAAGGTCGTTATGCGAATGTCATTGATCGTGCAATGAAAAGGCCATGCAGACAGGGCTTTTTGTAGTTGTGTGTGCCGTTTTATGTTTGTTACAAGATATGAAAACTGTTCTAGAATTCTTTAAAATTTTGGATATTAAAATGTGTTGCGTCCAGCAACAAACGCTCCTCAGTTACGCGTTTCAGATGTTTTCTCACAGATTTTTCGAATTCCGAAATTGACTTTTTTTTACTTTATTACCGGAATTTAAAATTCGCTGCGATCATCCGTTGCGTGTTGAAAAAGAGACCTCATCTTGCGCGCGCCGGGTTTTTATCGTCTCGTCCTCCGGTCAATCACCCTTCTGTGTGAGAGTGCAGGTGAGAGAGATTCTCCCGAGCGAATTCGCCCGCATCGAGCTGTGGCCACGGCTCCGGGACTGATTCCGCTCCGCTCCGCTGTCAACAAAACGATGTGGACCGTTGCGTACGCGACAAAATGGATATTAAAATTTTGCAGGTTGTTGCAAATGCAAATGCAACAGAAAATTGCGACGAGAATTTCAACTGTTCTTAAAACATAAACTTTATTCAAATATAACGGCTTGAATTCGAGTTTGGGTTCGGTCTTGAGTTCGGTTTTAAAACACGCAGTGTTCGCTCTCGCTCTTGGTTCGCAACTGTCCTTCCTTTCTGCGATCTAATATCGAGCAGTTAAGGTTTATATACGATTCGATCTTCGTCGATCGTGCTGTTTGTAAACAACCTAACATCACTTATCACGCGGTACATCGGCACGTTTTCACAACACAGGTAGTAAGATTCGTTCAATTGTGTACACTTTGCTGCCAGTGTAGGATTGCTCGAACAGCCTTTAATCATGTGAGCTATTCGTTCTGGCGAACGCATCAACGCCATCACTCCATCTCAGTCCATCTCGCCTCCTCTGTCTATGTGGACGGCCTAAAAGGTGCGATCACCTATCTGTACATCACCCCTGCGTAAGTCAGTGTTTGTTAGCAGGGCCGCTGGTGGTGCCACCATCATTTTGGTTTTTGCCTCGTTGATCTCCAACCCGAGGTTCAGCGCCGCATGCTCGATCCTTTGGTAAGCTTCTGCTACATAGGAGAGCCTCAACCCAATGATGTCTATGTCATCAGCGTATGCCAAGATCTGGAGTGACTTATAGAAGTTGGTCCCCGTTGTTTCCACCTCCGAGTCTCGGATAGCCCTCTCTAGCGCCAGATTGAATAGGAGACAAGCGAGCCCGTCTCCCTGGCGCAGACCCTTGGTGGTAGCAAAGGGCCCTGAGAGTTTTCCATCCACCTTCAAATGGCATATGATGTTGGTCACTGTCATACGTACAAGCCTGGTAAGCTTGGCCGGGACTCCAAATGAGCTATTCGTACTGCCTGACTTATTCTTATCTTTTGATAAGGTACAGGTAAATCTTCTATAAAAATTGAGAACTATTCGTCCAAAGAACCAGTGACTGCTAAGGCACATATTTATAACTCGTTATATGTAGTCATGGATTTGGATGCGTCCACACGTACTAAAGATGTTTCGTTTGCAGTCGCTGTTACTAGTTGTCACAGTATAGATCTCTCTATCTTTCAGGTTTTTAGTAAACGTTGGTCTGGTATAAAAAATGGTTGTCATTTGCAAATAGTTTAAAAGAAAGATACCATGGAACGACAAATAATGATTGCCATAAACCATGGAGTACGACAAATAATGATTGCTTGGAATACTTTTAGAGCCTAACACTGCGGCTTAATTCTTTGAAGGTTTAAACAATAAAACAGACTAACGTTTATTGATGTTATTTCTGAGAAATACATAAAATGTGAGTTTTTAGGATAATAGAATAAGATGTTTTAATGTGAAACGGTTTCCAAAGTTTTAGTATAGTAAAATGGATCGTGTGAGGCCAAAAAAACAGACAAGGTAGTAGACAACATAAATACTTATGTGAATTTTTTTTCTGTAATGTAAGTAGTCCCGTATCGACTATTTTTCTATATTTTTTTGAACGGTAAAGTTGGGAAATATTAAAAAAATTGAACAAAACTGCAGTTTTATGTGGTATTGATTATATCCCTGGACGTGCGTTAAGCTATCTGGTTGTCTTTATATAAAAAAATTATTTAAGCAATGATACTCAGCGTTCAATTAAATTCATGGGCAATTAAGTATCGATCCAATACACGATTTATCCATTTTGAGAGCAACATTGTAGCAATCAGAAAGAAATAAAATAATCACTTCATGTACCACTCCATCGACCCGTGTCCAATCAAACTCATAGCTAATGAATGAAAATATTTCATTACAAATCACTTGCAATTGATAACAATTAAAATAAAATTGTATCAAAAGCGCACTTTCCGGCCCTATCAACTCTACTCACTTAATAAATGTTAAGGCAAGCTACATCATTGATCGTCCCATCGCATCCGATCCTCTTCCGACAGGGGATATTAATAATTCTGCTTTAATTTATATAAATGCATCTGGATTTATTGTATTGTTTTTTTTTTGTTGGTTTCCAACAACACAATCACTGGTAAAAGCAACGCAAATCAAATTCCGACATTTAAAAAAAAATGAATTTTCCATACATCAGCTCCGATGGAAACTATGCGTTGTGAAGTATGTCGTTTGCACTAGTAGCATGAATGTATCATCCGTTACGGATACTAATTTCATTATTCATTTCGTTTCCTCCATTTCTGGCAGTGTTCGTATGTGTGTGTTTGGGTATGCTGCATCAGCGTCGATGTATGTATATCGTTTAGGTTCAGTTCTAAATACGTCCTGCAATCAACAGCATCCGGTTAAAATGGCACACGGGTGGTTGGTTTTTTTGTACAACTCTTTTTTTTATCGTTTCCCATCCCATTGAAGCTATCTTTTATATATTTTTTTAACAATATTTTCAACAAAAAAAAAAGACTCTTAAAAAACAGTAAAAACCAATTTTGTCTACGCCGGTCAAACGCGGAAAATTGCATGCTGCCTGACTTATTCTTATCTTTTGATAAGGTACAGGTAAATCTTCTATAAAAATTGAGAACTATTCGTCCAAAGAACCAGTGACTGCTAAGGCACATATTTATAACTCGTTATATGTAGTCATGGATTTGGATGCGTCCACACGTACTAAAGATGTTTCGTTTGCAGTCGCTGTTACTAGTTGTCACAGTATAGATCTCTCTATCTTTCAGGTTTTTAGTAAACGTTGGTCTGGTATAAAAAATGGTTGTCATTTGCAAATAGTTTAAAAGAAAGATTACTGTCTTGTTGTATCCATTCGCGACGGTTAAGAAATAAAACTCATTGGTAGAAAAATAAAAAGCAGTTGAAAATCGCAGTAATAAAAGAGGTAACCGACAGCATTAAGTAAGTTATAGTTACTACTTTTCATCACGCCTTTTTGTTCGTCGACGGTTGGTTCAAGAAAAGGCCCTGTACTCGTGTTCAACTGAAAGCGGAACTAGTAGCTGACAGTGAATACCCGATGAAAATAAAACTACTTATCTAAATATAACATTGAACTAGTAAAGTTATACCAGCCATAACTAATATATTTAGAGATTTATGGATAATGCACCGCTTCTGAATGTATCGAGTTTCATTGAAAAGTTCAGTTCAGACTAGTTCAATATTTGAAGAATTCAGATTTAATCCATGTTTTTTTCCTGAACACCTATTTTTAGCTATTAATTCAAGGCAATTTACTAGAATTAAGATTATAGGGACTATTGGTTTTTAAAAATTAAGTTTTGCAAAACATCCAATACAATCATATAGTTTAATACTTGTTATCACCTCAAATATGTTGAAATCCATATTAAATAGAATATTGCTCTTCATTGATGGAGACGCCCAGTAGCTGATAAAAATTTCCCACAAAAGAAAGTAGTTTTACATATACTATAAAATAGTACTTGGAATCATACAAGCAAGCGAATAATTTTTGAATGGAAAAAAAACCATCATACTTCTTCCAAGAATACTTAAAATATTTACACCCTAGTTTATCCGTCCCAGGTCACCATACCTTCGTCAAGTACGCAGCCGAAAACAACACTTGCATTATTCATTTATCCGATTTATTTTCACATCACCGCGCGTTTCGTAGCCGGTGGCAACCGACGTGCCAAAACAAGACCCTACCATGATTGACAAGTAAAGCGTTGCTGCGCTTGGTTGAGCGTCAGTGCCTACCTGCTGCAGTGACTTGCCCGTATCTAACGACCCATTGAAGCACACTTGGCACCTTGGCGACTTTCGACGCGGACCACGGATCCTCCCCCCTGCCCGGGTCCGGGTCGGCTTCTATTCGCATAATTGCAACCTACCCACCTTGGCCGGGCTGTCGAGTGGTGATGCTTCAACATTCGCCGACGCCGCGCGCATGTCTTCGGCTTCAATGAGCCACATTTAAGGTCGTTAACTCGAATTCTCGCCTCCTCCCAATATCCGCCAGCGGCAGCGCGGACATACCGTGCGGTTTTGCAGGGAAGCGCTGACAACTAGCACTCCAGATGCAAGTGAAGGACACGCTGCGTGTGCGGGACAACAACTTCTGAGAAACTGTCATCATCTAACGAGCATCAGTCGGTTTGTGCAAATGCTCACCCTTAATGTTGCCGTTTCCGAACAATATGGCTGACGCGCCGAACAATGACTGCCGGTTTGTTGGTGCGTGTGATCTGCTGAGCGCGCGTGTGTGTGTGAGCACCGAGATGGGAGTAATTATTTGCCCATTATGCTCGCATCCATGACGCTCAAGTGCCGCTGTTACGGATGCTGTGCCCCGGTTGTTGCACTGGGCGGAAATGCGCAATGATGAACGTGATAAGCTAATTCCGTCACAAGTACAACGGTAAGACGCCACGCCGTCCCTTGTGTGTGTGTGTGAACGCGCGCGTGTTTGTGGTAGAGGTGTTCTCACTTGCGCGAAGGATAAGCTGCTGACTGCTCAAATATTTGGATCACTTTATGACACTGCCGAATGTGGTGCCGTTTGCATTACGCCCCGACTCCAACCACCAGCAACAGAACAAAGACGTTCCGAAATGGGTGTGAGTGCCGAACCAGAAGCAAGTGGCTGTTGATATCGGTTGTTAAGTCGGGTATGTCATAGCGGCCGAAATGTCGGGGTAATTATGGTGATGCGCGTTTTGGGCGAAGGAAGTTTCGCTGCACGGTCGCCATAACTTTTGGCCCCGTGCCGGGAAAATCCGTATTTGTGTCGGGGAACTTTTAATGTCATTATATGACGTGTGCAAATCGCGCGCTTAACAGTAACGCACAGCGAACGCAAATCGGGCGGAATGGTTTCATGGCGCTAAATTAAATCATAAAATTATGTACCAATGGTGTGCGTGCGTGTGTGGCTTGGCTTAGTGTGATAATTGAATTCCTTATTCCGGGGATTTCTTAATCTTGCAGTTAATTAGTACCAGTGACGTTTCTTATTTATTTTGGAGTGTGAGGTGCAGAACTAGATTGTTTATTGATATTCTAGAATTGAAGTTCAAGCTTCATTTTGCTTCTGTGCTTTAAAAAAGATTGTAAGTTGTTTCTTTACATACTGATGAGTCAAATTTGAAACAGCTTCTTGAAGAAACGATGGCTGATTTTACTGTTTATACAAAAAAGACAGAAAAAGGATGCTTCATGTAAAACGTTTCGTAGCAAATATGATTGCACTACCCATGGCACAGCGAACAACGTAGCTGGGAAACTCCATCCCAAGACTGTTTCATATCTTTCAACCAGTCAAGAAAGTAATACAGTGTCTCCATCGCAGCAGACAAAATTAATCCAACTAAAAAGAGCTTTCCGAAGAAAAGGAAAAAAAAAACGTCAACATCTGTCTTTCCGGGACGGAAATAAATAAATAAACACGTAAATGTATGCACGCGCTCAAAAATGCCACGTTCCTTCACTTGGAAATGAATGTGGTGTGAAGTGGTGCACATAAAGAGTGCATATTAAAGCGCATTTCCTTATTTGAGTGTCTGGAGTCGTTTCCAAGGAGGAATGCATGGTAAAATCTGGTCTGCTGTGGTACATTTTGACGGTGTGTTTCGAGGAGTATAATGTTGGCACTTGCTTGAAGGTAAAATATTTACACACCAAGCGCGTTAGATGGAAACCGTTGAAAAGTGACTGGATGCTACGGTTTAAGAAGTAAAGTGTAATATGGTACACTTTACAGGAAAGTCACATTTGATGCTCAATGTTTGCGATGTGCTGCTCAATGTTGTTCGGGGAACGTTGCAAATATGAAGAAAAGATACCCAAGAAAATGAAATATTCTAAATTTAGTGGAATTTGTCATACTATTTCACAAAGTTCTTATAGAGTTACTTTATGAAATTGGACAGATACCCTTTTTTAATTCTAGGTAGTTGTTTGATTCAAGGATCATTGTTGCAGAACCCAGGTACACGATGGCAAAAATATATTAAATGCTTATGCTTCTCATTCACTAGTCAACAGTTGCATAGCATTTAACTGTATTAAATCAAAGTTTGTGCAGTTCTACTGCTCTTCCCTTTTTCAACCTAAATAATACTCCTTAAATGGTGATTTTATTGCACCTAACTCCAACATGCAACACGCAAGCCTCCTCTATCACTCCATGAATGCCACCCAAAGACGACACTCTTTTGCATGCCCGATCTCCCGAAAATTGTGGGTCGGTAAATTTACAATTCATACCACTCCCTTTTGCCAAACCCTTCACAAGTTCCAATTCGCCCGTGCATCCGCTACGGGCTTTCGAAAGCCGAGAAAACACGCTTTGGGTAGGTACCGCAATAAATAGACACACGGTAAATGAGCAACTGGCCGGTGGCTTTGGCATGGTGCCCAGTTCGCCGGTGGGTGAATTTTACGCTCCACTTTTTCTATGTGGGTTTGTCAACATTTGCATAAGCGTCGGGGATAAAAATGGCGAGTGAAATGCAGGAGCAAAAATAAAGAGAGACAAACACACTATGGGAAAAGTTTGGGGAAATCAGCGTTGGTTGAAAGTCTGACAAAGTGTCGAACGAAGTTAAACAATTTAGGTGATTAAGGTTTTGATTTAAACTAAATTATAAATAAAAATGACTGATGAAGGATAAACAAACACTGAAATAAAAATTACTTATTTATGTATTTATAAAATACATATGATTATTATAGCGAATTCATATGAAAGGGATGACTCTCATACATATAATCCGTCTGATGATCAAGGCTTTCATCATTGGCATATGTTGTTTGGTAATTTGTCCATGTTTGCTTGATGTTCTGTTTCATCTTGTGCTCCTGTGGTTCATTTAATTGATGATTCAGTTTGTAATATAATATAGAACAGACGATGCAATGCCTTATACTTGGTCTAAAAAGGAAAAGGGATAGTAACACTTTAAGATTTAAGCCATGTTCTCATGATAAATTTTATAAATAATGTCATGTATGCCGGTACTTTTATCGCTAGCATGTCTGCAATTCTGGAAGCTTGATGACTTTTTATTGCATCTTCTGCCTTTACAGTGATCCTTCATTACAACTGCAAGTTTTCATTAGAGCAAGGTTTAAACGCTTCAGATGATCATTTTGCACAACAAGATTAGACGTGAGCCTTGTCATCATGCGTTCTAAAACCCTACTTACCTTCAGTGAGTCTCTAGGATCGAGTCATTTGCATACTTTAAGATGTATTGAGTCCGTAAACTTCCTAAAATCGTCCGTATCTCACAAATTTTGCCACCAAGTCAAACAGAAATCCCGTGGAAGTGAGAGTTTCTTTCAAAATCGTATTTTATATTCCAAATCATCAAATTTCTAGTTACCTTGGGGATCCATATAAGCAAAATGCGAAACGTTTCATGAATTATAAAACATCGGACTTCAATTTCGTATCACACAGAATATTTTTGAATCCTAATGTTTCGAGTTCTTTAATAGTACTAAGACTTTCTGTGAAGATAAAGTATCATCTAGTGATCAAACTTTAATAAGCAGGAGTACATCAAACGGTGCTGGTAGCTCAGCATAGGAATCGACACATACAAGTAAACTACAGGACTTTGGATGACTTGGTATGAATTTGGCGTTAGGTTGGGCCTGAAATATTGGACACGACGAAACAAATACACAGGCGGAGCGAAAAACACAAAACTTGTAGGTTTAGACACAACACACCAGACATCACTATGAACCGCATGAAAATATTGTGAGTTGATTTCATGCCCAACTAATCGAAATACACTGTACTCAAAAACGTTTATTTTTGTGGAATTGAATTTACGTAGATGCGCTCAAAAACTCTAACACGTTTTTTTTAATTACGAGGTGGTTACAGTTTTTTTTAATAACTTTCTGCAAGTAAATCAAAAATAAAACAAAAGTAGAGTATAAGAACCCGTACATAAAAGATAAAATTGATATAACAGATTAAAAAGTTGCAAAAATTATATGGAAGTCAAGATATTTGATATATTAAGTTCATTCGTGCATTAATTTTCATACATACATTTTCGTCGTCGCAACACTTTGTATCCTTTTCTGTAAAAATAATGTTTTAATCACTTCCTTCTTCGTTCAGTGACATTTTAAACTGCAAGGGATAATGCACTTAGTAAACATTAATAAACAGCAATTTAATTTTCAATCTCAGCGCGAGCATTATGAAAATATATTTTTCGCGACAAAAACAGGAAAAAACACACCAGCACATAAGAAACCTGTTCCATACTTTCTTCCGAGGGCAATCAACATTGTGTCCAATCAAGCAAAAAAACGGGAAACCTTACCAACGAACGTCTTGTCAATAAAAAGTGCAATTATGTCATTGCTCCGCTGAGCAGAAAATGAAGTTGTCGTACAAAAATAAGATATGAAAAGGCGGCTAACAAACGTTCCCAAATGATCCGTTGCAGGTATATTGCGAGTAAAAGGGGTCCATGACCGAAAATCCCCAAGGAACGAATGAGGATAGAATTATAAACGAAATTTTAAAATTAAGTGACACAGCAGAAACAAAAAACCCAACGCGAAACAATTGGGAACAAACAAGACACCGAACGGAAAGGTTCGCCTAGACAACAACATAGAAACAAAGGAAGGATACAAGAGAGCGCAAGAAAAAGTAAATTGCAGATTACATTGGGTGAAAAGTCCCCGGTGGACTGTGTCTACCAGGACTACGTTCGGCTTTGATCCGTTCAGATTCATGTCTCATCGGAGGTTGCATAAATTGTTCGACGGACCACATTAGTGGAGTGGAACGTTTGTGCGGCGATAATTCCACCAACTAGAGCGTACCCGATAGGGATTGTTGTGCCCGGCTTGGGTTTAGTCTTCTCCGTACCGATAAGTGGACAATCAAATTATCTTCATTAAATTTTCCCCATCACGGCTTTTGCTAGGTGATTGCTGGTAAAGGTTATCCGGCAAAAAAAAGGCTAATGTAGGCTCGTGTGATGGCCAAAGGATTCGGGCAGAAAGATTAAGACAGAACGCACCCATTTACACCGAAACGCACTATCATTTTCCTTACGGTCGATTAAATCAACGTTCGAACTGGACCAAGCTCGAGTAGACTGTTGTCCACTTTGAAAACTTTTCTTCCATTAGCAGCTTTCACGGGTACGCTTTGCTTGGATTCAGGAATCAGGGCGAAGACCGCTCATCCAGCCCTCGGATGCCTCAATCAAAATGGCAAAAGTTTTGCGTCGCGATGACTAGACACAGAACACGCACGCACCGTACGTAGGAAGGGCATCAACCATCAATCACGGTATTGTCCGGCGAAAACTGCCCTCCAGAATGCGGAAAATGTACTATTTTCTCCATTCGTTCTACGATTCTTTTTTTACTTTTATTTTCCTTTTTTCTTCCATCTTCCAAACCGGCTTATGGGAAGAGTTTGCAAAATCCAATTTACTATCAACAAACATCCTGCAAATTGAGCCCCAAAAGTATTTCTGTCCAGGCCGGTTCGCGTACCCCGTCTCGGTATCACGTCCCAGCGGGAGTGTACAACGAACCCGTGGTGCGGTCGGTTTCCCCGTTTTGGGGTTTCCGTTCCGGATAGGAGTTTTATCAACTTCCGAAAGGTTTTGAAATGCCCTGCGTGAGCAATTTTTCTCCTTTTTTTTCGCATTGATTCCACCCCCAATTCCCTGCGCGTATTGGGATAGCCAGAACTACTATGAAATGGTTCGTGAATGAACCTGCCCGATTCGGATGAAACCTTGACCTTGGATGGAAGAGCAATGAAGAAACTTGGCCACGTGTAGGAAGCTTTTTAGTGTGTGTAACAAGTCACACACGAAAGAAGTACGAAAGATGTGTAGCGAAACAGATTATGAAATTATGGTTTATTAGTTTGTATTTGGTCAACTGAAAAATCGTTGTACTAGCCTAGACTCACACTTGATTTTTACAAAATTTTGATTTGATATTTTCTTTTATTTAAAAAAAACTTAATGCAATATGGTTTTTATTTTTTTTTTTTATTAAAGATAACGGAGGGTTGAGGAACAGAAGACACTTAGACGATATTGTTTAATAAATTTAGTCAAACACTGGCACTCCAGCAAAGCAAATAAAAATGAAAAAGCAACCAAGGATTATGCAAGCTGTTAACACTCTATCGATAAAGGAAGATGGAAAATGTTAATGATAGTTTTGCAGAGCTTCAATGACTAGTAAAAGATGGCATAAGAATGAGTGAACTTACGCTTAACTTACCGTAACTTAGCAATCGCTGGCACTACTGTAATAGGCCAAACTACACAATGATATTTGAGGATTATTCTTGCGTAGATAGAGCAAACCTTTGTAAACAGAGGATTACTGACGTTAGGAAGATAATTGTAACCATTTTGTAAAGCATTACCTAGCTTAATCCTAACGACTCCGAATCTAACTGTACGTATGTTCCTTAAATCGTAATAAACTTTTGTATGTTGTATGTATGACGTTAAGAAAAAGTTAAGCAATGAGGAACTATTTATTTGCCGATAATGTAAATCAAATGCTTGATAAAAATTTGTTTAGCGACAAGCCAAGTATCAAATTCATTAGTGAAAGGTACAATTTATGTCAATCCTTCATAATGTTACGCCAAAGAATCCTTCGTTAATCTATAAGAATCCTACAAGAATCCTTAAAGCTGGTACAACAAAGTTAAAAAAAACTATAGAATAAATCGCACTTAAGTAATTAAACAAAATTCAGCTAACAATGGCATCGTGGCCTGATCTTTTAGTTTTCAAAAGGTCGAGTTGTTGCGTGTGGATATGTCTATTATTTGTTCTTTTCCTTCTTTTAAAGTACAGAGGGAGTTGTAGTGTAAGGTATGCTTAAGTAGGAGACGGTAAGGTATGCTTAAATTTATAGTTAATTCTATAACCACGAGATTGGATTAAATCGAAAATAATAAGGAATAAACAGACGTCGTGTACGGACGTTCCTTAACCTGTACTCGCTCCACCTCACAATATTGTTAACAGATGTAGGACTAAAAGAATGGAAATTTCATCCGCAAAGTTTTACGTGGAACGGTACTAGCAAATAACAATAATAAAGACAAAAGAATAATAAGATTTTTTTGACAACAAATATAATCAGATAGAGGTTTTTGAGATAAATTTCAGTATCATCTGCATCTGCTCTATTGTCACTTTCTTTGACTACAATATTTACAGGAGTCAACTAAACATTATATTTTGTATTCGCAAAATGCAACTTAAAACATAAATAAGCTGTCATAAACTGAAGTGTCATAAACATAAATGAAGTGTCAAACTTACGAAACAGATGCTGGTTTTGGTATATCAACTGTTTTGAGTAAATGAGTTCCCCTTGTCAGCTTATCTATGTTCAGTGGCAGTTACATCTTCGTAATAGACAAGCTGTGACGTTAAAATCTTCTCATGTCTGGAACATGACTCAACTTCAAGCAAAATGCAGAAACAAACGAAAATTAAAAGAAATTAAACATTTCTTTGGAAATGTTATAGGTTTATTGTAATGTTACAGAACTGAGTGGCAAACAAAATACATTACTGTGTTTCAAAAATCTTTTAAATGTATTCCAATGAAAGCTGCAAATCGTCAAAAACAACCAAAACCTAACCCACGATTGTGAACGTTTGCTATTTGAACCACCGTCAGGCATATCATTTACACAATAATAAAGTTTGCATAAGAGCGAAATGAAAATCCCCTCTGAATGTAGGTCACACGCACACACTCACACACATCATTACAATTTGTAAAATAATCTCCAAATGTAGGCCGTGCCATACCGCGTATCTAGAAACATTTTCCGTGATGAGCAGTTGTGTAAATAATTAACTAAACGAAACAGATTCCTGGCAACCACAATGCCGCAGCATCCAGTAGCCCGCAGGCAGTAGAAGGAGACGTCCACCGACCCAACCAGGTACTGAATGATTTACATAAGTCGGATCATCTTTTCAACGTTCCAAGGGCCAAATGGCATTCGGGTTTTGGGCACCCTATCATGCTGAAAACCTCCCACACCGCTTCATTTTAGTTGCGCGTCTGTTCTAATCCAGCACGGATCTTGATCCCGAGGTCACAACCAGTGCCCGGCAGCCCCCACTAGACACAAACCAGTAATGTTACAGAACTGAGTGGCAAACAAAATACATTACTGTGTTTCAAAAATCTTTTAAATGTATTCCAATGAAAGCTGCAAATCGTCAAAAACAACCAAAACCTAACCCACGATTGTGAACGTTTGCTATTTGAACCACCGTCAGGCATATCATTTACACAATAATAAAGTTTGCATAAGAGCGAAATGAAAATCCCCTCTGAATGTAGGTCACACGCACACACTCACACACATCATTACAATTTGTAAAATAATCTCCAAATGTAGGCCGTGCCGTACCGCGCATCTAGAAACATTTTCCGTGATGAGCAGTTGTGTAAATAATTAACTAAACGAAACAGATTCCTGGCAACCACAATGCCGCAGCATCCAGTATCCCGCAGGCAGTAGAAGGAGACGTCCACCGACCCAACCAGGTACTGAATGATTTACATAAGTCGGATCATCTTTTCAACGTTCCATGGGCCAAATGGCATTCGGGTTTTGGGCACCCTATCATGCCGAAAACCTCCCACACCGCTTCATTTTAGTTGCGCGTCTGTTCTAATCCAGCACGGATCTTGATCCCGGGGTCACAACCAGTGCCCGGCAGCCCCCACTAGACACAAACCAAGAACTCAATCATCCCTAATAAAACTAGAAGCCCACTGCCGCCAACGGACGTCCACAGCAAGCAGCTCGTCTGAGTTCACTTCACAGCTCATCGTAAATTATAATCACCATCAGGTTTTGCTACCACCTTCCACACACACACAGACACACGCATCTAGTACCACCCTATCGGGAGTATCGTTTTGGGGGTGATAAAATCTGTACATTAGTAATTAATTTGCTCAAATAATACCCGTCAGGAATAGCACAGCAGCTTCGAGGGTTGGGCGCTGTATCGGTGCGAACCCGATACGAGATGCTCAAGTTCCAGCTGTCATCTGGCTGGCCTGGACGTGGACGACGAGTAGCAACAATTGGGGTGGCTCCAGAAACCCGTACCCATCATTCCATAAATCCCACATCTTATTAACTTCAAATAATTCATCGACCTGGAAATAATTCATTTAGCATCCTTCCCCGAACAGCACTTCCTGCGCGGCGCAGGCAACTATCCCTCTTGCTCTCTCACTCGCTCACTCTCTTTCTCTCTCTCTCTCTCTCTCTCTCTCTCTCTCTCTCTCTCTCTCTCTCTCTCTCTCTCTCTCTCTCTCTCTTGGAAGTCAATCTAGTCAATTCATTCCTATGCGTAAAATCCAGGCAGCAGGTTCCGATGCGTAAAATAGAAAACACATGCTGTGGTGTGCCGGGCGACAATGAAGGCCTCCGGTCCGGTGTCAGTAGTGCACGGGTAATATGGATTGAAGTGAGTTGGGCCTGAGTCAAGCTGGCTTGAAACTGAACGCCGCACCCCGTTAGCTTAACAGTTGTAAAGCCGTAAGCCGATTTGGGTGATTATTTATTCATTAAATTATATATTTGCCATGCATCGGTCGTAAAAGTGGTGGGCCTTTGCCAAAAAGGGGCGAGTTTTGCATGAATTAAAAATTACACAAGCTAGCAACATGTAGAACTTTATGGCTTTATTCCTGCTTTGTTTGTTTTAAACTGGTTGCTGTTTAAAATAATTTAATTTGCTATTAAAAGTTGTATAATTACTCTGTTATGCTTTGTTTTCCTGATGTGAAGTCAATCGAGAAACAATATAATTTATTATTACCTAATTTATTAACGTTTAAAAACCATTCCAATCCAACCTGTCCATTAGAAGCAGCAGCCTCTCTAATTCAACGTCATTTTATGGCATAAGCCACAATCCACTCGATAACGCTCGGGCCTTCTCCAGCTGATTGCCCAGTTCCACCCGATAGTGCTTAAAGGGCGTGCACTTTCCTTATTAATAATGCAGCTCTTACACGCTAACAAGCGCCCTGGCATGATTATCCGAACAATGATATCCTGATCATGCACTTCAAATTGGTCCGACATTGTTCGAGACTCGTGTTGTGTAGCGCCTTCCGGTGTGCCAAGTGTGCCTCACGGTCGTCCCGATGCCCGGCCCGGCATTCGCATTTTGTCGGCACAAAAGTATGATCAATTTATGAAACGTAAACACGATCGTCTCGGCTTCCGGGACCTTTGCCGAGGCGACGACGAGCAGCAACGTGGAAGTATCTTCTGTCTGTAAGGTGCAATTTCGCTGTACAGGACACGGGACGCTGCGTTTTGCTGATGATGCCTTTTTCCCCGGACACACACATACACACACGGAGAGCCGGACGGCCGAGACTCAGCAGGCACCACCAGCTTTCGTTGGGGGAGACGATGAAACGAGCGAGAATGACTTTTCAATGGCCTTCTTGCATCGTTCGGTCGACGGCTGCCCGGCATACATACTCCCGGAGCGGACGTCCAGCAGCTAAGCAGCAGCAGCAGCAGCAGCCGGATGTGGCAAATGGGATGAATTGGCAGTAAAACTAACACTTGACAGTATCTTCCTGGCGTGTCTTGGCCCATGGTTTCGAGCGCCACACCATTGTTCACGTCATTTCGTAGGTTATTTATGACGCAGAGACTTCTGCTGGAAATAGTATTTCGTACCATGGACCCTGGCATGTACCCGTACCAGTACCTCACTTGGCAACTGTGACGTGACAGGTCGTGCTTTTCGGGAGTATATTACACTGGCAGCGATTGGTAGCTTCTCATTCACATTTTATAAACCATAAAAATCATAAATTATGAACACGGAGCAGGATGCAGCCGTACGGAAACTGTCCAATATTGACTTGGTGGAAAACGTGGAATATTGCTATTTACTAAGCCTGGTTGATACTGTATCGTTTTTTCTCTTTGTGGAAAAATAGCTAATAACTTAAAATCCGATTCCCAGAGTTTGTATTTAAAACTGGTTTTTTAACGGATGATGATTAGATGGATTGCTGGTTTATGTGCAACTTTGAATATTAAATTATTCATTAAACTTTAAGCGAATTTCATTAAAATTTTAAATGAGGACTAAAAGTAGAAAATGGTTCAAATATGTTGCTTATAATATAGGCATAAATTGGACACAAATCAACCAAATTAACAAATTAATCATTAAGAATAAACATTTTTTTGTGTACTTTTTGTGAAAACAACACTATTTAAACTTTTCATTACCTGCATTTCAAATACTATCTATTGTTTTTGTTTGTACTTCATTTCGTTTTTTTCAAACTTATTAATTATTAGGAAATGAGTGTGATGATAATCGATTTAACGACTTTTCAACTAACCATTGGAAGTCTACCATTTTTGGTGTCTTTTACTTGTTATTCTTGCTATTATCACCAAATAACACATATTACCGCAAAATAATTGGTCATTTTCAAAGAAAGACAGTTAGTCTCTTTGACAAGTCAAAGAAAAACAGTTAGGCAACAGGCCAAGGACCTATGGAGGTAGTAAACCCCTAATAAAAAAAATAGATCTAAATGCAAACTCAATAATGTAAAACTAAGTATCGATTCGATAAATTCTAGTTCGGTAAAAGATTTTGTTTCGCTGACATAACTTACTTTTACTTCGTTTACTAATACTAAATAACTATTGTATAGAGTTGTTAAAGAACACAATATATGGTGCAAGGAAAACAATTGCCAGGTGTTGTGCTATGCACATACTGTCAATTTTATGTGAAATTTATGGAGAATTTACTATGCTGACTTTTATTGTTTATTTTTCATAGTTATCTAACGTTAATTTATTTATTTATTTATTCGCATAAAAAGTTATCTGGCCTGATGCGGCCTACCTAACAAAACACAAAAAAGTTAAGTTAAAAGTTATAGTAAAGATTTATACTAGCTTCATTTCAATTACATTTTTTTCTGAAACACACAATATGGTGACAGCACATCCTACTGACATTAAAAATAACTGTCATGTAATATGAAAAAATACCTATGGTATTGACGAAACATAGCTGTGCAAAAATGTTCGCTCGTGAGATAATTGTTATCACATATTCATATAAACCACATTCACAAACACGGTTGAATTTCAAAATTTAAACGTAGTTTAGGTGTGCGTCTGTCTAAAAACCTAGTGATGGTGATTTTTAGATGAGCAGTTTCGACATACTTGTTGTTTTTATTCAATTTATCGTATCATGTTCTTCTGGGGCGGCCCGGTGGTGTATACGACAGCGGCGCCGGTCTTCACACGGCAGGACCCAGGTTCGAATCCTGGCGGACCGCCTCCCCGTACGCAGGACTGACTATCCAGCTACGGTTACAACTAAGTCATAGAAAGCTAGCAATTGCTAGTAGGCCAAGACCTACAGAGGTTGTAGTGCCAGAGAAGAAGAAGAAGTTCTTCTTAATCTGAGCACTTATCCTATTGCATTATCAAAGAAACTAGCAATAAACCAGTATTTTTATCACTTTATTAATCATTACATTTCTGACCTCTTTCGCACGTATTCAATCACACAAATTTTTCGGCTTTAGTCTAACTCATACTTGAACGATTTATGTTTGGTGGAAGGTAAACTTTAACTAACTCATTCTAGCTGCGTTCTTACACTTTGCCATTCCTCCTCAGCTGTGCTTTACTTCCCTAGAATAACCTACAAAGTAAAGCAATGGCCATCCCTACACCACTCCAATGGGATGTTGAATGGACGACAAATATTATTACCACAGGGGGAAAAAAACCTCAGGCTCACACGAGCCACTCAGGGGCTTGAGTCAGAGGAAACAAAAGCAAAAAAGAAAGTAAAAACAACGACACTTTTGCAGACAGATGAACCATACGAGACAAGCCACACGGAACAGGCCCCGGTTACGAGCATCCCACCATTTTGGACATGGATGGGCGGCAACGGTCCGAAACATGATTGATATTGCCATCTGCAGGCACACATGCTGCCAGAACCTCGCACCCACACACACACACACTCACACACACACACACACACACGCTCGCTGTCGTTCAGAGTGAAAAAGGATGCGCAAACTGAGCATCCAGCAGGACCAATCTGCTCTTTGGCTCTGGGAAACTTTTGATGCCGTCGACATTCATTTCTAGGCGGTGAAGAAGATAGGCAAAATGACAGCCGGCCACCCTTGATTGCGTCACCGGTTCTGGGTTCCTCTTTTACCCACCGCTTGCTACGGGTCACCATTACCGCATCATCAGCTATCAAAGTGGTACGTCCAAAATCGCGTTCAACCAATTTTCCACGCCCGGAAATCCTTTTCACCAGGCCTATCGTATCGTATGGATGCTTGGTGTAAAGCGTGCACTGGCCGATGTGTGCGTTTGATGGTGAACGGAAAGAACAAACGTTGGCATCGTTTTTTTGTTTAATTTTTCAGTATTTTTAGCATACATAGTGTAGCTTGAGGTTTTACTTATTTAAAAAAATTTAATGCTTGATTTTAATAGAATCATTTCTTACGATCAAATGTACTGTAAAATGTGGCACAAGAAAAAGTGAGGTACAGCCATTAAATCTATTAAAATGTATAATTTATCTTTATCACATTATCTCAAAGTAAATGTGATGAATTTTTAAAATTACAAACGATTAAATTTGTTCAGCAGCTTCAGCTTCGTGTCTATACAGACAACGGGCAGAAGTACATCACACGAAACGTAACAACAAAGTCCACAAAAGAAAAGTTTTCGATCGTTATGATTATCAACCACGCTCAACCACCACTTCTACATCCCGGTTCAACCAGCAGGGATGGATGTGACATCGGCTCGAAAACAAGGGACGAGTGTTTCACTCGCTAAGTAGTTAATCCAAAAAATATGAGAAATTGTCCTGCTCCATCTCGTCCCACACACACACACACGATGCACATGTGAATTTTCGGCTGAGCATGGGCTCAAAAATTTCGCCTGCATAAGTTGAGTCTTGAGCGTATCGGCCGGTGTAACGCCGTACATCGTTTATTGGATGAAAGAGGCATAACCTGATGACGGAACGACAGCTGTGACAGTCGGATGGACACTTCGGTGGTTCGGTGGATGGGGTGCTTTTGATGCGAGCGATTGCGAGGCGGCGAGCGGAAATGCTGTCAAAATCGCAACGACCAAGGCGAAAAGATATTGCTTCACCGTAGGGAGGCTTTTGCCAGAAATTGCCTTGCACTTCGGCTGTCGCTTCACAACCATCACCAACACACCAGGCGCCTCCATCGGTGTGCAGTGTTGCTGACTGTGCAAACCGGTCTGCTGTCCTCTCGTGTGGTACGGTCGGTAACGGAAATTCGGTTAGAGAGAAAGAGAGCGACAAAAAAAAGACACAAATAAAACCAGCAATGTAACCTCCGTGCTGCCTTTTGCTGTGCTGGTGGAATAGTTGCAGGATTTACCGAGCGCTTACCTGGCAACGCACTCGCTGCATTGCATAACAAATATCGTTCGCAATCCGGCTTAAAGCATAAGCACCGGTAGTAGAATATGTTATCGGTTGGCCGACCGGCTTACCGGGCGAGTGATACTGGGTGGGTTTGCGATTTATTTTATTAGCATTGGATTTCGAGGTAAATATTTGCAATTCCAAAACTCCGCTAACTCTGATATGATTGCTTGTTTTCGGTAGCGTTCGGCTAATATGCTTACCGCAGCCGAACTGCACGGCAAAAGAAATGCTTATCTATTACAAATGGGAGATTTTTATTGTGTTCAAAAAGGATCACATTAAATATAGTATTATTTGCTGTTGAATAATGTTCTGTATTGATAGTCTTTCCATTTTGCTAACTATTTGCTTTGTAATTCATATTTTTTATTGCTGAAACATGCACGCGAATAATACCAACCTTTATTAAACAGCACCTTTAACTATGTAGGATTTAAGTTAAAAAAAACTGTTTAATAAGAGAGATTAATGCAGCGTCTTTCCCTTAATGAACACAAAATTCCCGAATTACATCGAACGCCATTGTGCCAAACGCGCATCCAAAAGGAATCATAAATATTTGCACAATCTCTCAACAAACAGCGCATAAACAGCGCATCCTATCGTTTCTTTTTTCGTTGTTGTGAAGCGTAATGCTTTCTTCCAAAAATTTTGTTCAACCCCCGGGGGTTATCGTTTTGAGTGTTTTGTTGTGCTGCCATTTTCATCGGCTGCTCGTCTCTTCCACTACACCGTCAATGGATACTGTTGATCGCGATCGAAAATGGAAAGCGTTTCCGGGCGCGGATTCTTTTTCTGGTTCCGATTATCTGCTCTTCGGTACATTGTACGGTGCATTACTGTAGTGACGTTTTGTGCGGGTGGGCTGCCTTTTTTCATCCGTACGGTAGATGTCTGACTCGTGCTGTGTTGTAAACAGGCTAGGAAATGTGATGCAAGCAAATACAGGGAAGAAATTGCAGGTTCACTGCACGTTTCAAGATGGTCGAAATTAAACGGGATGCTTGCAGACAATTTATAAGCAAAGCTAGCCAAATTACGGAAGAATAAATACGATACCTCGAGAAACATCCCTTGGGTGAACAACATGTTGTGAAGTGAGCAGAAAGGAAATGAAAATCAAATAGTCCAAATGGCTTCCATCAAGAGAAATTTTGAGATTACAATTTGGCCTCGCTTCTGTTTTGTTTGTCCTTACTGTACTATGAATATAACAATCTCGAACCATGGACATACATTCGTGCTTGATTCTGACAGTACACTTAATTTGAAAGAAACCTTTACAATGCTTTTTATCAATAACCTGGAGCAGGAGATGTTCCGTGTTGTTGCAAATAAACGAGAAATTTAAAGTAATGACACTGTTTATGACAACAAAAATAGGCCCAACTGGTCTTACCAATGAATATTTTCCAGTTTTATCATAGTTTTTACAACGTTGCGTTAGTTTAAAGAATAATATTTGTTAAATGATCAAATAGAACATTAATACAGCTTGGATAATACTAACAGGGCCCAGTGTACAAAACTATGTAAGTTTTGATTTTTAAAACCATTCCTAGACTTCGATACTCTAAAAATCAACTCTACTGTACTTAAGTCTCTTGTTCAGTGCCTCCAAATGTTTACCAAGGATCTATAAAGGCTGGTTTGGTTTTGATTTATAAGGAATTGAATTCCTTCAACATCAGCTGAAATTGATGCCCTGCAAATTGTATTGTGAAATATTTACCAAATTTTATACCGTAAACTATGATAAGGCGGACCAGTCATCTTCAAAACTTTGATTCATAATTTTCTCGTGAGGTCAAGCCGGAATATGACGCTAAGGGATGGAGCTGGACACACGCAAGACACGGAGGATACACCGTTAAAAGCGCTTTTATATTATGCTTTTTTATTCATATAGAACGGCCTGGCCGTATTAGTACTATGCTTTCGGCAGAACAAAAACAATATTTTTAATGCTTGTCTGTAAGTCATCTTAAAGACAGTTTAAAGATTATTACAATGTATGAGCTGTAAGGCACCATGCAAGGTCAAAATAAAACTATTATGACTTGTACATATATGATACCTAAAAGAACTGAACATTGTGTATTAACTTCAATGATACATCACAGAAAAAAGATTGTTATACAGGAAAATTTGGTGTATTGAATAAAACTATAAATAACAATGAATAAAACTAAACAGTTGATAAAAATAATTGATAAAATCCATTTCATTAAGCTGCTAGGCAATTAAGCTTTAATTTCAAATCATAATTTTCTTTTTTCCAAGTAATGCTTCATGTAAGAGTTGTTTATTTTTGATCCACCAGCTCACTCATAAACTAACACACCTTTGTCACATAAATATTGATGAATTTTAAATGTTTTCCTAAAAATACTAAACCCCAGTTATATTTCAAATACCTCCCAGCCACAAAGCCTTTGTCCTGCCAGCAGTCGTGTAAAAGCATTAAAAGCAAACAAAACCCAAATCGAAAAATTAAAAACCATCACCAAGGTAAACAAAGCGAGTCAACATGCGAAACAACACTAGGGGGCACCCGACAAAAAAAAACAACAAAAACTGACAACCTGTTTATTTTTATCATTTCGCTTCATCCGATACTTCATCGACGTTAAATAGATGTTTTCCATCGAGTCAGTCCGATTATCACCATAGCTCGCCATCGCCCGCGCAGCAGTAATTTCGAGCAAACGCATCCCTTATCTTATAATCTACATCTTTATGCTGTGTGTGCGCCATGGAGATGGAAAACCGTCACCCGAATGTGAAGCCCACTGGGAACAGCAACGTGGACAGTACGAAAGCCCAAAACGAAAAGCTGTTGGAGAAAAACTTTCCGAAAGCGAAAGTGAAAATTTAAATCCGTTTGTTTAGCGATTGCTATCGTTCTGTTCTGTTTCTTGGCAAGCAAACTGTTTCCGCGCTAAAATTGTACGATGAAACCTTTTTTGCTGCCTTTTCTTAGAGCAGCGAGTAAAAAAATGAAGCGAGTTTGATCCATCGTTTCACTCGAAACCATTCATCCCCATAAGTGATCATAGACAGTGACCTAAGGCGCCCGGGATGGCGATGAGGTGGGTCATTTCATCGCTCATCCTTCAACCTTCGCCACGGTCTGGGTTTTATGATTATTTCTATTCAATCAACGACTTCGATTATCCATAGCAACCGGCCATCCCTGGATCATATCGTATTCCCTGCCCATCGCTCAGCCTGCCAAAAATGTACTAAGTCAACAGAATGCCATCTGCAGATGCGCACCCGTGACGAAAAAAGAAAATAAATAACTGAAGGTGCTGGTCACTCGCAGAGAATGGATACGAAACATTGGAAGAGAGCGAGAGAGAGAGAGTGCGAGCAAGTGAGACAAAATAAACAAATCTAGACCTTGGAATGGTAGAGAAGGGAGCATTTTTATGATCCATTTTTATGCGCATTCAAGGTCCTTGGGTCAAGTTATGATTCCCATGGGTGTTCAAGGAATGAGTGTATCGTTGCTGAGGCTTTGTGTTTCGTTTGAGGGAAAGGAGTTTTCCAAAGAACGAAACATATTTTGACTTGATTTTTTGAAATATCAGCCCTATTTTTCGAAACCCCAAAAAAACTGTGGCAGATAATATCCAGGAAAATCGATTATAGGGACGTGTTATTGACGAAGTGTTTATTTAAATCATTCTAGGCATGAAAGTCCTGCACAGCTGGATGGATTACATCTAAACGTATGCAAAAGAAACATTCTCCGCTGCTTCTACTGGATTAGAGTTTTATCGATTTGAAAACCTTGTCTCTCTTCCAACACTCACAAGCACCTCCACATGAATGGGTCAAAGCCAGCAATCAAAGTGCTATCGTCAACTGTATTTCTTTTATCACACTTCACAACCATTCCCTTTCAACATGTTTCACCCTCAATGTACAATCCCTGCTACTAGCTTTTCTTACTACGTTCTGCATTAACACTCGCTCCTAACCTACGGCGTATCGCTAGCTGTTGTGGTGTGGTTTTATTACCATTTGAAATGACTTTTCTACAGCTACAGCTCGTGCGGTTTTACAGTGGTGGGTTTCACTCCATCGCCAAACCATTCGACAGAGACATCCACTATCGATTTCAGGAGAATGACGATTCCATTTTACGATTACGGTTAACCTGCATCGCGAGTACATGCCAACGAGGCATCGAGTTGAGCGCTCACTAAAGCTAAAGGTCGGTCGCCCGAACTGCAAGACGTTTGCTGTTTTATTAATTTCACGTTGTTCACATTTTTCTCCGTAGCAGTAGGTGGTTTTTCGGGCCACCACAATGTAAACTATCGGACGTGGTTCGGTAAGGGTAAATTTGCACGTCGCTATGAATGATTCATGTTTCACATAAATGAGTGTAAAAAAAGCGTTAAAAAGTGCTTCCCACTAACTTTATACTATTGCTGTAAAAAGAGATGCATCAACTTTGAAATCAAGTAAACAACTTAAATAGAGAGTATGGAGAGTGCTATCTTGAATCAGCCTGCGCGAGAAGCAGCAGGCACCTCCGTCACGCATCAAAACTAACCAGAAACGAATTAGAAGAGTGCTTGAAGAGATTTTTTCACCAGATAAGCTAACGTCTCTAGCCTACACTGTTTCCTATTTTGATATACTACAATTATTATCATCAAACTTTAAAACCTTCGTTACATTTTAATTAGGCGTTGATAAGCACAAATGTTTTTTGTCAATATTTTGTATACTAGTGTTTTTAACAATTTAAGTAACATGTGTCTTTAAATTAGAAAAACTAATTGATACTTCTGCTTCTTCTTTACTGGCCTGCTCCTATGGAGCACGTCAAATAGACATGGTCCAATTAGTTTCCAGGAAACTCCTCCACTCTCGGCAGAGTGCGATATATGGCGCATTTGGCAGATTCTACGGTGGCAAGAGCCCGGAAAACACTGGGTATCCTTAAACGTATTGCTCGTGACTTTTCCGATCCTTTGTGTCTGAAAGCGCTATACTGTTCACTGGTCAGGTCTATGCTGGAGTATTGTTCAGTAGTATGGTCTCCTACGACTCGGGTCCATATGGATCGTATCGAGCGGGTGCAGAGATCTTTCACCAGAATTGCCGTTGGTAAAATACTTGGTAGATCCTCTAGCGCCCTGCCCGATTATGA
>KZ061731.1:190409-203543 GCA_002091835.1 Anopheles maculatus | reverse complement strand
GCTGAATTGTATTTTTAAAATGTATAATAGGTTACTGTACTGTTGAGTTGTTAATTTATGTTCTATTTTATTATAGTTTAAACTTTTGTGTTTCGGGTTTTTAAAATTAATAATAAAAGATTTTTATTATATATCTAAAGTACATATATTTATAAGGTAGTCCAAATAAGATACTCAACCGTCAAGCTCAAAATTTATCCGTCAATCGAACGAAATTGATTATAATTATTGATTTTAACCAAATCTATCTCGCACCTGCATAACCATCCTTTAGAACCGTCATATTGTCTTTCCATAATTCATTTTCCAAACAGAAAATCCCATCACCTGCGACCGATAGTCTCTCATTACGAGCTGTTTATCGTGCAACGAAGACCACTCTCAGGAATATCACCTCTTCACATACCGTCCGTAGAACATGACACATCTATGTGCCTTAGTAGGATGTTAAAATATGATCCCTTCTGTTTCACGCTGTCCAGTTTCCGTCGTTTCCAACGTTATTGATGGAAAACCCCGTTTCCGTGGGCAGTTAATTGATTCCGCATCTGTTACACATCGGGGAGTGGCTTTGAGTGGAGCTGATGTACGTTTTATTTCAACTTGCCAATGGATCTCTTATACCATTTACAAAACCCCAGATGATCAGTTACTGCCCAGAAGGGGCAAGTATGCCCTTGACAATGGCCCGAGCCGGTAGTGAAGCTGTTAAAGTTGGCGCGCTACTCTGCCGCCTGCCGAGGAAGGTTGGGTACGAGTGGCACACGGAGGATACTCATCATTTTTCACTCGGACTGCCCTTTCGGTGTCGGTTATTAAACCTTGAAGGAAGGATTGGCCGGCAGCTGATAGCATGCGGGACTGCATGACATCTGACTTGCTGTCACGCTTGTCCCGGGGTGTGTTTGGTGCGCGGTGTCCGCATTTTCCTAATGGCGCACCCTCTGTTTGTGATTAGCTTTGGTGTTCTGGACAATTGATGCCAGGTATGCTGGGGTGGGGAATAGGAGAGGAAGGATGGCAGGGAAACACGGGAAACGCTAAAGTGGTGCAATAAATTACTTTTATGATTTATGCCACACTTTGTTCCATACCTTGCTCCCAAAGGTGACCCGACCTGTGTGAGACTTTTGCCGGACCCTTGAACTGGCCGGGCGTTCGGGCCATAGTGGTGGCTTTGGACGAAATGGAACATGATGACAATAACGGTAAGCTTTTCCCAGTCTGGGAATAATTAATTTCGATATTGGGAAAAACTGTTTGACAAATTAACGTTGTTAGTGAGTGGGCCGGTCTGTCAGGTACGGACCCGAAACCGTTTGTATGCAAACCATTGGCTTATATATTTTACGTCGTTATTATGCAGTATTGATTCGGGGTAATGTATTGATTAAGTTGCGGGAAAAATGTTTCCGTTTTTTCTTTTATTTATTGTGTAAGCTCTCATTGTTCGATCGTTTTTAAAGCGTTGTTCTTTTTCTCTTCTGGCTCTACAACCTCGTTAGGTTTGGTCTGCTATTTCTAGCTTTCTGTGACTTGTTTTTAACTTGGTGGCATTTAAGCTTAGAAGGTATTGAATTAAATTGTTCCTGGTTTTCATAAATGATACATCCCTATTACTGTTGATATATTATTGCTTACTTAGCAATAGTTTGCTGCAGCGTACTGAATGTGTTAAAGATTTAGGTATCCTTATTAATAAGGCTTTAGACTTCACATGACGGATATAATAAACCGTATTAAACAGATGCGAGGCATTATTTTAAGAATAATCAAATAATTTCACGATCACATCATTATAAACTCAGTTTACAATCAGACTTCTCCCATGGCTGCTACTTCAAGCTACCTCATTTGAGAATTGTGTATGTAAAAGTCAACATTTCGTGAGTATCTTCACATGCGTTCATTATAGTCTTATAAACGTGCATAATAAAATCCTGTTATCTTCGGCTACGTTAGCATCAATTAGTTTTACACTACAACAGCCAGCATGATAATGACGAAGTGCCCCCGCCATCCTTGGATGAAGTCATCAGTGCTATCAGACAGCTGAAATGCAACAAATCAGCTGGCAGTGATGGGCTGGTGGCTGAACTATTCAAGATGGGCCCGGAGAGGCTTGCCGCGATCATGCATCGGCTGATTGTTAGGATATGGGACCAGGAAGAACTACCGGACGACTGGAAACTGGGGGTTATTCACCCAGTGTACAAAAAGGGCGACAGACTGGACTGTGCTAACTTCCGAGCCATCACAGTCTTGAATGCTGCCTACAAGATCCTGTCCCGAATACTCTTCTGCAGACTAGCGCCCCTTGCTACAGATTTCGTCGGGAGCTACCAAGCTGGATTTGTTGGAGGGAAATCCACTACCGACCAAATCTTCACTCTACGGCAGATCCTCCAGAAGTGCCGGGAGCACCAGATCCCCACGCACCACCTGTTCATCGACTTCAAGGCAGCCTACGACACCATAGATCGTACCGAGCTATGGAACATCATGCGGCAGTACGGTTTCCCTGCGAAACTGGTACGGCTGTTGAGGGCTACAATGGACGGTGTGCAGTGCAAGGTGAGAGTGTCGAACATGCTGTCGGAAGCGTTCGAATCTCACAGGGGACTGAGGCAAGGGGACGGACTCTCCTGTTTGCTGTTCAACATCGCTCTGGAAGGTGTCATGCGAAGCGCGGGCTTCGATATCCGGGGCACGATTTTCACCCGGTCTCTCCAATTCCTTGGCTTCGCGGATGACATCGACATCATCGGGCGAACATCTGCGGCGGTGTGCGAAGCGTACACCCGACTGAAACGCGAGGCCGATAGGATTGGATTGAGGATCAATGCGACGAAGACAAAGTACCTGCTTGCCGGAGGCTCTGACCGTGATAGAGCACGACTCGGAAGCAGAGTATTAGTTGACGGCGACGATCTCGAGGTAGTAGAGGAGTTCTGCTACCTTGGCACGATCGTAACTTCGGACAACAACGTAAGCAGCGAAATCCGAAGGCGCATTGTTCAGGGGAATCGTGCCTACTACGGACTCCACAAACTCCTGAGATCCAGAAGACTCCAACAACGCACGAAATGCGCCATATATCGTACACTGATACGGCCGGTAGTCCTCTACGGGCACGAGTCCTGGACTATGCTGGCGGAGGACGCCAATGCACTCGCCATTTTCGAACGGCGGGTGCTACGGACTATCTTTGGCGGTGTGTGCGAGCAGGGCGTGTGGAGAAGGAGAATGAACCACGAGCTAGCTGAGCTGTTCGACGATGCAGACATCCTGACGGTTGTCAAAGCCGGAAGGATACGCTGGTTGGGCCACGCGATGAGGATGCCGGACTCATGCCCTGCCAGAAAAGTGCTCGTCAGCGACCCGTTCGGCACGAGGCGTAGAGGAGCCCAGCGAGCTCGTTGGCTGGATCAAGTGGAGTCTAAGAGAGAGAGAGAGAGAGAGAGAGAGAGAGAGAGAGAAGGAGAGAGAGAGAGAGAGGGAGCCAGAGAAAGAGAAAGAAGGAAAGATTTGAAAAGTTCGAGCACCACACTCACGTGCATGGGATTGCTGTTTGTGATTTAAAATTCAATTAAACGCGCTTGGAGAATGATTGACACATCTCGAGTGGGACAGAAACGATTATTTTTAGCGCGATGAATATTGGCACTTGATAAACTTTAGTTTTAGCTGCAGGAATTTTCAAATTCGCACCCACTAAAAAGAAGGGTAAAGGTTAAATTCGAGAGAATAGTTTAGAGCTCCAGAAGCTTGCGCGGAAAACCACGGTGAATGCAACAGGATTTGGATTAATCCCGATTTTCCCAGAGCGAATTTCTGCCGAGCTTAATGCATGCTACCCCACTATAGCTGTGCACAGGGTGTGTATTTAAATATTTATCACTAAATTTGTGAACACCACTACGTGTACGCTACCACAGAAGCACTGGCAAAATAACATACGTGCGAACGGGGCAAGCGACAACAGGCAGACAGTTCCTGTTTAATCAAATTTATTCACTTAATCAAGCTCACACAAACTCTTCCGCTCTAATGCCGGGATAGGGAGTGAGCAATCGGAAGGGAGCAACTGCATGCATAAAATATGCAACAACGCAATGACCCAGTACTGCACGGCACAGTACAGCCGATGATTGACCCACGGCCCTGGAACGTAGCCAGATAAAATCAGCAGCCAGACACGGTGGAATCAGTTTGGCTGGACGCTTTCTTGTGTAACACAGTGAACAATAAACTCATGATACTGCAATGTGTGCAGTTATGGTTTTAATAAGTGTACTGATAGGAGAACTGATGTATATGGATGTATTATGTATATGGATGTGATTTGTGATTTATTTAAGGGAAATAAATAAACAAAACTATTTGCACTATTTGAACAAGACCAAATAATTAAAACTGAACTGAAACTGAACTCAAGTAAAGTAATTGATATTTGGTGCTGTATCAATACAGGAATCAAGAAGAGATCAATGGTTAAAAAGTGCCTTAGAATTATGTTAAAAATATATTTCGGAATTGATCGATTTGTCTTAAGTGTTTTATATGATTTTATGGTTTTTTATAAACCTTTAACTGTTATTTACTTCTTATGAAATTCTTTAATTCTTATATCGTTACGTATAATTTTTGCATTAACTTTTCTACCAGACGCCATACTGCTGTAACAAACAACTTAAATAAAAAAACTACAAAATATGCAACTTACTGTTAAAAATGGAAGCTTGAAATTAATGATAACATAATCAAGGAAACTTATTTTACGAGATATTATAGATCTAAAAATGTTCCGATGAGAAAATTAAATCTTTAAAAAAGAGATTTAGATAGAAAAAGTCATGTTAATTGCGAGATTTCACGTTAAACAAACTATTTAATGTAAAACAACACAGTGAAAACAAACTTTTTTAAGGCGCAAAACTGTAAATAGAATGTCCATGTTGGAAAACCCATTTTTGTTACACAAGACTGTCGTCAGATCTGTTGTTCTTCCTGATTGTTCTTTAAACATTTGGGTCAATTATTCAGCGACACATACGAAAAATACTCTTCAAGTGTTACAATACAAATTTTTAAAGCGTATACTGAATCTTGCTTCTTGGCATAACAAATTGAACACAAAAAAAAGACTTCTTCTTCTTCTTTTTTTTTTTCTTTTGTGGCCTGCTCCTAGGGAGCACGTCTAACAGACATGGCCTGGTGTCCAATCCGTTTCCAGGAAACTCGGTCCATGGCTGCACTCCTCCATCCCCGGCTGCATCCGATATCCCTCAGGTTAGACTCCACTTGATCCAGCCAACGAGCTCGCTGGGCTCCTCTACGCCTCGTGCCGAACGGGTCGCTGACGAGCACTTTTCTGGCAGGGCATGAGTCCGGCATCCTCATCGCGTGGCCCAACCAGCGTATCCTTCCGGCTTTGACAACCGTCAGGATGTCTGCATCGTCGAACAGCTCAGCTAGCTCGTAGTTCATTCTCCTTCTCCACACGCCCTGCTCGCACACACCGCCAAAGATAGTCCGTAGCACCCGCCGTTCGAAAATGGCGAGTGCATTGGCGTCCTCCGCCAGCATAGTCCAGGACTCGTGCCCGTAGAGGACTACCGGCCGTATCAGTGTACGATATATGGCGCATTTCGTGCGTTGTTGGAGTCTTCTGGATCTCAGGAGTTTGTGGAGTCCGTAGTAGGCACGATTCCCCTGAACAATGCGCCTTCGGATTTCGCTGCTTACGTTGTTGTCCGAAGTTACGATCGTGCCAAGGTAGCAGAACTCCTCTACTACCTCGAGATCGTCGCCGTCAACTAATACTCTGCTTCCGAGTCGTGCTCTATCACGGTCAGAGCCTCCGGCAAGCAGGTACTTTGTCTTCGTCGCATTGATCCTCAATCCAATCCTATCGGCCTCGCGTTTCAGTCGGGTGTACGCTTCGCACACCGCCGCAGATGTTCGCCCGATGATGTCGATGTCATCCGCGAAGCCAAGGAATTGGAGAGACCGGGTGAAAATCGTGCCCCGGATATCGAAGCCCGCGCTTCGCATGACACCTTCCAGAGCGATGTTGAACAGCAAACAGGAGAGTCCGTCCCCTTGCCTCAGTCCCCTGTGAGATTCGAACGAATCCGACAGCATGTTCGACACTCTCACCTTGCACTGCACACCGTCCATTGTAGCCCTCAACAGCCGTACCAGTTTCGCAGGGAAACCGTACTGCCGCATGATGTTCCATAGCTCGGTACGATCTATGGTGTCGTAGGCTGCCTTAAAGTCGATGAACAGGTGGTGCGTGGGGATCTGGTGCTCCCGGCACTTCTGGAGGATCTGCCGTAGAGTGAAGATTTGGTCGGTAGTGGATTTCCCTCCAACAAATCCAGCTTGGTAGCTCCCGACGAAATCTGTAGCAAGGGGCGCAAGTCTGCAGAAGAGTATTCGGGACAGGATCTTGTAGGCAGCATTCAAGACTGTGATGGCTCGGAAGTTAGCACAGTCCAGTCTGTCGCCCTTTTTGTACACTGGGTGAATAACACCCAGTTTCCAGTCGTCCGGTAGTTCTTCCTGGTCCCATATCCTAACAATCAGCCGATGCATAATCGCGGCAAGCCTCTCCGGGCCCATCTTGAATAGTTCAGCCACCAGCCCATCACTGCCAGCTGATTTGTTGCATTTCAGCTGTCTGATAGCACTGATGACTTCATCCAAGGATGGCGGGGGCACTTCGTCATTATCATGCTGGCTGTTGTAGTGTTGCTCTCCTCTGCTTTCTGCGCCTGGTCCGTTCTCTCCTGTATCCGCTCCGTTCAGGTGTCTGTTGAAGTAGCACTTCCACCTATCGATCACCTCTCGCTCGTCCGACAGGATATCTCCCTCCGCGTTGCGGCACATGGCGATCATGAGAGTAAAACCGCTTCGTGCCGCATTCAGCATCCAGTAGAACTTACGAGTTTCCCCCGACTGAGATAGCTGCTGCATCAGCTGCTCGTCCGACTCCTCGAAGCTGCGCTTCTTGTCCTGGAAGAGTCGCGTCTGCTGCCTTCTCAGTCGTGTGTAGTTCTCCACGTTCTGTCGGGTTTCGCGCTGGAGCATTCGGGATCGCGCTGCATTCTTCTCGGATAGTGCTCGTCTGCACTCGTCATCAAACCATTCCTTCCTCTGGTTACGTGCTACGCGGCCAATGGTTTGTTCGGCTGTGGTGCTGATGGCTTGTTCCACCGTACGCCAGTGGTCACTGAGGGACATCGCCTCGGTAGTGGTGTCCTCCGGCAACGCTTCCCCAAGCGCGAACGCGTAGTCCCTCGCCACATCAGCTTGCCTCAGCCGATCCGTGTTGAGCCTTGGGGCGGGCTGATAGCGCAGTGTATTGGCTACGCAGAGTTTCTGGCGTAGCTTAACCATAACCAGGAAATGGTCTGAGTCGACGTTTGCTCCTCTGTAAGTCCGTACGTCGATAATATCCGAGAAGTGCCTTCCATCGATGAGAACGTGGTCGATCTGGGAATATGTCTGCTGTGGTGATCTCCAGGTATAGCTGAACCGAGGTGCATGCTGGAAAAAGGTGCTGCGAATGGTCATGTGCTTGGAAGAGGCAAAGTTAACAAGCCGAAGCCCGTTGTCGTTCGTCAGCTGGTGGGCACTGAAACTTCCAATGGTGGGTTTGTATGCCAATGCTTTTCAAATGAGAATGTTCACTTATTTTGTAATTTATTTCATCAAAGGTGTTGAGGTTTTGTTTTGTCCAATCAAAGTGATTTCTAACATAAAATATATACATTTTTCATATAAACTTTAGCAGAACACATTAATATTTTTTTATTTCGAGTAATTTAAATAAATTTTATAAAGCTACCATTATGATTAATGTGGTTCATCACCCTCAATCCAAGCACAGAAAGGTACATACATTGGTAATGTCTCACATACCTTAAATTGATTTCCAGATACTGATTGAACAAAATGGTTAAAAGAATAGCGATGCTTTAGTTCATCTGATCCTTCAACGAACCCTTTTCTATAATAAAAATCCTATCTTCAACATCCTTCGAGAAACCCTCACAACAACAAACCTACAAGCAGCACCAAAGACAGAGCAGCAGCAGCAGCAGCAGCCGCAATTGTTCAGCGATACACTCGTCGATCTCGTTAGCCACGGATTGATTCTGTTTGTCACGTGGGTAGTCCGGGCAACCACCATCCACTTGATTAACTTCGACAGGCGGACCAGTTTACCCCGTTCGCTGGTATGCCGCTTTCCGGTGCCAACGAATGCGAAGTGCTGTCCGATACGCTGCAGTTCTGATTCGTTGCCCGGCCGTTGAAGGAAACACGCTGGTCAACGGCGCATCGAACGGTACGCCCCATAACCGGGAGTGACAGTTATTTATTACGTAACATTCAATATCCATTATGGACACCAACAAGTGATCACCGGGCAGGGTCGTACGGGGCGCTGCTGGAGATGGTGATGGTCGGTTCGGTCGGTGTCCTATATCGCTTCCGAGAAAGAATCGATCGAGATCCTGGCAGAAGGGATTATGTGGCTTTTTGTCCCGTTTCGGAGTGGTTTGTATTCGTTGGAATCGATCAAAGGGATAAAACAATGCCAACAACCGGCCAAGATACCATACGAAAATTCGATAAGGGTGTTTAAAAGTAACCAAAAATGATATTAAAAGCTTATCCCGAAGGGTAAGCATCCGTCAGTTGATTGTGCCTTTGGTGTAAAAATTCTTACGAATAAGAAACTTAGCTTTTTCCGTTTTCTTGAAAGTATTATGAATTTTACTAATAAACAAAACGTCACAAGAATCTGCTTAATGCCAATCGCCAGCAGCTTCAAAAACGACTTTAAGTTGATGTCAATTTTATTTATCGAAACCACACAATCAAACCATCTTCATTAACGCTTAATTTATGCAACGTGTTGCTAGTGTCTAGCCATTGTCGCCATCAGGCTACCAAATGAGCAGACAGAGTCCGAACCCTACCCGAGCTTGCCACTGATCCAATAACGATGTTCGATAGTAAAACAAAACAAAATCCCCCTGTTGGCAGCTTAACAAAGATACACGCTGCAGCTGCATCCGATGTCTTCGATCTATCAAAGCCATTTCAACCGATACTTTAGAAATCGAAAAACTCGTTCCCTTTCGCTCACACTGTCTCTCACCAAGGATGATCCGTTCGTTTGCTTATAAATGCATGAGCTACCATTTCATGACTGAATACACAAAAACCCACGCTCGTCTGGTCTGTACGGGCCCGTCGAGTTAAAGTGGACGCCCGTCACTACGAGCTGTCCTTGCTTAATAACCCTCACACAGTCTCACTTTGAAATCAGAACGTAGCGTCTTTTCTGTAGCATCGAGACGAAGTAATAGATTATGGTTATGTGTTTCTTTGCGTTTGATCCGGTGGCGGGAACAAACTGTGCCAAAGATACCGCACAAAGTGTGCTAAGCCAGAAGCTGCAGAACAACACGGCACGTAGAGATAGAGCCGGGCATACGACTCATTGCAGCTTCCGAACGGGCTATCATGCTTTGATTATGGTGTCCCCTGGTGACGACGACCACCATTGGGACGGTGACAGACAAGCGGTTGAAGGAAGGAGAAGGAGAAAAGAAAAACAACAATGAACTGTGTCCAACAGGAGCCATCTTCCTTGCCAAAGAATGGAATCGGATCCCTTTCATCGTGGACGAGAAGATCTTCTAGTTGCTTGTATTGGACGGAGGCGAAAAAAAGGGAAAAAGACGAACATGACAAACTTCTAATCAGAACAAAATTTATCCACCCAATACAAGAGCAAGAAAGAGAGAGAGAGAGAATGACAAAAACAGCAATGGACGATATATGAACGTAGCACTCTAACAAAGACCACACGGAAAGCCAGCTCTAGAAGGCTTCGGGTTTGATCAGCTTTCACCACAGACGGGAACGCTTTTTACATCTCCAGAAAAACCCATGACCACTTCCATTCGGCCCGTTTTTGTCAGAGGGCAGTATAAAAACGGAATGAAACGAATCGAATTTCATTGAGCAAAATCACTGGATATTATTTAAATCATCGAACCACTCGCAGGGAATTCGTTTCAATTGCATAGCCCGCAGGGGATGGCCGTAAAATGTTTCTGTGCGGCTGAGTCCTGGCCGAGAGGAACGCTTAGACATGTGAGCTGAAGTCATGTGCAAAGGGATGAATTTTATTCGTTCTATGGTGCACCACACACACACACACACATACACGCATTGTCATCGAGCACAATAACGGACGAAATGCCAATGATCAATCGGCAGTGTCGGGGCCATACACATAGAAAACACGGGTCGCATGACAATTCGTACGAAACGGCACCATATCGAAAATGTCCCGGTGTCCATGATTGTTTCATACCCGAAACAGTTTGTACGCTTTGACCCCTACGGTTGGGGGAACCAGCAGCAGCAGCAGTAACAACAAAAAATCCCCCCTCCTCTATTCCTCACCCCTCCTGAGTCTTATGTTTCCCCGGTGCTACAATAGACGATGGCTTCTAATAGATGCATGATACATGAGCGTACCGTAGTAGTTGTTTTAGCAACACATAAAACCCTGTACCGGCGAGGAACGAATGCACCAAAACCAAAAGCCCTTTTCGTCTGACGCTCTCAAAGGATTTTTGGTTTTCCGATCCTGTCCCGGCGGGAGGGTGGTTCGGAATAAATCTCTCGCTTTCATCGAAATGGAAAATGGCACCATTTCATCGGATCGGTACCCATCGGTAGTCGCATTATTGGCACCGAAAGTGAGCTTTGAGCATGGTCAATGAATGAGCTGAAAATATGGAGAAAGTGTGGGAGTGATAGAGAGCGATGGCAGGAACTTTCAATACGCGTACCGGGCTGGGAGTTTGAGAGCGGTTTTATCATGTACTGTTTGCAAATTGATCCAACTAATGGAAACGTGCGCGCCGTTTTGTATGGCCAGTACTACAGCAACCAAAAAGGGACGAGAGAATAAGATGAAAGATTGTACACAAAAAAAAAACGTCAAGATTAGTGTGAAAACGCTGTGTTGAAATTATAATAAAAGAGTATCCATTAGGGTACTTACACCTGGAGAAGACCTCAACCGTAGCTTAATTCTCTGATAGACCTTACATATATTAAATTTCGCATATGTAACAGTATTCAGTAATGACCTAAGAGATCATTAGGCCAAGAAAGAAAAAGAAGCCTTTTTTAAGTCACGTTTGTTTAAAATAAAAGATATTTGAATAAATAATTAGATTATGGCTATTAAAACGTTGATGATCTTAGTCGTTCTTGTTGATCCTCAAAGGATGAAGGAACCTTTTCTTATGTGAAGCAATATTACGCAACTAGAAACCTAGAAGTAAGGGAAAAGTTAAGCAATGCACACAGTGAAAGGTAACAAACTAATTCAATGCATTTCACAACAAATACTAATTATGAATTAATTAAGTACAAACATTTTGTCAGAAATTTTACTCAATTTTCTCTTTCAAATAATAATTTTGGTCATTACATCACCCATGGCAACCGACGTGTTGAGCATTATTACCAGGCACCAGGCGTCTCCATCAAAGTGCTTATCCTACATTGATGTACATAAGCCAAGCCAAGGATTTAATAACAAAACCATGCTAATTGCACCTTTTAAAAAATTCAAAAGAATCCCAAAGTTTTATTCGACATTTGGGACTATAAGCCATTTTTTAGAAATGCAGCTTTTCCAAGCTACTTAGACATATTTTTAATTTTATATGCTATTCAAGGCATATAGCACCTTGGTTTGCATGTTGCGTGATTAGCTGATTTTATGCACAAATTCGTTGTTGTAAAACTTTTTGACAACTGAGATGACTGTTTTCAATATCATTATCAAAATATTTATTAAGAGCTTTAAATTTAATACTAACATAATCTGTAATATAAACAGATAGGGTCGCTCAAAAACTGAACAATGGATTATAAGAGGTCGCTCCCAAATTTCACGTCACATTATTTAGCTCAAAATCATTCTGACTCTCAGTGCGAACCAAAAGCTACAACATCGAACAATCGATGAATTGCAGTAGTGCTAGTTCCATATAAACTTAATAGTAACATAAGTTAACTAATCCTATATAAACGAGATATTTTTCTTGCTATCTTCACACCTAAGAATAGTCTGCATCTCTTTTTTGTTTCATCATCACTTCATATGTTATCAAACATAACAACACAACCAATGTCCACATTTCACGTAACAACCTATTGAATACCACGACAACCAACTGCGCCCCCAACTATTATGCTTCAGATTGGTTAATTCATCTTTCAACACTTAATGTTAACAACACCCCGTGGCAATAAAGTGCCAATAAGTCACCGAACGCATCGGGCCGATCGTAGCGCCCCATCAATTCACAAATGACTCAACGAGGATGTCACAAAAGGAAATGAGCTTCTTTCACTCGCTACAAAATTATCCAGGCTTATTGCACTGCAGGGAGTCTCGCTCGTTCAGTTCCGGATCCGCTCATCACCATCGCCACCAGGGCCGCTTCATTCCGACGTGTGACGCACGACACTACGGCGATGAGCTGTTTCGATCGCCCTGCCACTGGATGCGTCTCGGTGGATTGGTGCTCATGATTATGTCAGGATACGGTGATGCTTCATCACGATGCTTGATTGCACCGGAAATGGAACTACCTCATCCTTCCGTATCGGTTCCCTTTTTCCGTCACCGATCCTGGCTCCTGGATCGCGAGCGCAGAGCAATAGTAAGCCCTGACCCCTGAGGGCAAATAGGCAACACCCGAACCGAACCGATATTACTTCAGCTGATGGATTCTATAAATTTTAATTAAGGCCTGATTTTTTTGCTACCACCGCACAGAATGAACTGAGCAAACGCGTCTTTACTCTGGCAAAAAGTTTTCCAAAAAGAAGTCGACATTTATGGCTGGTGGAAGATTTAGTGCTTCTCGTTCGATTTGCCCAATCATCACTTTCGCTTCCGGTTCGGGAGTAAACGAAACCGCCCGAAACCAATCTCCTGGAAGGGTTTGGCCGAACATTCTGGTGTCTGGTCTGGTGTGCGTTAATGAATTCAACTCGCTCGAAGACAAAACT
>KZ061731.1:153630-189986 GCA_002091835.1 Anopheles maculatus | reverse complement strand
ATCACTGTTTGGGGGATGGAATAAAACTCTCTGGCAACTGGCGACTTGCTGCACACATTCATCAAACATTTAAGACACAAACAACATTCCACCCCGACGACTAAGCAACGGGAACCCCCCCACATCATCTTATGATGATCCGAACGACGACCGCCGTTCAATTTGATGCCTGTCGGAAAAAGTGTACCAACAACGCAAGTGTACTTCTTGTGTGTGTTTGTTGCACACACTCGCTCGCTCACTCTCAAAGGCGTGCTGTGTGCTCCTAAACAAATAATTACACACGGTCCGTGGGTACGCAAATCGGGCAACATAATATGGCCGAGCAGTTTCTCCCTGCATATCGCAATTACCTCGTGTTTTGTGTATGCAGAGTGTGCGGCCAGAGAGTTATTAAAAATTTGGATGCGAACCATAATACCGCTCCTGCAGCCACCGGACGGAATCCGAGTGGATATGTTTTGATTCGGAAGGAAAAAGGTAGGAAAGCGAAATTAAAAACTTTCCCTTTTTTCGTATGCGCGTTGGTAAGTTTCGAGTGGAAGAGTACTCGTTTAGGATCAAACGTTTAAAAGGGGAATTTTGTTGATGATTTTTTAACTTTTTGGTAATTGTTTCTCCCATTTTCTATGTTTATATAATGATTTAAGGCTTTTTTTATGTATTTGATACTCTTTCAATTAGTAAAACAACTCTTCATGTTAGGTTTAAGCTAAATCTGTCAAAATAATGTACCACCACCTCCGAGTCCAATTATTTCTGAAAGCTGTTTACTTTCCAAATAACAAAAAAAGTATAATCCCAAAACTAAAATCCTACTTTTTTATCACTTCCTTTCTCTGTTCTTTGATTAAGATGTTTTTTAAATTACTTTCCTCACTTCCGACACGGGTGAGCAGCCGGCAGAACGAAACAAAACAGACGAAAAACCTCCTAATATATAGCCATCCCTGTGCCCTTTGAAGCTCTTCGAACCGATGCACGATAAAAGCTGTCACTCAAGCGCGAAGGCTCAAAAGGATTGACTCGAAGCCCCGTTGATCCGCCAGATCAACTTCCACCCATGGCAACCGACGCGTTGTGCATTATTACCAGGCACCAGGCGTCTCCATCAAAGTGCTTATCCTACATTGATGTACATAAGCCAAGCCAAGGATTTAATAACAAAACCATGCTAATTGCACCTTTTAAAAAATTCAAAAGAATCCCAAAGTTTTATTCGACATTTGGGACTATAAGCCATTTTTTAGAAATGCAGCTTTTCCAAGCTACTTAGACATATTTTTAATTTTATATGCTATTCAAGGCATATAGCACCTTGGTTTGCATGTTGCGTGATTAGCTGATTTTATGCACAAATTCGTTGTTGTAAAACTTTTTGACAACTGAGATGACTGTTTTCAATATCATTATCAAAATATTTATTAAGAGCTTTAAATTTAATACTAACATAATCTGTAATATAAACAGATAGGGTCGCTCAAAAACTGAACAATGGATTATAAGAGGTCGCTCCCAAATTTCACGTCACATTATTTAGCTCAAAATCATTCTGACTCTCAGTGCGAACCAAAAGCTACAACATCGAACAATCGATGAATTGCAGTAGTGCTAGTTCCATATAAACTTAATAGTAACATAAGTTAACTAATCCTATATAAACGAGATATTTTTCTTGCTATCTTCACACCTAAGAATAGTCTGCATCTCTTTTTTGTTTCATCATCACTTCATATGTTATCAAACATAACAACACAACCAATGTCCACATTTCACGTAACAACCTATTGAATACCACGACAACCAACTGCGCCCCCAACTATTATGCTTCAGATTGGTTCATTTCATCTTTCAACACTTAATGTTAACAACACTCTGCTTCGGTTCTGTCTCTCTGTGCTGTCCACAATGACAAACCGCACCGGAAAATCCAGGCAAGGGTAGCCGCTGTACTGGAAACAGTTTCTTTCGCAAAAACGAAAAACACTTTCCACTAAAGCATAGCTCGTACCACGAATGCGAATAATGAGCAGAGTGGTGCACCGTGATGAGAAAGAAAAGCGAAAATCATCCCATAAATCATACTCTAATTTGACAATCACTTCAGAACTACACGAAGAAAAGAGTTTAAAGCACGTTGATGGGTGTGGGTAAAACACCTTCGTACCGGGAAGTGCAAAAAAGGTGGAATTGAAAAATTATAAAACCGAGCCACCTTCAAAGCATGACCGGCCCGAAGAGGTAAAAACTTTCAACGTCAGAAAATGTACCATCACACCCACGGCTTGACTTTTATTACCCATTGCTAGTGCCGTTCCGGGAATGGAGAAGCAGATTTCTTTGAACTGATTTGTGATTTCTATTTTTTTGCTTTCTCTCTCTCTCTCTCTCGCTTGCTCATTCACCACTCGCAGCAGCTAGTGTCCGATAGTTGTGATGGTTTTAAGCAAGAAATAGTCGGTTTGTCGGAAAGTGATTGTTATATGTATGTTTAAACCTATTCATTATCGCACCTCTTCAATGGTTGAATGTTAATTTAAATTCCGCTCTGGTAGACTCCCATCTGAGTTTCTCTCTCTTGTGGGAGTAGTAGGGACAAAAAAAGAGAATAACTTTGTGAAGAACCACTTGCAGGCATTTCAATTAATTCAATTAAATTTTAATCATCACAATGACCGCAGAACCTGAAGGACACAGATGATAAAGGATCTGGTTTATTATTCTTTCATGACCAGTTGCAAAACTACGATCAAATGAGTTAAAAGTCATTGTATGAAACAAGTCATTTACAGACGATTTCAAGTTTGTAATAATTAGCCATAATAAGATTACCCGTTAAACTATTTGAATATGTTTAATGTTAGCTTAGGAACAAGATATCGATATTGGATGTAAGATAGCTATAAAATATCTGATAGTTGTGTCAAGATTTCAGACAGTAGAAAATAGTTTATCCGGTTGGTTTCCGAATAGTTGCAAAACAAAAATATTCTGATAACGATGAATTGTTAAGAAGAAACAGAACAGAAGAATCTAGTGACAAATTCTATGAAATGTACAATGAAACCACTATGTGGCACCAGACATCCCAACCCTGGAAAGTCGTTTTTTTTTCGTTTGTGAGTCTTGAGCACATCATCCCTACTGATTAGCATGGGTTTATACCCTACAGTAGTATTGGCACCATTCTGTAATCTTTGCCAAGATCCTGCTATTGATGTATAAATTAATGTTGTGTACTATGACTTTGACTATGACTGCCTTGAACGGTGTAGAACAATGGTTACTGCCTGCTAAGCTCTATTGATATGGACTCAGAGTCGCGGTAGCTGAATAGCTCTTAACTTATCTAATTATAAGAACATTGTAGTGTAAATCAACGCAATGTTTCCTGCACCTTCCGCCAACACATCAGCGGTTCCATTCATTGTGACACCTGGCCCGTGAAGCGAACCAGGCAGCGCGTAGTACGCCATGCAGGGACATTCGTGCAATGCACCTGTTGCAACCGTAACCGATTCCTTCGACGCTGAGTGCGGGCTAAAAAATCACGTCTTTCCTTCGCTTCACTTTTTGGAATAACTCGCAGAGTCATCGTCGAACGCGACGGTCGTTGCTCTTCACGCTCTCGCTCGGTAGCGGTCGTCCTGATCGTCCTTCGTCCTCGATCGGCTACGCTTTGCCGATCACTTTCGCCTCTGTGTCGGTAGCGCCCTCTGTTGAGCCGTTGTGCCAAAGCTGTCGTGCGAGCTTTTGACCGTTGAGACGCAACACCACCCATGTTGTTGATGCTCACGCCAGGTAGTTTGTCGAGCCTTCCAGGACGCCTTTGTCAACAAAGTAGTTCCGGAGAAACCCGTGTTCTGTAAAGCGGTGGCTAGACTAAAGTTGAGGCAAGCGCGATCTATTTTTTTTATGAGCGAACTGTCAAATGTCGCGCTCCTGACTTCGCGCCTCGATCCTGCATTGCAGGAAAAATGAAGCGTTCGTCTTGAGCACATCATCCCTACTGATTAGCATGGGTTTATACCCTACAGTAGTATTGGCACCATTCTGTAATCTTTGCCAAGATCCTGCTATTGATGTATAAATTAATGTTGTGTACTATGACTTTGACTATGACTGCCTTGAACGGTGTAGAACAATGGTTACTGCCTGCTAAGCTCTATTGATATGGACTCAGAGTCGCGGTAGCTGAATAGCTCTTAACTTATCTAATTATAAGAACATTGTAGTGTAAATCAACGCAATGTTTCCTGCACCTTCCGCCAACACATCAGCGGTTCCATTCATTGTGACACCTGGCCCGTGAAGCGAACCAGGCAGCGCGTAGTACGCCATGCAGGGACATTCGTGCAATGCACCTGTTGCAACCGTAACCGATTCCTTCGACGCTGAGTGCGGGCTAAAAAATCACGTCTTTCCTTCGCTTCACTTTTTGGAATAACTCGCAGAGTCATCGTCGAACGCGACGGTCGTTGCTCTTCACGCTCTCGCTCGGTAGCGGTCGTCCTGATCGTCCTTCGTCCTCGATCGGCTACGCTTTGCCGATCACTTTCGCCTCTGTGTCGGTAGCGCCCTCTGTTGAGCCGTTGTGCCAAAGCTGTCGTGCGAGCTTTTGACCGTTGAGACGCAACACCACCCATGTTGTTGATGCTCACGCCAGGTAGTTTGTCGAGCCTTCCAGGACGCCTTTGTCAACAAAGTAGTTCCGGAGAAACCCGTGTTCTGTAAAGCGGTGGCTAGACTAAAGTTGAGGCAAGCGCGATCTATTTTTTTTATGAGCGAACTGTCAAATGTCGCGCTCCTGACTTCGCGCCTCGATCCTGCATTGCAGGAAAAATGAAGCGTTCGCGCATTGATCGCGCTTGCCTCAACTTTAGTCTAGCCACCGCTTAAGAAGTTGGGTAAGATGAAAATCAATCTCTCCGTGCCTACGACTACCCAAGACATGATGTCCGGGATCAGCCTCCTAGTCTTCAATCCAGGCGATTGCTGCTGTTCTGTTCCAGCTGTTCACTGTTGGTGCCAGCGCCTCATAGAATCCTCACGTTGCCGGCTCCGTATGTCTGGTGCTGAACCTCCCCTCGCTACCTTTTCGTCGTGGCAACGGATATCCTCCTCTATGAGAAGAACTAGCGGGATGGTGCTAACAACCACGCAAGCGGGGTCATACGAAGTAGTTTGAAAGGCTCTTGCTACTCAAAGCACAAAGTTTGCTGTGCGATGTGTCCTCTGGATTGTGGTATGATAAGTGTCCCGGAGGACTTTGAACCTTATGAGAATCAACGTAAAAACATGATCTGTGATAACGTTCCATAAACTAATAAACCAATAATTGTTCACTTTAAATAAGATGGTTATTCCATTCCTCGAACCAGCATGGTACGTGATTTCAGTAATTTGTTAGATAAAAGAAGAAGTAATCGTTTCCTAACGTAAAGTATCGTATCCTTCTTACCGTGCGTGGTGCCTTCTTTTCGGGTTAGTATACCTTCAACACAGACTAACGACTCACAGAGTTTGCATATATAAGTCGTCTAGCTTATTAATTGACACCACACAAATAAATAATAGCCTAGCTTCAAGCTGGCATTCAGGACGAGCCACCGATCACTGTTCAATGCTGAATTTAGATTAGCAGAATAAGTTTCAAATGATCTACTTTAAAAGAAACTATTAGCACATACAGCTGGACTTGCAATACTGTCAAACCAAGTTTTTATCAACATAATCTTAATTTAACTCCGAGACAAATGCTTGGAAGCACCATTGTGTACACAGTGACGTGTACACAGTGACGAATTCAATGAAATACGATAGTAACAAGTAAACATTAGAGCAATAGAATTGATTATTTTACGTGAACCAAATGAAAATGGAAAACAGAAACAAAAAATTTTTTTTAAAATCTTAACTCACCAAAACTTCAAACTTGATATGTTTAACTGTCACTATCTTTAATTATAATAATATTTTACGTACGAATAAATTTTCTTAAATTTTACGAAGAGATATTTAAAGAAATGAGTGCAATTTAGAAGTAAAAAATGTCGAATGGGAAGTTGAAAATATCGTCAAATTAAAACGTTTCGATCTTCATATTTCTTTCTTACCCATTGTGTATTTCTCGTTTTGGATATGTTTAATATAAGCAATGGAAATCAATTCGTAAGTATGTTCTTTTATATCCACAATAACAACCGCAAGGATAACAATTTGTTCTATACAAATTACTACGGCACAAAAAAAGCGCAAAACTAACCACAATTTTGATAGATGCGACATTGAGCCTACACACCCAGCAACAACGAAAAGCGAACATTCGTCCTCTTACCTTTCAAACTCCCTGTAAACGATGTTACGAAGCTAGCGCCGTCCACTTTGACCATCTGCCGGCTGTGGTGCGAGCAACGTTACCGCAATCATTTACAAACCAATAGACGCTGGGGGGAGACTTTGGCGAATCAACGATTTTCCTTCTACACATTGAAAGTCTAAAAGGACCACTGTACCGGAGACCAAACGAAACTTCTTTGTAGAGAGCGAGAGAGAGGGAGAGTGAGACGAAGTTGTTACGTTTCGTTCGCTTTTGCAAAGTTCTTGCCACTTTCTATTGCTGGCGTAACGAGCAGCCCGACCCAGGTAACATGGTGCCCGAGCACGTCAGTTGGTAAAGGCAGCAGCAAGTACACCGGCCCATCCCAGCTCGGGTGCCCACCATTGCTTACTTCTTTTCTACGGCACAAAAAAAGCGCAAAACTAACCACAATTTTGATAGATGCGACATTGAGCCTACACACCCAGCAACAACGAAAAGCGAACATTCGTCCTCTTACCTTTCAAACTCCCTGTAAACGATGTTACGAAGCTAGCGCCGTCCACTTTGACCATCTGCCGGCTGTGGTGCGAGCAACGTTACCGCAATCATTTACAAACCAATAGACGCTGGGGGGAGACTTTGGCGAATCAACGATTTTCCTTCTACACATTGAAAGTCTAAAAGGACCACTGTACCGGAGACCAAACGAAACTTCTTTGTAGAGAGCGAGAGAGAGGGAGAGTGAGACGAAGTTGTTACGTTTCGTTCGCTTTTGCAAAGTTCTTGCCACTTTCTATTGCTGGCGTAACGAGCAGCCCGACCCAGGTAACATGGTGCCCGAGCACGTCAGTTGGTAAAGGCAGCAGCAAGTACACCGGCCCATCCCAGCTCGGGTGCCCACCATTGCTTACTTCTTTTCCAATAAATGTATTCATTTGATTTATTTGCTAAACTTTTTCCAATAGCCGGCGTTGCTTCCTTCATCCGATTCGGTCGTCACCGTTCACCAAACTGTTTTTGAGGTTGAACAAAAAAAAAGGCTCTTCTGTAGCATCGTTTCGCACAAGCCTTGGTCGAATCGGGTGCTACAAGTTGCTGTTCTTCGCACAGGAACACTAGTTTCGGTCCTTTAAAATGTCACAACGAGCCGAGGGTAGGATATCGGTTTGGCGATAAAAACCCATTCGCACTCATGGCTCTGCTCCATTTTGTTCGTGGTCATGTTCACGTGTCCATGAAAAATGTACACTAGCGCCATTATAGTTTCGTTTCGTTAGTCTTTAAAATTGTACCATCTAACGCTTCTTGTTACCGTGCACACAAAAAAAAAACGTACCACGGAAGGACACAATTCTCATCAAAGCACCAGAACAAAATGATGGCTGAAGAAAAGAAACACTGTGAAGAAAAGTACGTTCGACCAGACCAATCCGAAGACGACCGTTTGTTTTTTCGGCAAACGAGTTGCTTCAAAACTACAAAGTTCATATTACAGGAGAAGGATACAACACAAAACAAAAACAGCAGACAACACGACCACGCTTCCAGGCTTAACAACCTTAAACAGAGGACAGGCCTACCATGTGGAAAGGATGCTTCTACAACGAACCAGCAAACTTCCGCCACAGCACCAAAACAAGGACCCTTTTTCAGTGTGTGTGTATAAGTTTGCTGCCTTTTCATCGAAAGCATAGAAGACGGGTTTGTCGGCAGCGAGAACCAGCGGAGTGCTTTTTTTGTTTTATTTCGCAGGCGTACAGTAGCACACAAGGCCACAACGTGATTTATGGACGGAAATTGTGTATTGAAATTTTTGCTTCCATTCGCTATCGAGCACTCACCACCAGCGGCAGTAGTGTGTAGTAGCGCACTGCTTCGTCGATGAGTTTGAGTGTTTGATTTTTTGTTTTCTAATATGTTTTTCTTTCACTTCTTCGCTTAATGGTAAGGATGAAAAGAACGCTCGGGATGTCTTAGGGAAGGCAGCAGAATTCAAGCAGCCCGATTCAAGGTTATGTGAGTATTCGATAGCGAGGATACATCGCACATACTCACGTACCGGTCGATGTCTTTAGCAGTAGTGTAATCCTTGCCTGTTAAGAAAATTTTAAAATATATATACACGATGTCTCGCATACACACACACGCGTACACCTGCCAACTTTTGTCCAGGGAGATGGGGAGTTTTTCTTTCATGAAGTCACTTTTCACCCCATATAGGTAGCGGGTACTAGTTTTAACGAGTTTTACACTTTTGCTGGCAGTCCATTGTTGAAGTTGCTCAGGTGGAAGTTTACGATTTGGAAAGTTACGCCCAAAAGACGATTTCAAACCAATCGCTATCGCAAACGAGCGAACACGGGAACGAACGGTGTTGCGTTCCGATTCCATGTTTCTTATCATATGCGAGAGCAGGTCACATAAATCAGAGCCATCGATATAGAGGAGGACCACCGTAGAAATAATATTTAAAATAAAATGTCGGTGGAGTTCTTAAAAGCAGATAGAAGTGTTTGTATTTCAGCAAGTGATTCAAAATATGTTCTCTAGAGAATCTTTAGAGATATCTGTCCCATATTACCTGTGCAACTTAACACTTTAAGCTACTTAGTGATAAGCCCTAGTCATTCTTCATCGTAAACGTTAACGAAAAGATTCAATATTGTTTCCATAATCATCCATCCCTCGCGTGCTCAAAGCAATATTTTTTAATAATTTATCACCCTTCGAATGATTACCACGAATCCGCTTGCTACCCTACACTCGCTCGGAAATGAATTCTTAAGCAGGATTCGAAATTTACAGCAAGCGAGCAACCACCCGTAGGCCGGATAAAGCTACCACTGGGTATTCCGGTCACCGAGCAATTTATTTTAATCGATCTCTAGCACTATGTACCGGGCCCCAAAACTCCCCGGCGAAGGCTGGGTACGCTGTGCACCACCGTCCATCATCCTCGTCAGCACATCAACAGCAACAGTTTTGGCCACATCCGTTTGCCAATTCAAATCTCAAACCCCATGTGCCTGTTTATCCGTACAGCTTACGATGGGAAACTAACATTTCAAGATAATTCATATCGAATTCATGTACACTCCGGCAGTCATCACACAGTTGTAAAAATCCAACCAACAACCAACGCTGATGCCTTCTGTGATGCTGTGGCTTACAACACTGAAGTGGATCGAGACCGGCAGCGGGCAGGAAGCGAGAGGTATTCCCATTTTGGGCCGGATTTTGGTGAAAGCGCCTGCATTTGGATTGAAAATAATGCTCACCATGCTAGGGGTGAATTATTAAAAGCCACTGCTCACTGGATACTATCCACAGTTCAGTGATTACCAGATACCAAAGATCAGAGTCAAATTGCAGGGGGGCGGGTTTTTGAAAAGTTAAAAGGTTTATGCTTTGTAGTTTGCTGTTGTTTTTGCTGCTTTACGTGCGGAATTATCATCGTTTATCCTTTCGTATTTTATTATCGCTGAGTGGATAGGTTTGGGCGTTTTGTGATATGTGCTGTGTTTGTGTGTTTCCGAGGCGAAGAAAAATACTTTGAAATAGTTTTTGTTTAAATATCGAGATGTTGTACGAAATCGTTTCAAATACTACGAATTTTGTCATTGTTTCTTTACTTTGTTGAACTTTGCTTAGCTGAAGCCTTAGTGCTGCAGTATTTTTTCCAATATACGTTCATAAACATCTAATACCAATGCTCGATAAAATTAATTAAGGCATCGATAATAGTATCATCTTTTGAACAAAAAATTGCTGCAAAAACAGGAGGTATGAGAAATTATAGAATGACCTCCGCAACAGTATGAAAGAACTTGTGAACCAGAGATAATTCGAAACAAGCTTACGAAAACACTTATTCATCGTTTATCACGGTATTAGATGTTTAGGATTTATAAATTATAAAAGAAACTCTTAGCTCAAATAACACGCCTGTAGTCGCGTAAGTTGATTGCACTACTACAATATTTTACCACGCAATTTATCTTTTACTAACTAACAGTGCTACCAGAACTACCCACATTGCACCGTTGGTACTCTTTAGCAGCCAAGTTCATCAGATTATGGCCTCCTTACTTTCGTACCGAGCTTGATGTTGATTATACTTCTTTTACGCATTTCGCCTTGGTTAGTGTTTCACTATACTAGGAATCTTTCATCACGCTTCATCTAATAACAGTTATGTTCTAGCCTAGTGTATGTAACAGAGTGACACTTTAAGCTTTAAATAGAGGATGTTAGATAGGATCAAAAACCAGGCTGGGATATTTTAAAATATAATTTCAAAATGATGGAACGAATAGTTGAACATATTGAAAGGAAATCATTGAACTGCAAGGAGTAAATAATGATGGCTCGGTGCAAAGATGAGATTAAAATTAACAAAAGCAATTTAAGGGAGGATGTAAGCGAGTGAAAGTGAGGAGACAAAAAAGGATTTTGACAATGGAGATCAGCTCATCAAACAATACAACAACAAAATACAACATGAACTCTTATTACACATTTAGATTTGAAATGGATTCATGAAATGGATTTCAAAATCATTGAAAAGGGCTCTTTTTAAGATTCTTATTTATTTATTATTTCTTTATTTTAAGGTACCATCTCAAATTACTTGTAGTGATTTTATGTGTCCTGGTCTCTCACTGTGAAGAATGTCATATGTTGAGCAAATAATATTTTATGAATAAGTTTTATTGTGAAAGAAATGGGGAATAAATAATTAATAAATTAATTAATAAGTAAATGGCACATTTGTTAAAATAAGTATTATAAACAAATAATTATATTTAATCATATATAACATGCGACACACATGATGTTATTGCAGGACACCATATACGTGGAAATAATATTAGGTGCGCAAATAAATAACGGCCGTTTATTATTTTTATTTTCATTTTATTTTTTTATTTTAATACGGCTGAAAGCCGTATTTTCACCACCAAGTGTGGTGATTTAATATAATTCATGTTTAATAGCTACAAGGCATTTCCTCCTTGTAATTTGCTTTATCCCGGGCATGCTCGGTTAAAGATGAGTGGAGGAGAGGTTGTTTTCCAGGTGTATTGTTGTTGTTGAAGAGTAGATATAGGGTATTCGTGATTCTGATCCGATTCAATCTATGTTTCTATTGCTTGATGGTTGTATGGATTCGTTGTTCTATGGCAGGAACGGGATTGGGTTTCGTCCTTCCGAATTGCGGATTTGGACTGAAAAAGAAACATAGAAAACAAAGAAAACCGTCTTAAGCTTAAGCTAAAGAGTTTTGCTTGAATTCATGTATTTACTAGAAATTTTATTACTATTGTTCAAGTCAATTTTGTTTTATTTTTTACTTATTTTCTTAGCAAACCAATAAAAGATTGTATTGTATTACACACCAATATGTAAATCATCATTTAGCACAATACCAATTTATTTGAATCAAAATTTCTCAACAAATTGCAACCATAACCCGTAACACCGCGCCCCTAAGCACGTCCCCAAACAAAAGCGCCAAGCAACGAACGGTACAAATTTAAATGCAAAGGTTCCGTTTCCAAATTTATTTTCAATACACTGAACCCCCGAATCGAATGCGGCTTCCACCCAGGATCAACAATTTAACCGTCGGCAGTGTCCCGTTTCACGAGTCTATTGCTGCAAGGTATTTCCCGCAGGATCATACCGCACCAGGATCAAACGATCAGTGGCGAGAGAGATGCTTTGGCAAATCGCAAACGGCACACCATAAACGGAACCAGTTGACCTTGCATCCCGTGAAGCGTAGTACGCTGGGCTCCGTTACCAGCCGGGGCCATGAGTACGATCGTGCGATGAATGTTAAATATGCTTACGAAAATCGAAAACCTTCATCTACCGTGCACTAGCATTCCATTTTGTTTTGTTATGGTTTTTGAAGTTTTTTTTTTTTGGTTGTTGTCCAGTTCCAGAGTCGAGAAACACGCCGCATCAATTTGAGGTCGGTGTGCTGCTGCATTCTGCGGTAGGGCAGTGGAAAACACACCGAAAAACGGCACACAGCTCAGTATCGGGGCTACACTCCACACGGGCGAAAGCTGATGACACGCCAGAGAAAACGGACGTTAAGGGGGTTTGAAGCGTCCAAACAGCACCGGCAACGGGCTCTGTTCGGCAATGTAGGCACAGCTGAGGTCCGGGCGTGGCATCATCCGCACGTTTTGGCATAGAGTGCGAAATTAAAACACGAAATGTAAACAAGCGTACTCAATTTATTTTATTCCCAATTGATTTTATTTGCTTAAACGTGACATAATTTATTCCAACCGATACGGCCAATCTTCTGGGTTGGTTTACAATTGCACGAACCCCGATCTGGCTTCAGCAAATTATACATTTTTTTATGATTCGACTCCATGATAGTTAGATTTTAATTCTCGAAACGTATTGCAAACATATCATACCGCTCGATTAAATTTTTGCTGCACGAGGATTTGAGATACGAGAAGTTAGAAACTTTTTTTTATACTATTTTATAGGCTTAGGTTGTGTATACAAAGTATTCAGTCGTACAATGATCCAATATTAAATTTCAAATCGTTAGCTATGATGAGGAACCTTTGCCTTAGAGTTTCGTGGAAGACTTAAATTAAAAACTGGTTTAATACGTCTCTATCAAAAAATAAACTAATATTTTACTCAGAAAAAGCAATTCATTAGAAGTAAATAGTATGATATTACACCAACAAAACATCTAAAGTTTAAAATTCACGATTTTTCCTTCAACGAGCAAATAAACAATTTCCTTGTATATCAAATGTTTTGTATTAAGGAAGATTAGTAAGGCATTATTGAGTATTAACATTATTAAGTTAAGAGGGGCGGCCCGGTGGTGATGCGACAGCGGTACCGGTCTTCACGGCAGGACCGGGTTCACCGAGGCTGTTCCCCCATAGTGAGGACTGACTATCCAACTATGCGGTAACAATAAGTCTAGTAAGCCAAAAATAGCAGGCATGACCTAAGAGGTCGTTAGGCCAAGAAAGAAGATGCTTATTAAGTCAAGTCAGAAATCACTAAGGTTTTTTTTGCCAAATTGACAAGTTCGGTAACAAGAAGAATTGTACTATGAAGCAACGGCGACATTGCAATACATTCTTCGAACGCTTCAAATTCGCTCGGCCTGTAAGCGCTTCGTATACAGCAACGTTTGCGGTACAAAACAATGGATGCTGACGTCAAACAATCTTTAGGCCTGTTTTGCAACCGCAACCGATTCCTTTGACGTTGAGTAAATAAAAATGACGTATTTTAGCAAGTCTTTATAATTCCTTTATTTGATTATTACACTTACTCGCAGGCAAAAAAATCACACCTTTCGTGTCGCGTCTTTTTAAGGAATAACTCGCAGAGTCATCGTCGATCGCGACGGTCGTTGCTCTTAACGCTCTCGCTCGGTGGTGCTCTTCCTGACTGTCCTTCGTCCTCGTTCGGTTACGCTTTGCGGATCACTTTCGCCTCTGTGACAATAGCACCCTCTGTTGAGCCATTGTGCCATATATGTATGCATGTATGCAGCCTAATATAGACTCGGATATAAGTAAGTTTAAGTTTGAAAGAGACAGATATTCTGACCAGAACTTCTACTCAGGCTAGTTGTCTGAAATTCGTTTGCTCTATTGTAAAGAGTCCTTTCTTAAGGGTTATTGTCGAGAGATTTCATCTGCCACACTTTTGAATCACATTTTTGCGTATTGTTGGATGACATAACTCTTCAAAGCAATTTGGATTTACCCATGATATAAGAATAATCTGATTTAACACTAGCAGCTTCAAGAATATAGACGTAATGAACAATCAGAGTAAAAAAAAATACCTACCTGGAAGTTCCCACTAATCGATTATCTCAACATTACTTTAAAGACTAGATTGAACGAACTCAAGGATGGAATTCGGCTCGTGATATGTATGTTTGACGTATATGTAATCTAATCAACGAAGAATATCTTGAAGCCGTCCTCATCGATCTCGTCTTCTATCGTAGAGGTTCCCGTATGATTTAAGCAGTGCCCAACGGTGTTTCTTGGGTAAACTTCATTAGGAAAAACTTTTTAATAAACAGTCAGATAATATAGCGGAAGCTGACCTACAACAAATAGAGATCCATTGTAGAGAAGTATAGGCTCTGTTCTCCGCGATCTACCTGTGCTTGACTTCATGCAGATACATTTATATCTCTAGAGATCCTGTACTTAAACAAGAGTAGTAACAAGTTATTCTGCACATCGAATTACTGAAGCATTTCACACAATTTGTTATAAAAGTCTGAACAATCCATCATCACAACTCATAAAACATCACAACAAAGAAAATTTGCAGTTCAGTACTCTTGTTAAACGTTTTTGCAACGTTATAATATATAGCAATTCAACTCGAACTTTGCAAACCCCTTTAACACAGCAAAACAATCAAAGCGTTTAAAAAGCAACCCACACGCAATTAGCCGCACAAAAATACCAACTCCTTCACCACTAACCAATAAGCACACTAAACTGAATGGGCCGAAAATTACCTTTAATTCGACTTTAATGCTTGTCATGTACACATTACATGTGATAATTGCCACCAACCCCGAACTCGAACGGGGAAAACGGTTTGTAAACGGGAAGGAATCACCACAGCATAAGATATGGAGCCACGATAAGCGTAACATCGGACCAAACCACCACCAGAACAGGAAGAAGACAAAAAAAAAGCCTGGGACTACCAAATGTCACACATAATTTTAATCCGTCATAAATCGTCCATACTATATCCCACCGAGAGCCATATTAGCAAAGCGTTATTATTCGTCCATTCTGTTTTCCACCTCGCACAGATAAAGCCCGCACCCGGACCGCATGGGGGTGGCAGAAGCAAGCGGGATGGTGACATTTTATGCATGCTTACGCAACCACCACTACACAAAACAACACCCATACTCCCTATTATCCTTCACGCTCACTTATCCGCCTTATCACCGGCCGGGAGCATTAAACCAACACACACAAACGGTTACAAAAAATGGAACAAACTCCCGAAAATTTGGTGCGTGTCCGGAGAAAGGCTGCCGAAAGATTTTCCGAATCCGATACGACCCGAACATCATCATGGGTTCACACACACACACACACCGGATGACGGAGCCGTACAAGAGGATGTAAGAGATGGTGAACCGAGCACCAGGATTTTTCCATGCGGTTGTAGGTGTGTGAGTGTGTTTTTTTCGATTCCCTATGCAAGGTTAAAACATGAAATTAATTTTGTGTATGTTTATTTTATCACGATTACCGGTTACGTTTGGTCGAATGGGGTTTTTTTCGGTTTCGGGCCGGGACCGAGACGAAATCGCATGCCCAAAAAGCACTGATTTTATGTTTCCGAGCAATTTTCGTTCGAGGGTGTTTGGTTGATTTGTTTAATTTTATTGCAGATTTTTTTCGCTCCCTTATTTAGCTCCACAGTAACAATTTTCTTTTCTCAAACACACACACACACACACACACTCGACGGGATGGTCAGACGGACTTATGCGTCACAGTATGAGTAGTGAAGGTTTCGTTCAGATAATGATCACTCGAAATCACATTTTATTAGAAACCAAGGTTAGTTACAGTGTAATTTTCTTTACACCACTTATACACACACACGCATATCGCTCCCCGTTCACGTTTGGATTCGGAATCCGGAAGGACCACTTTATGACCACCCGCACACCAGGGCGTTCATGGCCGTGATTAATTTGCATACCTTTTAGCGGACCGCAATTAATTTATTTTAATTATTTTTATGCAAGGCAATAAATTTTGAGCTAGACGTTGAGCTTTTTCTGCTTTCGCTCGTTCAGTACCCACATGGCCCACATCTTTGCCGGCTGTTTGCTGAGGAAGGAGTTGCGTGCATGGTGAAAGCGTAAGTGAGCCCCTGGACGTGTCTGGGGGATCCGAAGCGAATCGTCGTCATATCCGTGTGCTGTCGGGTGAGAAAAATTAACTTTGTACCATCGTAGACCTAAACTACCGCATCAGAGTGTCCGTAGCCGGACGTTGGGTTCGTACCGCCAACAGGGAAAATTTGTTAATTAGCAACAAGAGGAAAAGATTTCGCTGAATTAGCCGTTTCATTACTTTTTCACGTGCATTTTTTTCCTAGAGTTTGTGTGACAGAGACGTCATACTTTCTTTTAGTAGCTCAAAAGAACCAACCGGTCAGATGAAAAATGGTGTCCTTTGAGACTGACGCACACGCGCAGGAAGTAGAATTGGCGGGTTGTTTGTGCATAACTTTTTGTGCCAAGTCACCAGTCAGCGAAGGGTTTATTACATCATCGTTTAGACGCAGTTTCGCGGTTAAATCATGCAAGCAACAGTAAAATAACAGAGAGTAAAGAAAATCTGCATCAGTTTGGAAGATGATCTCATAAACCCTGAGCTTCCGCAGCCATTCCGTCTGTCATCAAACGTTCTTACAGTTAGTATTTAATTTTGTTTATCAATTTTACCTATCGACAGCATTGATGTCCATAGTACAATATGCTTAATACGTTCATGTCATTCGTCACCGCCTCGTGGACACGCGCAAACCCAAACGTACCGATTAACCCATCGCCAAAAAACGCATAGCAGTATATCGTCGGGTTGTCGTCATCGGATGCCGCCACGTGCACACGCGCCGATTGAAGCTAGCGAATAGTGTAACAGCTAGGGTCATTTAAGATAAATCGTTTATTTTAATTATTAATTTTTACTTTCCACTCGACAGACGAAGGATGTACTGTCGAAAAATTAACGTGCACATGTTTTGAACCCAAACAGTACCTTTTGCATAATGGTATTACTTTCAATTAGCCCCTTTTTGATTGCTAGTGGTCTTATACAAAAGAAATCAAACAGCGCTTTAAGCCAATTTATTCGCGCAAAAAAAGCGTAGATATGAGCTTGACTAGAACTAAATTTACTTTGTATAAATCACACTATTTAGTAACAATTTTTCGTTGGTTAAATCTTAGAGATCTACTGCTTATCGCATGGTGAGGACGGGCCAGCGTTACTTAGGGAGGTTGAAGGTTGTGCTTTGTGACAGCGGAAGTGCAAGAAACCTTCTGGCAGTGACGGGCTCTGCAAGCTACTACAGATAATCAAAATATGGGCGGAAAAAGACATACCTGAGTAGTATATGGTCAGGGCAATTCATCCAGTTTACACGAACTGGGAAAAGGTAGAGTGTGGCAGCTTTAGATCATTCATTTTACCTAACGTAGCTCATAAAATCTTTTTTATTGTTTGTTATTCCTCTTTCTGTGGTCTTCAAAAAAACGCACGAAATTCTGTGCTCTTCAAGTCACCACTTGTAATGCACCACTTGTTTCTGGGTTATAAGGCCACATTCACATCCGTCGATCGTTTAAAACTGTGGTACATCATGCGGCACTACAGCTTCCCCGGAAAGCTCCTACAATTGTGAGGTTCTTGAACAAATTAACCGGTCTATTTGAGTTTCTCATCTTTGGCTCTGAAAGGGAGATGGACTGTCTTGCATCCTGTTCAACATTTCGCTTGAAAGAGTACTCGGACCAGCTAGTCTATTTTGCTGTCACCATGGACATCATGGTGAGGAAGCAAGCGATCATGGTGAGGAAGCAAGCGAGGACCTGTATTGTGGAGACTATAAAGCACAACAGCGAGGATCAGCCTACACGTAATACTTCAAGACTCAAGGAACTCCGGAGGATAAATCTTCATCAGACAGCACTGCTACAATTTTGAAGATTGTTCACCATGTCCCGCTTATGACGGCAAGCAATGACAAATCTACAGAGAACTAGCATTGCATACTACGAGTTCTACAAGAAACTGTTACAAAAAAACTCATCTCGCAATAGAAATGTATCACACGTTGATTCGTCCAGTGGTTTTATATGGGCACAAGATATGGACACTGCCCGAGAGCGATATGCATGCGTACAAAGTCTTCGGTAGTGTCTAGGAAGACGAGCTTTGAAGGAGGTAAACGAACCTGGAGTATAATATGGAGCGTTAAACATGGACGAGTGCTTGAGCGAATGGCCAACGATAACCCTGTGAAATTGGTATTCTTCTGCAAACTGTATGGACGAAGCCGCACAGTATTACGGCGTGCGAGTTGACGTTATCAGGTGTTACAAGATGTAAGGAATGCTTGTGCCATGGTTCGAACAAGCAAATCAGCTATTTCAATTTATTAATCCAATTAATGGAAGACTTTACAACCAAATACAATCAAACTAAAGACTTACATCTCAAGTTCACATACAAGCACGACATGATGAGTTAACTTAGGTTAGACAGCTGGTTATATATTTCAATTTAAAAACAACTTAGCTTTAAATAATTCGCGCCATCAGCATCTACTCAGAAATTCTAGTATTCTTCTGAATTTCCTCAACAAAAGTTAATAAGACAACAGCTTTACGAATCTTACACAACGTAACGAAGCTTTGCTAAGTAAGACAAATACCTAACGAACTATGATTGCCCCGTAACTAGCGTGCACAGCAAAATCAAGCAGTAAATCCTTCACTTTTGCTTTATTTCTCCAATCTACTTTAAATACCACTCGATCAATACATCGTCGTAAAGCTTTCACTAATCTCTCTCTTTCTCCTGTTTTCTTGCTAAAGAAGCATCATAAGATCGTTGCTGTAACAGTACGCTATGCGGAAGCAATATGCGTCTTCACCCGTGAAGCAACTAGCCGGAAGTCTTTGAGACCTCTTGGAGCTGGTACACGAGAAACCAGTACGAAAATGGTGCCTCGGAATTTCATCCCCTAGCGACCAAGTGCGCATTTATTTTATATCTTCTTGGAGCTATATCAAACATGCTAGCGCACCAACATTCTCTGCACGAAGACTAGTGACCTAAGCTAACACAATGGGATGAACTGTGAAACAAGATACACAGCGTAAAGAAGAAACCCTGAAAACATTCTTGGAACGTTCGATATAGTGAAACGAAAACACCTGAATACTCCAGCTCTCCAGCTACCCGTTTTCGTTATCTATTTTCTCTCGTTTACAAGCTCATTATCGATGGGACACACGTTGCAAAACGACTGGAGTGAATCCTTGCCGATGAACCAGTGCTTCCTTCGTAGAGTGCAAGGTACAAACATCAAGATCAAGATCAAGAGAAAACAACGGAGTATACGTTTAGCCTTGGGAAAGTTGTCTTGTATTTGTTAAATCGAGTGTCCAAGCAATTGAAGGATATTGCGTTGTAACTTAACCAGTTGCTTCAACTGTATTGTCTTATGGAAATTTTAATAATATCGTTCTTTTTGACAAACAATAAACGATTGAAAACGAATTGAAGATATAAAACTTGCCATATTAAAACTTGATCATATTAAAACTTTAAAAGATGGACAGGTAAAACAACTGGTAATCCATTCCAAATCATCGTCAGAACTTAGCTGAAAGATTTGCTTTACTTTCAGAAGTTATTTATACTCTCGTCAAATCCCAATTGTTCTAGGGGAAAATCAAAAAGATTTAAAAATGTAAAGAACATGTCAATCATTGTCATTACCCATATTTGAATAAGGATTGCTTATCTGGAATTGTTTGAAATACTATAGAAAACAACTGACTAATTGAGCAATGCACGTCAATCATTTACTTGAATAAACTGACATCATTTAAAATTTGTTCAACATGCCATAATACTTTCAGAACAAAAAAATGATACTCTAACAAAACATCCAACGAAATCCGACAATTGACAGCTTATTTGATGAAAGCCGTTTGAATGTTGTTTGCTGCTAAAACTCAAATTTCAATTTTCGACAGGTATCTGCAGCTCTTTGTGTGAAAGGACATCATGGGTTACAAAATAATTTTAATTAGGGCAATACTACTGAATAGTTGGCTACTTTTGTTGATGTTCCGGACACAACGTTACTTCAAATGGATCCTTTTCTGTCAAACAATTTATATTCTGTCATTGTCCAGTTATATTCCATTCAGTTCGATTGTCCCTTACCTTCCTTCGTGTTACGTGTTACTCTACAGTAACGTAGGAAAATTTAAAACTTCCCACTCTCAAACACTATCCTAATCCTCATGCTAAATTCTGACTTCCTGCTAAATTGGGTGTTCCCTCTCACCCGCTCAATACATCCCTTCCCGCCTCAACACAGCCTGCTGCTTGCAGTGAATGCTTACCAAAGAGCATGGATTTAAAATAAATAAACGATCAATCGGGTCACATTTGGTGTGCTCCAAATGGGTTAGCTTTTGTCACGTCACGGTACACTTCGTCTCTGGTGAAACGCTCACCGTTGCACCGTTGGGAAGGATTATTGGTTGTGCATCGGATCGAGGCTATCATCCCGCATAACAATGCAGCGCGCTGCATTTGGATGCAAATTAGATGACGTCTGCTGCGGGCGTGCGGCACCATATTTTCTGCATCGTCAACGGGCAGAAAAAGCTCGGGCACAAATGTTGCGCCACTCCGTTGCACTGGTAAAACGCCAAACCTTCCCTCGAAACTGGGATCGAAAGTGGACCGAATGGTTCATCCGGCGACTGGCGACGACCACTGCACGAAGAGCAAATTTTAATTGCTTTCATCAAATTATTGAACAGCGATAACCATCTACGGTACGAAAACGGGTGAAACGCATGACGGGACGTGAATGATAGGAGTCGTACAATGGGATGCACAATTGAAATTAACATACAAATGTTTAGCAAACAATTGGCACTGACATAATGCAACAGCAATGGTGGAACGAACCGAGAAGGTTGCTTTAATAGCCTCTTGTTCCGTTGGTGTGATGGGTTATCGGTTTCGTTTGTACACAAAAAGGTTTTTCTTTTCACCGGCAAATAATAATGCGTCAAAGAGTTTATAGTTTAATATGATCATCAAGATGACCCTATTGATTTGGGGAAAATGTTGGTATAGTTTGTAAAGTTTTATTTCAATCAATTCGGAAGGTATTTAAATATTGAAATAACAACAAGTTTCATTCGATTTGAGTTGAAAGTAACATTTCATACAGTGTTGAAAATTACAGCATATTTACAAGTAAGTAATTTTAAGCCACAAGATCCAATTTCATATAAATAAGAGACAAAATATAATGTTTATCATTGAGCGCCTTTGGTGTCTATCTTTAAGCACTCGAATCTCTGTCTTGATTCAAAAACCAAATACAATGCGGCACACACTCTGTATCGGCGGAACTAAGAACTAATATGAACTGGCATTCGTACGGCGCATAGCTTCGCGCAGCAACCTTAGCGCGTTTGGGAATTTAGCAATGGCTAAGCAGAAATCTTTAAAATGTTCCAAGCTCCATCATCTGCAACGGGCATAATAGCAAGAAACTGTTCAAGACATTTTTGCCTCAAGAATCGACACCATCTTCGTTGAGGATGTCACTGAAGTGAGGCAGATAGCGCACGCAATGAAAAACATGTCACTGAATGCCAAGACCCTTAATTTGGCGATAATTGATACGTCGTCAGTTGTTAAAGCGATAAACCATCTTAAGTCATCGTCTGTGCGCTGTTATGCATCGCTGAACAAGCGCAACTGTAATGCCCGAAGACTGGTTGCTACGGGACTCTTGGACGTTCCAAAGAGATCACTCCTTGCCAGATCGGTATTAAACGCAAAAGATTGCCGGTCTTGAATTGAATGTTAATATCATTATATTCAAGCTTGAACATTGATAACTGCTATGTGCTGCTAAAATACTGGTTAAAACCCACACAGAAAACTTCTTCTTCTTCTTCTTCTTCTCTGGCTCTACAACCTCGGAAAGTCTTGGCCTGCTATTTCTAGCTTTCTATGACTTGGTTTTACCCGTAGCTGGATAGTCAGTCCTGCGTACGGGGAGGCACACAGAAAACTAACGATATAAATTCCTGACGAAAAATTTTGCAAACTAATATAACGAATGAAGTTGTTTCACATTTAAACACAAAGAATCGTGGAACTTTGTGCAAAATCATTTCAATACAACCATCATGCTTGCCGAACCTTAAACTAGCATTGAAAATGCATCGCTACCTACTTTGTGACATTTAATGAGCAAAACTAGACCGCTGCATCACAGTACAGGAAGCGTATGATTTCACGTTGTGTATTTGTTCCGCTTTCATCACATTTTACACACAAATTCCCAATCAACAATGGGCGAACAATGTCGGGATGCATGTTTTGGTTTTGCGAATTTCTATTGTTCGCTCAACGTTACCAGCCATCACAAAGCATCATTAGAGCGTCAAGGTACGATTCGAAGCTGCCGAATTCAAAGAATCTCACACATGCCGTCGTCGGTGTTCTTGGTAGAATTAAATTTTCACGCACACACGCAGTCTTTCCGTGCAGCCGCTCATTTACGAACCGGTGACGCACATTGTACTCACACGAGCCGCGTATGGCAATCGATTCGAGGAGGTGTCGCTTTACGTATTACACTCGGGCTACACTACATTCCTTTTCCTTCGGCTTGACGTACGAAGAAGCGCTCCAGACGGACCCATTTCTAGAGAGCTGATAGTTTTGCAACGGTTTTTCCAAGAACCGTGAGCAGCTTATGTATGCCGGCAGCTTACGATGGAAATTATTCAAGAGCCTGCTAACGATTCTGCAATCATATCATCTACCCGCTGCATGACTGGCGATGGAAAAACTGTGTGCCCCACCAGCCGCATGACATGGAAGCGTGCCTAATCCGATTTCGTTTAATTAAAGGCACGCAAAACGAACGCTTCCCGGCTGTCGATCGTGATGCGGTTTGCCACGGACACGAAGAACGGAAGCAATGTTTTCGGGTGAGCCGCACGGTATGACAACAAGGCCACTTTCTCGCCCTGGCAGTACGGAACAGCAACCCGAACCGTGTCACACGCTGTCATTCCGACAGTATCCAAATGGCCCAACCCACCAACGCTTCGGCGACGTTTTGCGTGTTTGCAGAATAGAATGCGCTCTGTAAAATTTGACTTCAAGCTACTTTCCACCGCTCGAAAATCGGCCTCGGCCCGATGGTACACGAACCCTTTGCCGGTACACCGGTACACTTGAAGGAACGGCGAAAACCGACACCGAAAGTGCCAAGTGCCGGTGCACGAAAGCGCAAAACTCGAAAGGCTGCTGGTTAGTGACGGCCAGTACCAAACCAAAGCACTTGCAACGGTTTCCCGGTCACAGAAGTTCCGGCGAAAATTGTGGTCGAATACACCAGCGAATGCCACAGCTGGAGCTGTAAACAATCCGGTCAGGACATGGTCACATTTCCGGGGTCCGTTACATGAAACCAATATGCCCGCCCTTCTATCAACGTTCGACAAGCGCGCGTGTGGAAGGAGGCCAATGAGGGAGTTTTGGGCTGGGAATGTGATATCCCTTCGCTGTTTGTTTCCACCCCGGGAACGTCGTGCCAGCCGAACAAGTGCCGAAAATTGAAAATGTTCTCAATTAGAAGTGAAGAGCAAACCGGCGAAGCTTTGCTGCCATCGTTCTGGCAAGACCGGTTAGTGCACAAGACATAACCCTCGACGGTGGGTGCTCGAAGACGGAAGACCCGTAATATGGTCAACAGGCGGCACCAAGGACGCCCGGCAAAATGGTGGTGGTTCTCATCTCGAGCTGGTTATTTATTTTGGTCCGAACCTCGAAACGGACGCCGGCCAAGCTAGTGCGAAGGCGTACACAGTTTTCACACTTCGAGAGTACACACTTGAAGCGTACACCTTGCACAGCGCACAAAATGCGATTGTTCCGATGCCGAGGTTTAAGTGCAGTAGGAGAACCCTTCAAGAAAGCTGGACTTAAAGGAAGCAGGCAACAAAAAACATGCCATCTCATGTAGCTGTGACTTTAGATTGGTTCTTTTAAGAGCTTCCCAGGGGAAAAGATTATACAGAAAGAGTTTTAAAAAAATAAGATGTTTTATATGTAGTTTGACATACAATACTTCAGCATGAGAATATTGAATAATATTTATAAAATAATTTAAACAAAATTTGAATAACCTAAATTAAGAACTTATTAAAATTAACACAAATAATGTGAATGTATTGTGAAATAATTCCTCCTCATACCCAAAAAGCAACAAACACTATCATACTGTAGCAACTCTTTCGCCGGACACTGTAAACATGGCTGACCCCGGAATTAAAAGCAGCAAAAGGACAAACGAGCAGCAGCTAGCGAGTACGACTTTATCGCTGTGCTTAAATTAGCACCATTGCAGGAATTTCAAGTACCGTCCCGTTGCGAGCGGCATCCAAACAGTCAACCGTCCGTACGCAAGACGAAGAAGTCGGCCATCGCCACAGCGTCGACTCCTTTCAAGATCGCTCGATTACTGGTCGGCAGGCACTCGACTGCAAGAATGAGCCCCACCTTCGATGCCCAGACTATCATAACAAAATCGTGTTATGTACGGGTATCGAGATTTGCTAACGAGATACGTTTTCGGAGCTAATTTAGGTTGGTTCGGGTCAGGCAAAAGCTGACACGATCGAACCGGTGGTAAAGTCCGGCAACGTTCCCTGCCGTGGGGGCTGTGGCCGGTTAAGCGCCAGCATTATGTGCCAAAGTGTGAGAACATTTAGCAGTCATAAGAGCTTTCCCTATTTATCGGTAATGCGTTGATGCTCGGTGTGTGTGTGTGTGTGTGTGTGTGTAGCATGGGAAGGGTGAAAATGCATCTCCAGGGAGAACACAGGGTACGATCGTGAGAGATTTGCTTCGATCGGTTGCCGGCATGATTACCGGTCCAGACGTTGCAAATCACATACCGGTCGAATGAAAATTGCAATCGATGACGCTTGATGACTGCTGACGAAGCATTAGCAGCATTATGTGCGATTTTGCCGTCGATGCATAATGAACGGGGTGGTAACAAGTTTATGTGTGTCAAGTGTGGTAAACAGGCTGGAAGGACTACTACATATTGCATAGAACAGTAGTTTAACTGATGTACGGAACAGTTTTCGTATTGAATTTAACATGTTCTTGTTGTTTTATGATGAAGATAGCATTACGTATAGTAATAGCAAAAAAAATCTTTAGCAAAATAATAGATGCTTGTTCAAGTAAATATGAGAGAATGTAAGCTTTTGATAGTCGATTATGTATACTTACTATTAGTTATTATTTTCTCATTATGGTCTATGGAGGCGCCTGGTACTTCATAGTAAAATTCATAATATTTAGGTTTTTTATAGAAAAATCAAGGAGCTAGGATTGAAAATATCGTAAAGGGTATTTAATTCAATTTGTTTTAAAATTTTTAAATTAAAATCTCTATTTTCATACATAGGGAAACGTATAGAAATACCAAAAAACTATAATGGAGGCGCCTGGTTGCTCAAGACGTAAGACACAAAATAGTGGGCTTTAATAACTCCATATAGAAGCCAACAAATTAAACAACTTCTGTCAAACATTTGAAGCATCCTTTATCAGTTATAAATCAGGCAAACTAATCCAGATACATATGAGAATATTTTAACAGATTTTTGACTAAAGCCCTTCACAGACATGTATCATTCTATCGCAGTAACATCGGACTAAAAAAGGTATTGAAATATCGGTATAATACACTTTTTATAGTTTGAACTATAAATGGGCGGCCCGGTGGTATATGCGACAGCGGCACCAGTCTTCACACGGCAGGACCGGGGTTCAAGTCTCATCTGGGCCGTTCCCCCATAGTGAGGACTGACTATTCAACTATGCGGTAACAACAAGTCTAGTAAGCCAAAACTGGCAGGCAAGACCTAAGAGGTCGTTAGACCAAGAATGATAGTTTGAACTTAATAAAAATCTGATCCTTTTCCAATTTTGCAATAATTGAGGACGAGCGCTAATCGTCGAGGGCGAAATTAAAAATGAATTGTTTTTTGCGCTTCTAAATCTTCTCGAATTTTATTTTCCGGTTTTGCACAAAAGAGTAGCCGAAAGTTCGGTGCTGACCAGTTTTCCTGCTAGTTTGTGAGTCAAAACAGTTTTAACAAAGGGCTTAGGTTGCTATGGATCGCGATATCTATAAGGCATTATGGAGACGCATGGTAGCTCAAGGCAGATGGATCAATAGAATTTGTTTTAAGGCTAGGTAAAATCATGATAAAAAAATCTTTAAAATCAAGTCTTATAAAAAAGTTACAAAAACATACTTTTTTCCTGTGGAGCTGTGTGTGTTTTTGTTTTAAAACATGTGGAGCTACCATAAGAAAATACGTGAAAAGCATATTACGTTTCTTTTGAATTATCGTTAGTTACATATGTTGTATACTTTAAGTAAAGTTTTAACACTCTTGCATCTCCTAGCTATCATCATATCTTTAAACCATAAGTAAGTAAACATCTGTCATTGAATTATGCATTCAACTTCGTAAAACTTTTGTTACTTCCTGCATCACGCAGGCTCGCACACCACACCGTACGCCATAAAACGACGTAACTGAAAGCCACCATACGGAGCGACCATCTGTTAGGCCATAAGTTTACGCGTGGCGGAAGTACAGTATGGCATTATACCACCCCAGACGGACATTGGACATACGAAGCGAAGATAGTAAAACGGATAGTTATGGCCACTCGAACGTGGTCAACCCTCGCCGGTTTGCCGGGTGTCAATCAATTAACAGTTTACGATCGCTCGTTTGCAAGATTTGTCCCATTACTGTATGCGCCCCACCCCGATGCTCGATCCACCCTTACCGTAACACGGCAGCGTCCGGAGAAGAAAGTTTCCTCGTTCGTGCGGCGTTTTGTGAAGAATTCGTAGTAATGGAATTGAAGTTGAACGGTACGCCACACCCGTGCCACTTGTTACTGAATGCATAAATGGAGGATAATGCTGTCGCAGGAAATTACACACGGTACCACCCGTTATACGGTCGATGAAATGTGTATCTGGACGCTCTGTGAGTCCCTTGTAGAGAAGTCACGTAGCTTGAGTTGTTAAACCCATTTGCTTTTCTATTGCAAAATGTCCCCATCCATAGCATGTGCTCTTAAGGGTGGGTTCGTGTTGCGGATCTGTTAGCTGCCGGGCATTGTCATCATAATTAATACTATCAGCGTTGTTCTTCTGTTTGCCTGCGTGCATGATGCAGCAGGTAATTACACACCGTTCAGATGACTTCTGATCAGTGTTGCATGCAGTCATTACTTGCGCCTAGACATGGTACGATTGCACGAAAGTGTGCACCTTGAGTTATCGTGCATAAGCAAACAGCGTGATTTGTTTGTTGCGAGACTACGGGCGACACGCAAATGTACTTCACCGGGAATGGGCGTTTGAACGTTGAACGGATCATTTAAGCGTACAAGGTTGTCAAGCTCATTGACTTAACTAAACAGGAATATGAAATACGTTACGGTCACTACATCTATTGTTTGGCTTTAATTGAGATTTGGTTAATCTTTTAGTAAAACTTAATTTGTATTTTTTTATTAATTCAGTTTCCATTATGAAAACTTAATTTATGGTAGTTTGAATTAATGCATTGATTTTTTTTATTCAAATCTCTTCGTAAATAGATTATTTAAAAATTTCCAAATAATAATGTATTATAAAAACAACACTTCCTGCTTTCCGTTATATCCCATATGGATTAAAAAGGTTTAAAATTGTCAATTTTTATTTTAACACAAAAAAGAATCAAAAATCACTAAAAGAATCGTATAAACTACAGATAACTTATTTATTAAAAACAAAAATAAAAACAATAAATTTATATTGTTATTTTATACGGCACGAATAAGCATAGCCCTGTGTTCAGCTTTTAAATCATACATGGTGGCATTAAGTGCCATGTCAAGCAGTACGGATGAAAGATACAAGAGTTAAAATTGCGGTGGTTATATAAGTGGATTCTCGAAAGCTCTTTTCCTACTATAAGGATTAAAATCTCTCGAACAAATTCAGGAAGAGCAAAATGTGATGGTAAAATAAAAACTTTATAGTGTAGTTGAGCAAAAACATGTCAGTGAGTGAAGAGAAAACTATTTAAAAATAAAAGAGCACGTTTAGCGTCCTCAGTTCTATGACCGTAAGTTCTTGGTGTCACAAGTCATGAAACAAATATTATAAATTAAAAAAAAAAAACTAGCAAGTACCATCAGCATAAACTTTCAAAATATACTTTTTTCCCCTTGTCTCACTAAATTAAATTAACAAAATACTCGTTCGCATTGCATAAGGCTTATAATTGCAAACATCAACTCAGCGTGAGCCTTTCTGCGTGCCATGAGAGCTAGTTCCAAAAATAAAATTACCGCCAACAGTAATGAGCAGCACTCTCCTGTCACCGGTCCCGTGCTTTGCAAAGTGTCACTCCGGTGCTCGGAAAGTTGCTCAACCAAACGGCAACATTCAACGCTGTCTCGGGAAAGTGGCAAAGCTTTAGAAACACTGTAAGCCTGCTGACTGATGTAGCGCCAGTACCTTTGACGGAAGCTGACAACCGTACATCATTTTACCGTAAACTGGCCCCGTGTCGTGAGCACACGTTGCTACTGATGTACCGGTGACGGAAGGAGTCAAAATGACAGCGCATTTCTCTCTCGCCATAGGTTCGGTTCGGCAAGCCAGCGAGACCGGTGAGCGGGTCCCGTTCATTGACATTAGCGACAGCACACCTGAAGTCTGCTTTTTCTGAAACCGTCTAAAGTCAGTCCCATTCCCCACCGGCTCGGGAAGCTAGTGGCGGGAACAGCTGGTTAAACCCCTGGTTTTCTGGACGCCGTGCCAGCAGAGGGTGGCGTTGTTGGCCGTGTGGGAGAAAGTATGTGTCGGTGCGGCACCCGTCACCACCCAAGCATTCGGCTGCGGAATGAATAATTAATCCCGAAAGGAAAATGTTAATTAATTCATAGCTTGAAGAACATGCGCTAATTAAATTTATATCACAATTATCATCTCATTAGATCTGAAATTTATTTAATTTCTCTCCCGTTGGGTCTCTGGTGCAACGTCACGATGGTGCCACACAGTCAACCATGCTGGGCGATGGTGATTGGCGGTGGTTTTCCGTGCTTCCCAAGCCTGGCAGCGAAGAAGTCCGCGTGCGTTTGATGCCGGTGCCCATTAAAGAGACTCCCCGGTGTTCCGTGGCCGGAGTGCTTTCCTTTCGGAGGCGGACTTTTGCTATGCTGCGCTTGATTTACTTGCAACTTCCTGTATGATGTTTTCCGCTTCCCATTCAGCCGCTGCTAGATGCTCATAACAACTCGTTCATAATAATAATATTGTGCTGTGTCTGACATCGAGGGAAGCGTAAAAGTCTCAACCAGCACAGATACATCGCACACAAACAAACTACATTGCAAAGGAGAAAAAAGAACTTTCTCTTCTCTAAATTACACAATATAATTTGTTAGCAACATGGATAAGTAATTCCTCCTTTTTTTTGTAACTTTCTTCACTTGGTAGCGTGCATCTTTTGCTGTGCCTTTATCATTTCCAAAAGCAACTAAATTTCTCGCCTTCAAAAGTTGTGCAGCCTCTCGCACTGGAAGTGCAAAACTTTCGCTCGCAAAACTGTGATAAGCACTCGAATTAGGCAAATGCACCCACTCGCACCAACTCGCCTCACTTGCACGCAAACACTGTAAGGCAAAGAAACTTGTACCCTCTGGTAGCAACAAACACATCAACAGCTACGCATCGGTTCGGGCAATGGGAAGAAAAAGTTTACCATGCTCGTAGTGTGCACGGAAAAAGATGACAAATGGCTGCAAAGTTAAGGGCAAGCTGCAGTTACTTACTATTGCGATGATTTTCCCACATTAGAGCGGTGGAAGCTACCGGGAACAGCAGCCGTAATTGTAAGCGACCATTTGTACCTGAGCCGCGTCCATTGCAGGAGGCCAAAAATTCTGCTAAAAACAAACTCACCAAGCCGAAATCGAAAACTTTGCTCGTGAACTAGTGAAGCACCCTCTCTTTCGAACGAAACCGATCGGTTTGGTTTGTGTCGCGCCTTTTGCTGCTGTTACGGGGATAGCAAAAAGGTCATGGTCGGCCGTGGAAACCGTTCGAACCCGGGGAGCAGCAAGAAAGAAACGTGAATCAAGAATGTTCTTTCAGTTCATTTCGTGCCGACCTGGGAAAGATTTCTTTAAGAAATGAAACTTTCTTATCCCATCAGAGTGAAATATCGCCCCGGGCTAAACCACATAAGAGCGATACCCAGCACCGAAACCGCACCACCATTGACCGGCACAGAAATGTTCCGAAGTGTATCAAAAACTATCTTAAAAACTGATTGCGCCTCAGCAAAAGCGAATGCCATATAGCACAGTAAAAACCGCGATGGTACGAGTGTGCCAAGAACGGCAATAAAAGTAATAAAAGAAAATTCCTTCGTAGAAACACCGAAACTACATTAGCCAGAAAAATGGTCCTAAATCACATTTCCACCTACAGCCAGCCAGGCCAGGGCAAAGTAATGCGAACGGCACTCAAAGCAGCAAAAAACTAACGCGAAACCGCATCGAAATTTATCGATTGCACTATCAAACGCAAACACACCGAAAGCCCAGCTCGTATCGCCAGCGAATAAACCCAAACGAATGAAGAAAAAATTAAATCTTTTGAATTGCAAGGACGAAGTCGACCACAGGCCGGTGCGGTGACAAAAGTTTTCTTTTCCTTATCATTTTACAGATGCACCATTGCTTTCGGTTCCGTTCTCGAGCGGCATCGTTTACTGCTGCACAATCGTTTCTGTAATCGGCGTAACGCGTGGAAACCGAACCACGGTGTATTCGATTCATTGAATTTTGTAATTAAAAATTCGCTTCGCTTTGGTGCTCGTTTACTTTAATGGTGTTCTTTTTCGTTGGATTTTACTTTTGTTTTGCAACATCGTGAAATGGTGTACGAAATGAAGTGGGGCACAAATTATACAAACCATTAACGTTGCAACCGGTTTTGGTTAAGCAATTATATTTCCGAAACAAAGTGTTGATGCTCGAGGCGTATTAAAAATTGTTTTGGTGGTAAGTTAAAATTTTTTTCATCTTTTCGAATAAACGAAATAAACAGTAAATGGTGCGATTGTCAAAAGTATAATAATAAGATCTTGATTATAAATATTGTAAGATCGATGGAGACGCCTAGTATCTCAAGCTAGCTTGCATGATGATATGAAGCTAATCAAATCTTCTTTATTTTGACGGACATATTAACCATTCAAGCGATCGTAGAATCGTAATTTTGGGCTTTTGCTCGAATAAAATTTAATGCTTATGGCGTTTGCTAGATATGCCCGTCAGTTCGAATGAAGAGCTAGCAGAATTTTAGCCTCAAAACGCCAAAAACTATACAAATTAACTGTCTAACTATGCCTACCCTACAACCACACTGCAACAAACATGGACTACAACCCACCATCACTCATCCACAAGCGAGCATGCCCGGGATAAGGCAAATAAAAAGGAGAAAATGCATTGTTACTCTAAAGAATTATATTCTAAAGAATTAGTCATTATGGAAAATAGATAAAATAAATAAACTGTCTACGGTCATAGAATTATATTCTTTCTCGTCAAAAGCATTGAAGCTTAAGGAACAACATACGTGACAAAAAAATCGAAATGTAACGGAACGCTTTGGTTTTAGATTCTCTCACAATCCAATCCACTCATGAACAACACCTATTACTATATTTATGTTAGTATTACTTAATTTGAACATAAAGATAACTCATTTAAAAAATTTCTGCCTGTATAATGCTACATTATCAACGACACAACTGAAAGCTGTTGAAATGTTTACCTTAACGATAGCAATTTGAACACAAACTTTGCTTGCAATGAAAATTAAACAATTAGCACAGAGAAGGAAACGATAACCAGGCTGTACAGCACACCATCTCTTACTCGATTTAAGCAGGCTCCTGAAACTCATCCGATGCAACACCACAGTGCGATAGCAGCAATGCGTTGACATTCAACCGTTTGCCGATTTCCTCCAACAAGCAGCAAAAAAGTATACTTGAACCGATTTTACATGGCAACAGACAACACTTTTCACTTACAAGCGCACCGAAGCCCATTCCGGATGGGTAAGGTGTTGAATAAATGAAATGAAAATGGCATCGTAGTGGCCGGCAAAGAACCTTAACTCGTTCGAGAAGCCTCAATTACGTTAGTGTATCCCGGAAAACTGGAAAACATGTTGGGAAGTAAGCTTCCACATACTTTAGAAAAAGAAGCAACTACACAATTTTCATTTGCGCTACAAGAAGTATTTCTGGAAAATGTTGTTACTATCCAGCACACACAGAAGCAGAAGCAGAAAAAAATGTTTGTCTCTAAAAATAGAAAAAGTCAACGTGGATGATAACAAACAAATAAAAGTGTAAGTATGTTACCGACAATTTTTTCCTCCCATTTCGAGCATCACATTTTTTTCTATTACCACAAAGCCATTGGATCAACAAAACTCGTAGCACGCAAGAAGAACACAGGTCAAGTAAAGCTGAAGCAACACTGCACTGGAACGCTTCTTTGTCTCCCGTGGGAAACGCTTGTTTGCGAAAGAATTCCCTGTAAAGGATACTAACCACACAAATAGCGAAAAACGATAGCTCGCGTCTTTGGAACATTGGTTCCGCCATTGCTTGGATAAGGCGAGCATCAACAGTGCTTCTTGCAGAGCTGGCGGTCACCACGGCAGCATGTACCACCATACTCGGGCGTGTATTATTGGATCTTGACGCTTGCAGACCTTCAGTGGTGAGCAAAGTAACGCAAAAATCTCGGTACATTGCAGTTGTTCGGACTGCACCGAAACCAGAATGGTGTATTGTGCTGCTGCTGCTGCCACTGCTTACCGACAATGTCAATGTCAAGCTTAGCGCCAACAATACGAACGAACCAAACTCAAAGAAACGAACGTACGGCAAGGGAGATTCAATTTGATAAAAATTTTGAGCTACTCCCAGTGACAAACATGATGTTGTTAGTGAACACGAGAAGGAAGTTAAAACGGTGCACTGAAAAGATCGCATTTTTGGTGGGCAATAAAATGCAGGCACCGGTAACAGTCACTCTGTTTGTTGTCGATACGCAGCTGACACGTAGCGTAATGGTATTACAATGATCTTGTAGTGTAGTTGTAGCGGAGGCATGGGTTCGTCTTTGAAGATGCATCAGAATAGTATGAAAAATTCATTCAGTTGTAGAAAATAGTCATACAAACTTTTGAAACGATTGTAAAAGATTTTTTAAATTTAGATTTTTCTGTTAAACTATTAAGTAAACTGTTTCATGAAGCAAAGGATTATTAAAACAATCAAAATAACATCATGAAAAATGTTTCCATTGTTTTTACTGCCTGTATTTAACTTATATATTTCTGCACATACTGAAATTCTTACATTGCTATTTGCTAATAACTGTTGTATTGTATTAATAAGCATAACTGTTTTGAATATGGTGAGACATGGTGCAGGTGGCGTCATGGAACATACCTTACCATCAAACATGAAATGGTAAAAAGTAGAGATGAGAAAACTCACTCTTTTCAGTGATTTAAATCAGAGTAAAAGAGTAACTATAACGATTTAAATCCTTAACTCACTCTTTAAAGATTCATTAAAAAATAATTTTCTAAACAAAATTTAATATCCTGTTTATAATCACTCTCTGTGCCGCCTTCTAACTCACTCTTTTCGGTTTATATTCACTCACTCACTCACTCACTCTCTGTTCCGACTTCTAACTCACTCTTTTCGGTTTATACTCACTCACTCACTCTTTTCATATTATAATTACTCTTTTCGGTTTTAACTCACTCTTTTCATACTATAATTACTCTTTTCGGTTTTAACTCACTCTTTTCGTATTAGAAAAGAGTAATTATAATATGAAAAGAGTGAGTTAAAACCGAAAAGAGTGAGTGAGTGAGTATAAACCGAAAAGAGTGAGTTAGAAGTCGGCACAGAGAGTGAGTGAGTAAGTATAAAGAGTGAGTTAGTATAAAGAGTGAAATAAACTCTTTTTGCTGATTTGAAACCATACTTTCACTTGCGGTTTTTAACTCACTCACTCACTCTTACTCAGTGTACACATCTCTAGTAAAAAGTGACTAATAAGTGACAAAAAATTCACTTAATTTTTGCACGCGCCATTTGAATCGTCCAGACGCTGTTCGAAAATGAACATAAAAATTATTATCATTATGATTGTTTGGGTTCAAATATTTTCTTGAATGACAAACGTCATGGTTTGGAGCGGAGCGAATCCGATCCGTGTTGCGATAGGGGGATCACTATCGCTTGTTAACGTTGGCGTCAGACGCTTCCGTGATCCCGTATAAAAAAGACGCTTCCGTGATCCCGTATAAAAAAGACGCTTCCGTGATCCCGTATAGAAAAGGACGCTTGTGTGAACCCGTGTGATTTGGACGTGCTCGTGAACCGAAGAAGTAAAATTACACAACGTAGGAAAGATCAAGAAACAATCATAAACTGAATCAACGAGAACAAACATATGGTACCGTGACCAGTATAGTGAAAAATTTGGTTTTACGCGTTTATTAGTTTGTGTGTTTATATCCAAATAAATAATATCTTTAGTGTTAGAATCATGTAAATCCTTAACAGAAATCTATAGCTTTCCTTAACAACATTTAATTGATGATTTAGACCACGGGCAACAGAGGTCAAAAAGAGGTCGGTTCTTTAAAGAATTACGATTTATTTACAACCTTCATATTACCGAGAATGATGAATGATAATATACGCCGGTGACGAGGATGATAACACGGACGATAGCTGCATCGATATTGTAATCGGAAACACCAGTTCATGAATTTAATTAACTTATCTCACAAAACCATTGAATAACACAACAGCAAGAGGGATGTTTCGACAATCGAAATGGAATATAAAAAATTTTACATGGTACACGAATTTGTGACGAGAACATTGTTATAAAAATTCAAACTTAATCAGAAACAAAGCAAGTTCATTGTCCTTGAAATCACAAGAAAATTGGAAAGACGTTCCATATAATGCTATTCTTTTAAACACATGTTTTGAATACATTTGCCCTAAAGCTACAAAGGGGAGCAAAAATAAAACCGAATCTTAAACTAAACCCCATAATCGAGTTGCGGATAGCAATAAATTAAAATCAAATTTCATGCTTGCACGCGCGTATGAGTGTGTGTGTGTCCTGCCTTCGTTCCATCCGTTCCCTTGGCTGCTAAAATAACAATCAGTTTGAAAAGATACACTTACCATCGACAATGCTCCATTTTTTCCTCTTTTCTCTCGCCCTTTCTCTCTCTCTGTCTCGCTTTCCATTCGTGATTAGACATCAAACCAAGTAAACTTTTCCTCCAACTTGTGTCTCACACCGGACCGGGGAAATGTTTTTCTTTGATTTACCCTCCGGCCCGAATGGATTGAAGAAGCATCGTTGACCATCGGACACCACAACGCTTGCTTTGGCCGTACGGGCGAAAGCAATCGATGTCGAGCGTTTTCCAATCATATCGCATGCTTCGTTTTTTGTTTCACCCTCCACTATCACCCGGGCCCGGGACATCTTGATCCGTTGGATAAATAGCCGAACCCCGGTGTTCGATGCATCCCGGTGTACTTTGGTGGGGGATTGCATTAGGGCGAGCCGTGGACACCAACCAACAGATTCGGAATACTTGAAGCATTTCCAATTCGCCCCAGGCACATTTTCTCGCTTTCGCAATCGGTCGGTTGCAATCGGTATGGTAGGAAGAAAAAACTACCCTGCCGTCTACCTTCACTTTCACCCCTTGAATTGCTCCCTTTCTCTTTCGGGTGGGTTTGGTGTTTTTTTCCTGGAGCAACCAGATTCTTGCTGGCAGTTCTTGGAAAGAGAAAAAAGCAACATTGCTCGCCCAACACCGGACCGTACCGACACAAACTCCAGTCGTCTCGGAAGACGATATTATTGCATTGGGATCCAGCACGGAATGGAAGCTCATTGAGTCCGTGTCTGGG
>KZ061731.1:21379-152113 GCA_002091835.1 Anopheles maculatus | reverse complement strand
CCAATCAACGGAAGGCGTGTGGCGAACGGCATTTGTAGCAAGTGTGTTACTTGTTTCAAGGCGGAACCTAAGACAGTAATACAACCTTCTGGGCAAATTCCTGCGTCACGTGCAACCATGTCGCGATCGTTCTCGGTAGTTGGTGTGGATTTTTGTGGGCCATTCTATTTGCGGCCAGTACATCGGCGAGCAGCAGCGCAGAAATGTTATATGGCGGTTTTCGTATGCTTCGCTGTTAAAGCTGTCCACCTGGAGTTAGTGGAAGACCTATCCACAGCAGCGTTCATGGCAACCTTCCGACGGTTTGTTTCTCGGCGCGGTCTTCCCTCTAAAGTCTATTCGGACAATGGACTTAACTTTCGTGGAGCTAGCAGTGAGCTGAAGGAGTTGCATGAACTCCTGAATAATCCCGCAACTCAACACTTCATTCAGAATGCAGCTCTCCAAGATGGCATCGAGTGGCATTTCATCCCGCCTCATGCTCCGAATTTTGGCGGTTTGTGGGAGGCGGCCGTGAAATCGTCGAAGCGGATTTTGCGGAAGGTACTAGGAAATCAGCGTCTGTCTTTTCCTGAGATGGCTACAGTACTGACGCAGATCGAAGCACAACTGAATAGTCGTCCATTGACCCCGCTGTCTGAAGATCCTGCGGAGCTGAATGTTCTTACGCCTGGCCATTTTCTGATCGGAACCCCCTTGCTGGCCTTACCTGAGAAGGATGTCTCCAATCAACCAGAGAATCGATTGCGTCGTTATCAGCAGCTGCAGAAGCTGGTGCAACTGCATTGGAAGCGGTGGCGGAAGGAGTACATAAGTGAACTTCACAATTACGGACAACGCGTGTCACCCGTTAGGGATTTGAAAGAGGGACAAATCAGCAGCTGCAGAAGCTGGTGCAACTGCATTGGAAGCGGTGGCGGAAGGAGTACATAAGTGAACTTCACAATTACGGACAACGCGTGTCACCCGTTAGGGATTTGAAAGAGGGACAAATTGTATTGCTGAAAGAGGATAATGCTCCAGTGTGTGAATGGCCGTTAGGACGAATTGAGAAGCTATACCTAGGTCCAGATAAGCTATCGCGTGTAGTTAGAGTGCGCACCCAAAAGGGGAGTTACACGCGTCCTACGTCAAGGATTTGTGTGTTGCCAATAGCAGAGTAAATTTATGCTAAATTTAGGGGGGCGCCATGTTTGGGTTCAAATATTTTCTTGAATGACAAACGTCATGGTTTGGAGCGGAGCGAATCCGATCCGTGTTGCGATAGGGGGATCACTATCGCTTGTTAACGTTGGCGTCAGACGCTTCCGTGATCCCGTATAAAAAAGACGCTTCCGTGATCCCGTATAGAAAAGGACGCTTGTGTGAGCCCGTGTGATTTGGACGTGCTCGTGAACCGAAGAAGTAAAATTACACAACGTAGGAAAGATCAAGAAACAATCATAAACTGAATAAACGAGAACAAACAATGATTGTTAGACATAACTCATTCAGCAACTTAAGATAAGATATTTTAAAATTGCGATTTGCTTGTAAAACATAGCAATAACGAAGAATGCATACCAGATTATTGAACAAGTGAAAAGATTCCGTTATTAACTGAACTTCTTGAAAAACTGGAAGAATTTGTTTAAACGAAAAAACTTTATCAAGTAAACTTTAATAAATTTCAATCTTTTCCATAAGTAAATGCAAAAAAAAAGCGAAAACATAACTGAACTACAATTTATGGAGGCGCCTGGTTTCTCAATCAATAAAGCGCCACGCACCTTGTGTTGAGGGGTGTACGTAATATTTAATCAATTACTATTTAAAAATACGAATGAAAAGGCTAATTTGCGATTTTGAAAAGGATTATCCAAATAAATAATATCTTTAGTGTTAGAATCATGTAAATCCTTAACAGAAATCTATAGCTTTCCTTAACAACATTTAATTGATGATTTAGACCACCGGTAACAGAGGTCAAAAAGAGGTCGGTTCTTTAAAGAATTACGATTTATTTACAACCTTCATATTACCGAGAATGATGAATGATAATATACGCCGATGACGAGGATGATAACACGGACGATAGCTGCATCGATATTGTGATCGGAAACACTACTTCATGAAATTAATTAACTTATCTCACAAAACCATTGAATAATACAACAGCAAGAGGGATGTTTCGACAATCGAAAATATCGTAAGGCACAAGAATTTTCGAAGAAAATACTATTATAAAAATTCAAACTTAATCAGAAACAAAGCAAGTTCATTGTCCTTGAAATCACAAGAAAACTGGAAAGACGTTCCATATAATGCTATTCTTTTAAACACATGTTTTGAATACATTTGCCCTAAAGCTACAAAGGGGAGCAAAAATAAAACCGAATCTTAAACTAAACCCCATAATCGAGTTGCGGATAGCAATAAATTAAAATCAAATTTCATGCTTGCACGCGCGTATGTGTGTGTGTGTGTGTGTGTGTGTGTGTGTGTGTGTGTATGTGCGCGCGCGCGTGTGTGTGTGTGTGTGTGTGTGTGTGTGTGTGTGTGTGTGTGTGTGTGTGTGTGTGTGTGTGTGTGTGTGTGTGTGTGTGTGTGTGTGTGAGTGTCCTGCCTTCATTCCATCCGTTCCCTTGGCTGCTAAAATAACAATCAGTTTGAAAAGATACACTTACCATCGACAATGCTCCATTTTTTCCTCTTTTCTCTCGCCCTTTCTCTCTCTGTCTCGCTTTCCATTCGTGATTAGACATCAAACCAAGTAAACTTTTCCTCCAGCGTGTGTCTCACACCGGACCGGGGAAATGTTTTTCTTTGATTTACCCTCCGGGCCGAATGGATTGAAGAAGCATCGTTGACCATCGGACACCACGACGCTTGCTTTGGCCGTACGGGCGAAAGCAATCGATGTCGAGCGTTTTCCAATCATATCGCATGCTTCGTTTTTTGTTTCGCCCTCCACTATCACCCGGGCCCGGGACATCTTGATCCGTTGGATAAATAGCCGAACCCCGGTGTTCGATGCATCCCGGTGTACTTTGGTGGGGGATTGCATTAGGGCGAGCCGTGGACACCAACCAACAGATTCGGAATACTTGAAGCATTTCCAATTCGCCCCAGGCACATTTTCTCGCTTTCGTAATCGGTCGGTTGCAATCGGTATGGTAGGAAGAAAAAACTACCCTGCCGCTTATCCTCCCCTTTTCACCCCTTGAATTGTTCCCTTTCTCTTTCGGGTGGGTTTGGTGTTTTTTTCCTGGAGCAACCAGATTCTTGCTGGTAGTTCTTGGAAAGAGAAAAAAGCAACATTGCTCGCCCAACACCGGACCGTACCGACACAAACTCCAGTCGTCTCGGTAGACGATATTATTGCATTGGGATCCAGCACGGAATGGAAGCTCATTGAGTCCGTGTCTGGGACGGTTTTTTCTGGCACAGAAACCGGGACCGGGCTGGTGGACGGGATTGCCTTTCAATGGTACATGTTGCTCATAATGTAAGTGTATAATAGAAAAATAAGCACTCCCAGGACAGTGTTGCTGCCAGTCGCCCGCAACTCATCGCACCGGCTAAGCACACGGTACGAGCGGGACAGAGCATCTTACCGTGTACACGCTTTCCAATCCAATAGCGCAACCCATCACCAGCATTAAAGAACAACACAAAACGTGCAGCGAATGATGCTTGTCGCCGGTATTTCGTGTAGGAAAAATAAGATAAGCATTCGGTCCTCTCAAAGGCTTGGTAGTTCTCGTGTGAGATCGTTCGGAAAATGTGACCCCGAAGCGAACCCAACAAGCTAACGCAACCGTGCACCGTTGTTGGTCGACTGGTGTTGGTGTGGGAAAAATGTGCTCTAGTAGTTTTATCTACTGCGTGCCGGAACTTACCTACCCAGTGGGACACTTGAGTCAACCGCAGGGCACACACACACACACACATCACATGATGTACTTGCAGGCGATGGGCTTTGTTTGGGACGAAGCGTGAGAGAGCTTATTAACGAGACCACGCAAGGCACGGTCCATTCTTTTCCGATCTGATCCATCCCAGACCGACCCGAAACATGTGAGAGACAGCATTCTTTCATTGCGAAAGCACCCCTAGAGCTAATGTTACCCAAGAGCAAACGGCAGTTGGGAGTTGCCGGTAGTTCCTACCCGGGGAACAACACGAAACAAAATCACTGCTCATTGTCCGTGTGAAGGAGGCCGTTTTTCCTCCCATTCAAAACAGCAGCCTGAGAGAGCTTGCCGGCTACACTCAACCTTTGGTGATGCGATTCATTCTTGTCTAGCTTTCTTCTAGGTTTGCTTCTTTTTATGTGTGTGTGTGTGTCAGCCGTTGTTGCAAATGTTCGCCCATTCGCCCAAACAAATACGACTGACAACCTGAAGCTGACACAACCGGTCGTTCGGTCGGGTTTTGTGAGACGAATGACAATCGTTGTGGTTTTGTAGTGATGCTTTTTCGAGAAAGTCAAGATTTCTCGTTGGCCGGGCTGGCTTTTGTTCATCATCCGCCCCCAAAGGGAGTCACTGGTGCTGGTGAATGGGTCAAACGAGGATTCGGGTTTTATCTATGTTTAGGTTGCTTCGTTTTGTGAATATTTTCTTGTCGCAAAACCGAGTCTACATTAAGGATACATATCTAGTCTTGTTACGGACAAAGTGGAATTTTGTACAAGCTAATCTAAAGATAACAAGAGACAGAATATTTCCAAAGAGTAAAAAAAAATCATTAAGAGTGATTATTAAACAGCAAAAAAAACCCACTTCGCAATAATCGATGGATTAAAACTACGCCTAAATGCATGCTAACCACAAACACAGCATCAGTGTTTTTTTCTCTCGCATCATCAGCCTGCATAGCACTTACGGCACCGCGATACACGATATAGGCCGGTACAGTACAGCTTTTAATTAACGATATACTCCAACGTTTGGTCGATAAAATCTCGGCTTCCCGGGACAGGAAAGTCCACTGGCTCGTAAAATCCGACAGGCCCAGGCTCAACCGTCAATCTACCGTCCCGATCGGCTAATGGATGTAGTGCCCATTTTCCCACTCTTAACTAGCTCGTAAACCGCAACCCACAGGCACGCCGGCATGCAACAGCTGAGCTGGGCGCGCCTCATCGTTCGTGTGGACGGGTGCTAAAGCAAACGCCCGGACCGTCGAGTCGAGTACCTTGTCTTCCCGTCCGGTTCAGGATCCGGTACCAATCGGAGGAAATGGTGGGAGAGATGAATCGAAGCACCGGGAGAATTATTCCAACTGATCTGGTCCACCAGAATGGGTGAGCTGACTTTTTTGTTTCTTCCCTTTCCCATTCCCTTTTGTTTCTGGGTGGGGGGCGTTGGGTGAAATCACTTTTATGCCGAGTGTCCTAAACCAACATCATTCCGGTGGTATTGATGGGCCGATAATGATTATAGTGTTTGACTAGTCGGACCTTTCGGGCCCGATCGGTGCGCGTTACTGTTGCATTTCTATTTCGCACAGAGTTAAGAGATGCTTTATTGAAATCAAGTACGCACCAGATTGGCTAACATCCGAGGGTAATTAGTTTTTCGTGCCGTCTCGTACCGGGATCAGTAAGCGATCATGTTTGTGCACTTTTAGCACAAAAGTATTTTATGGCATTAAGCATCAATTTTAGCAATGAATCTTTAGCAATCTTTTTTTATGTGTAATATGAACTTATGTTTATGTCTATTCATATATTTGGTATTGAATCTTGATACAATTATTATACAATTAATTGTTTGCCAAAAAAAAATACACTTAGCTTCAATTGTAAGAGTATTAGTATATGGCTTAAATTAATCAAAGTAAATAATACCTGAAACATTATTTGTTACCATTTCCAGAACAATTTTACATATCAAGGCTGAAGCAAAAGTGAAGAAGTCAGAAACGAAACAGCAAATAACAACTAAAAGTGACGTTTCAAAATGATTCTTTAACCGTTGCAACAATAAAGTCAAGTTTAAGTGCAGAAAAACTTCATACTTCCAGCGATAGTTTGCAGGATTGGCAACATTTTTATGAAAGTTAAGTTATCTCTTCTCGGAATAACAAGCCTGTTAACATCGAAACACCGTAACTTTAAGATAACTTAGAATATACGCAACAGTAAGAATAATGCATCGTTATAGGGTTACGGATACTATCCCTTTTAACCTAGTCATAAGGATATTAGAAACAAGGATAAAAAATAAATCTGAAAAACAGATTTAGGCAATGAATTTTCGAAGAAAGATCTCCTTAGTTTACTCTTATACTAAAAAAAATCATGTCAATCGAATTCCTAGAGTTTGAGGAAAAATCCATCCAAATCTGTTTGCTTAGAGCAAGGTTAATCAATTCATTCTGTAGAAGAGAAGCACCTATGGACCAATATAGGTCAGATGTGTCTCGTAGTGAACCAAACTAGGCTTCAAAATGGCGACGGGAATTGATTACTTGAGCTTCAAGTATTGGGCTAGTGCTGTATGTAGATCCTGCGCGATTCGAGTTGTTGATGACCGGATTTTGTGACCTTAACCGCTAATTTCGACGCAAAATCTTGTTTCACTGTGAACTAGTGTTACAGAATTTAGACATTTTTAAAGTTTGTAAGAGGTTGAATTATTGTGTACCACACGGAATGGACTATCGTGTGTTTCCTAATAAACCATTACGTACAGATGCGATATTCATGGCAAATCTTAGACGAAATTCAGTCATCTCGAATTTGTTTGCCATTAACGCGAGGAATACTCGCTGCAGCACTATTCTTGGGGACATAAAATAGACGAATTGCTTTAAATGTCGCTCGCATAGTACGTCTTGTTGACTAATATTATTTTTTCTACTCTTAATGGTGAAAAACATTCTCGTTATTTGTCAGAAAAAACCTCAACGTTTATGTCTTAAAACTCACAGCTAGCAGAGCTAGTGAAAAATGACTTCACTTCAGTAGGAGCGTTGCTAATGGTCTCAGTTATGAGAAAGAGAATTTTTTAGTAAACATCTATCGAAGGTCCTTATTTTTAATGATGACGATAAAGTGCCAATTAACTTCTCAATTCCTTCCTAGAAAATAATACCCATTGCGTTATTCGAAGCAATTTCAACGACGTTCTACAAAAAAGATAATTCTGTTCTGTGACACCCAAATTTGAGCGTTACTTTCAGTTACTTTTTAACGATATTGTTTTCGCTTGCGAAAGACCACTCAACGTACGTACAACGCAGGCAGGATCGCTCAGTTTATAGCTTACTTCTACTGCTAAGCAATAAACAAATAATCAACACACTCGAAAGCGATTTGTTGTTACGCTGCATGAAATAAATTAAACCCCAACTCTTGTTTGTGCGGAATGCAATATTGCCACACGATGCAGCACAACCTCAGCTCAGACCGGTGGGCTAATAATTTTCTCCAATAAGTTAAATCGCTTTCGATTGCTTGTTGAGAAATAGTACGGTCATTAGGCATGCTATTGGCTACGGAATCGATATTTAATAGAGCCTGAACTGAAAATTTTGCCGATATTGATTCACCGCAGCTCACCCAACTCTATTGAAATCTAATCAATCGTACCGCAACAAGCCAACAGGTCACTGGGCGGAACCCTTTTAACCGGCCCTTTTTTACCATATGCAATGTGATCCGATTTGTCCGGTGCGCTGTAAAAAGCTTCCTGTTGTTTGGTTTGGAACGATTCAACTTGAACAAGGATGAACTGACCCGTTTTACTTCATTATAAGGCAGGTACACATGCACACTCTCTCTCTGTTCGTTGAACAGTCGAGAGCATGAGGACGAAATGTGGAGAATGAACTGTGCACAGGTAACAACAAGAGGCCATCCGAAGTGCACAGAGCAAACAATGCAAGGATATTTGCTATTTGTTTAAAATTTTATCAAATTTAGATAAGTCGGAACTCTGGCTGACTCCCACAGCCGAGCCGGCAAGTGCAAGCAAATTTGATTACATCGATGTACTGGGCTCGTACGTTAGCATTAAAGCGTACCCTTGTGGAACCCAACCCCAATCGGGCAGAACAGCAACATAAGGACCATCCTGGACACACACGTACACACATGACGTGTGTGTGGCAACAGGAAATAGGGGGTTTTAAATTATGATCTTCACTCTGTTGAATTATTCATCCAATGGAAAAGTTCGTCCCTGCAGTGCAGCAGTATTGTCATCCTGGAAAGGGGTTTGCACCCTCAGGGAGGACCTGCAAGGAGACCCACCGAGATGCCGAATGGTTCTTTGTGCAATTGTGCACAAAACCCTTGCTCGGAGAAGAATCGTCGACACACGCAAACAAAAACACATACACGAGTCAGATGGTGCGCAAAGGTATGACAGACTTCTTAATTGCCTTTTCTTGCTTGGTGTAAGGAAAGGCGACCGATACCGAGATGAGAAACGTCACGAAGGAGGACAAAAACTCCGTACCGCGCAACTCTCGAGGGGTAGATTATGCTCGATGTTTATACGTGCAGCAGATATGCAATTGTGTGTACACGTACAAAGTACGCTGACCTTGCTGGGCGCTTGAGCTGCAAGCGAACATTCTCCCCTATATTCTTCGCATTCCTTCGTCTAACCTTTCCGGACAGCAGCATTCTAGATATAATTTTCCGAGATTTTCTACCCTCTCAGGCAGCTCACAAGCTGGACGTTTAGTTCATTAATACTGCACACGAATTCCCCACGCACGGTCATAATCGATTCGTTAATACCGGAGACCATTCTTCGGAACTGAAAAAGCTGCTCAGCTGATACATTCGACACATGGACAACCCTCTGCCAGCCAGCAATCGAGAAAGAAACCCCATCGGATGGTTAACATGCTCGAGAAAATTTGCACTCCCTTCTGGCTGCAAACATTTCTCAACAATGGACACAAAACTTACACTTAAGCCACTCTAGCCCGGTGTCCCCCGAAAGGACTCGAGATATGTATCTTTTGCCCACAAGAAGCTACTTTCCACTTTCGCATGCTTTCGTACTCAAGCAACCATGCGCCATGGATGTGCTTGCCCGCTCCGAGAGTGGTTTGGAATCGCTGTAATGTAAAGGATTGTGGTATGCAAAGATTTGACACCTTCGCACGAACCGAACCCGGTTCGAAGGTATTTTCAGGTTTGAGGACGATTGTGGTTTTGCAGAAATGTTAACAAGAAATCGTGGTAAACGATACGGTGGTACGAACTAGCCGTTGCTGAGGTGAGAAACGTTAGTGAGATTGTTTTACATTGGGTAGGTTTTTATTATGAAACTTTTATTACATCCAGCAATTTGATAGAGTTTTTAGGATCTTGTGAGTTATAATATAGAGTACGAATACGTAAACTTTATATGTTTGAAATTTAAATTGCTAACCACTTTTGGCGTTGCTTACTTCTAACTAATTTTCTAAAATTGTAGAGAAATATTTGTTTTTTTTTATTTGGAACAAGTAAAGTTATTCTGATGTGGGTTGATACACAAAGTTTCTCTCTGACGGAAACTCAACGCGTGGTCTTAACGAAGAATTACAGTCAGAGATCGCCAGCTGTTTTGTGGATTGGTGAATTTAAAAATTGAAGTGGTACAGGAGGTTTTCCATGGCCTTGTGGACAAACCAAACCATTAATTAAAAATCCGAGCTATAGCTTATGTTTTGGGCGGCCCGGTGGTAGATGCGACAGCGGCGCCGGTCTTCACACGGCAGGACCGGGGTTCAAGTCACATCTGGGCCGTTCCCCCATAGTGAGGACTGACTATCCAACTATAGTTAGTTTAGTTTATAGTTTATAGTTTATTCCAATAATTGTTTACCTCAAGGGTTATACAATAGCGTCAATATACATTATTTATAGTCAATACAGAAAGCTCGAGATATCGTCAGTACAGAAATTTCAATGGTGTCGTTATGCACAAGAAAGACGAGACACATTAGGAAGAGGTAGACAGAACACGGGAACGAAAAACAGCAAAGGATATATTGTGGTCAAACAAATCACTTACGGAGTTGAAGTCCGAAGCGCTCGCACCCAGGGATCACTTTGGGAAAACCGCGTGCGTTGCAAGGGGATGTGGAGAGGTGGGCGGATACGCAGGCGATAGGATGGGATATATAGGGGAATTGCCGCTAGGAGAGAGGGACAGTCAATGTTGGATAGAAGGATGTTGCCAATAAATAATTTTCGCGCATGACCATGGCGTTCTTTAAGCCCGGCAAGGCCTAGCAATTGGCCCCGCACTGGATAAGGAGGAGAAGCAGCACTGGGGTTGTTTAGGAAGCGTCTAATGGCGATTCGCGTAAACTTCCGCTGTACCCGCTCCAGCCTATCCATAGAGGTGACGCCTGCAGGAGACCAAACGACGCTGGCGTAGTCCAAGATAGGACGGACCCAGCAGCAATACAACGCCCTCAAACACAGCGGATCACGGACCTCAGACGTCATGCGGGCGATGAGGCCCAAAACCTTGCTAGCACGCTCGAGGACTGAATTGATGTGCGGCTCAAACGATAATTTGTCGTCGAGCCACACACCAAGATCCCTGACCTGAGTTACTCGCGGGAGTGGTGAGCCAGAGAGCTGGTAGCTGTGTAGTCGCTTGACAGTAGAGCGGCCAAACGAAATAACACAGCATTTTTCGACACAAAGGATGAGCCCGTTGGAGATACACCAATCCGCAAATGCATCAGCGTAGCTTTGGAGGGATAGGGAGTCGCGAGACGAGGACACAGGAAGATAGAACTTAACATCATCGGCGTACAACAGACATCCGTTTGGTGGCAGAGAACTGATGCAGTCCGCGATGAAAAGGGAGAACAATAAAGGACTCAGGACGCTTCCCTGAGGAACCCCAGACTTACCAACGAACGGATCGGACAGTACCCCCTCAACCCTTGCCCTGTATGCACGATCCTTCAGGAAGGAACAAAACCAGAGGAGAAGGGGCCCACCGAATCCCATACGCTCGAGCTTGGCCAAGAGTAGCCTATGTGGCAAGCAGTCGAACGCCGCCTTGAAGTCTGTATAAATGACATCTACCTGTTTACCCGCACTCATATGGTACAGGTCGAGCATCAAAGACATAAGGTTCGACAGGGTGGAGCGTCTAGGCATGAAACCATGCTGGGAAGAAGGGATAAGCGGGTGTACTAAGGGGAGGATTGATAAGTGGATGATAGACTCGAGGACTTTAGACACAGCACATAGGATTGAGATACCTCGATAGTTGGAAGGGACAGAACGGCATCCTTTCTTGAAGATCGGAATCAGAAAGGCCATTTTCCAAAGCGATGGAAAAACTCCCATACAAAGCGACCTATTAAATAGGCGCGTCAATATGGGAGCAAACGCCATCCTGGAATCGATCAGCACTGAAGAGGGAATGCCGTGCGGACCAGGAGAGAAGGAGCGCTTCAGCTGGGCGAGTGCGGAGAGTACCATGGGCTCATCAATCATTACGGAGTTCAGGTTAATGGCATCACAAGGAACGCCCGCGAGTCCGGGGTCGAGGGGCGCGGACGAGCTGGCTGGGTCGACAAAAATACTTTCGAAATGATGCGCGAACAAGTTACTAATTGCCAGGGGAGAGGATATGGAGCGATTGCCTATAGTCATCACAGGAGGAATACCGGAGTGGCCACGACGACTATTTACAAAACGCCAAAAGGATTTAGGGTTGGAATAGAGTTGGGATTGGATGCGAGCGGTATGAGTGCGTAGACGGATCCTATTGTAGCTGCGGTGTGCTGATGCTGCGTATTTGAACACGCGTAAGTGATAAAGGGAGCGATTCAAGCGGTAAGCACGAAGCGCTCGTTTGAGATCCGTCTTGAGCGCACGTAAGTGAGCGTCGGACCACAATGGTTTAGGTGGTAACCTACGAAAAGGACAACATATGGAGAGGAAGGACGAAACGACAGACGTAAATTTGGTAACGGCCACGTCGATCGTAGGACACGACACTAGGAAGCTCCAGTCATTTTCGTTTATCAGTCGGTCAAATTTTACTCGGTCAAGCTTCCTAAAGTTCAGCTCACGGGACACGCTGGTGAGGGACGGCCTCACTAATGGATCAGGTGTGATAGGGATAGTCATCTCGATGGCAGGGTGGTAGGAGTCTTCGTCGACTAATGGCAGCGGAGCCCGGAGAACAGGACAACGATCCAATGCGACTGCCGAGTTACCAAATATCAGGTCCAGTTGACGACCCTGCGTATTCGATATTCCAGATAATTGCTTCAGGTTGTTAAAGTAAATGCCGTCAATGAATTCCGTATCACGCTGCCTGAAACAAGACGGTACAAAAATATTAGAATTAGCTTGCTCTTTGTGCCACGAGATGAATGGCATATTAAAATCGCCAAAGATGATTAATTTATCTGCAGGATTCATGCGCTCCCGAACAAAGCCGATGCTGTCGTGTAGCGCTTCGATGACCGAAGAGGATTTGCTGCTGAGGGGCGGGATGTAGATGGCACCTAAATATAAGTGCCACGTACGCTGATGTATTCGCACCCACACCGACTCTAACGACGAGTAAGGTGAGGAGAGCGGCGTGGCAGCGAGATATGAGGAGCATGCGATGAGCACCCCACCACCGCGAGAACGGCTGCTATTAAGGCTATTGCGATCGCACCGGAAGATGTTACAAGTGTTATTAAATAGCATGGATGAGGGAATAGACTCATCCAGCCAGGTTTCCGATAGAACACAAATGTCGTAATCAGCCTCTGTAAATGCCAGTCGGAAATCGTCGAGCTTGGTACGGAGCCCCCGGACGTTCTGGTAGTACACATTAACGAAAGAACTGATCGAGGGTTTGTTGCTGCGGACTGCGAGTTAATACTCTTTGCCGCTTGCTCGGCCGGGCAGCAGGAGCCTGAGAGGAGCGCGGTGGGGTGATGTTGTTTACAACGGTAACATCAAGAGCAGAACCCGGCGACGATGTAGACATTGTGTTGTCGTGAAGTAGTGTGCGGTCGAGATTAGGCGTATCCCTACTATGTAATTGGTTGGCGATGAGAGGATCCGTAGTTGTGATTGTAGTAGTAGTAGTAGTGTTGCGTGGAGGCTGCGGTCGTCTACGCGGCTCCAACTGAGCGACGGGAACGAATTCACGCACACGCACACCCACCGGCCAAGTGTCAGGCGAGAGAGCGATCGCACGACACGCTTCTGGAATGCGTACTTTGAACGATAGAGAGCGACGGGACGCGGGATCGACTCCTCGGGCTAGGAGAGAGAAAGCAATGACGTCATCGGTGTTAAGCCGACGACTTGCGGATACTCTCACTTGATCAGCTGTGACGTGGTGTGCGATTCCCTCGAGATGAAGCCAAAATCTTTGTGGTAGGCGCTCCTGCGTGGCCACTAAGTTAGGGGACATAGCTTTGTTGCTTCCTGACACTGCGACCCGACGAGATTCAGGAGTACGACCCACAATACTAGCATACGTCGGCTTACCAGAATCCTGTGTGGGCAGTATACGGACCGGCGGAGAGCCACATTCACTCGGCATAGCATTTGGACGATGTATTGCGTGAGAGTTGTTGGGTTTCAGCGGGGATAGCAGCGCACGTATCTCACTGGTGAGCGGCTGGAGAATAGCATCTTTGAGAGACGCGACGATAGTGCTGAGAGCACTCTGGAAGCCGGCCTGAAATCCTCCTTCCGACGCTGAGGAAATACGGTGGCTTGCCAGGGCTTCGGTACAGGTGGGACAGCTCCAGTGGAGATTCGGATGAGGATTGATGCTAACCAGAACGGCATCAGGAATCAGCGTGCAGTTATTATGAAATAACGCTGCGCAGAAACAGCAGCGCGTAGTTTCGCCCACCATAGTAGCGTCTGTAGCACAAGCCGAGCACAGGAGCGCCATTGCTCTCACGGTGTAAACAAACAACAAACCACCAGCTGTGTTGCACCGAACTTGGAATGATAAATAACACAAAAGGAGCTGAAACAAAAGACGTTACACAAATACGAGAAGTCTGCTTGCAAGCAGTGGTAAGCTAAAAGAAATTCGCGACCGGGAGTAGTTTTACACTCAGGATTAACTATTTTTCAGCGGAGCCGTAACGAGACACGACCAGAGCTATCGACTGTCAACTGTCTGTTTTGTGCATTATGCGGTAACAATAAGTCTAGTAAGCCTAAAATGGCAGGCCTAAGAGGTCGTTAGGCCAAGAAAGAAGAAACGTAAACATTAAACGTTTATATTGGCTAAATATTGGACAATACAAATTGATAAACAAATCGCCAACATTTTCTAATTTACTTTATACATTCATTCATAAGACTGCTGCTTGTTCATTTGCATTTACTGCTTGATTGGCTCATAGTTTAGAGAAGTTTTTGTTACTTGTCAAAAATATTTTTGTTCAAACGACCAACATGCGCAATTTTGTACTTGACAACGCAAGTGACACCCAAACAGTTTATCAAAAAATGATGATCGGAACTATATTTACTTCACTTAATCAGAAAAAAGTTTTAAAATTTTTTAAAAGGACATACATAAATTTGTTTTTTTTTTTATCAAAGTGTATCTGTAATGATTTTGTGTTTTTTTGCATTCTTAATGCGTCAAAGACAGTGGCGCTAATATGCCAAAATGGCGCTAATAGGCTAAATAATAGCCCGATTTTCTCATAAAAATGGCAAAAACAGGAAAAATATTTATTTAATAATTTCCTGCACAAAACAAATCAAGCATAATGAATCATTTTCAACAATGATTCGCGAGAAGCGTTTTCCAAAAACTTTCAGACGAATCTATGGTGATACGATTTGATAATGTGAAGTAAAATTATCAACCAAACCTTTAGAAAGAGATGTAGTTCCAAAAGCGGGCGATTAAGTCTGTTATATCAGATAGTCGGAAAAATTTAAACTATTATGCTATGTAATACATCTCTTGAAGTGTAAATAGATGGAAAAGACTGCAATTCAGTGACAAATAAAAGCACATTATCCTTGGAAGTATCGCAAACGTATGGAAGCATGCAAGATACCTCTTCAAGCGATTTAAGCACAAGGAGCAAAGCGTTTTCATGGGGATAATCCCATCCACAGAATAAATTGAATTACGGTCCACCACGAATATGAAATGCTTCCTTCAATCAAGGCACCAAGCATGTCCTCTATAGTAACGGTTATACTACTGAATATTTAGAATTCTAAAATGTCTGCATATAAGATGTCTATTATATTGCTAAAATGAATCTTTTTAACCATTTTTAGCGTCTGCAGTTTTAATTATTCTAACACCAAAGGACCAGCAACTTAGTTTCGGAGGCCAGGAATTGGCACTAAAAGGAGATCTAAAAGACAAAAGAGATCAAACAAGAATTTTGAATAGAAGACAAGATATTGGATAACAAAATGAATGAGCAATTATCCGTAAATAGACTGTGAACATAGAAATGAAAAGAAGGAGACACAGAGAACAAAACAATCCTAAATATTCACTCGATACTGCTCAGGCTTTCCAAGCCACTGTTATGTGGCAATCTCAGCCACTTTAGAAGAGAACCAATTCTATGACTCTCACGTCCATTGTTTTAATACAAAAATAAACCCACGCTCACGACATCGATCACAATATCAATAACTTAACTAGCAAGCAATTAAACCTAGACATCCCTGCAGAATGTTCGTCCATTTCATTCATCAATGTTCCCGCACCTAGCATTTGTTTCATGAACCATCAATGACCATTGCACCCACCGGCATCAGCGTGTAATGAAAATCTATCCCATCTTAATGCTCACCTATAAGAACACCGATTCTGGCTTATAATTTGTTTTCCCGTCCTCTTCGGCACACCATACTTCCGGTATCTGCCCTCCACACAGCGTCACACAAACTGTCTTCAACGGACGCTGTTGCTTGGGCGTCGCTTGTGCACATAAAACATTATCGCACCGGAGATTTGAGGCACACAGGCGCTTGTTGGCTTGGACCACCGGGCAAACACCGTACGGGCCTAGTTTTCCAAGACTTCCAGTACAGTGCTCCGGTGTTTCGATGCTCGATGCCCTGCGGACACCATCAATAGTAACGAGCGCTTATTTCGGGCCATACTTATGCCGGGCACCTCGCCATCGTCCCCTTTGCTGTCCATTGCCCGCCCGTACCATTCCTTCCTTCCTCAGATCCAATTCCGGCAGCAAAGTAATTGAACATTAATGCTGCTTGAATATTTACGATTACAAAATCTGACGCGTTTATTTTACTCCACGGTGCGATTACTTGGATTTATATTCATTTGTAGCCGGCAGAAGTGTGGGTGGCTAGGGTGGGCGCATGTGTGTAGCCCGGGCCCGATGCTCGGCAGCAAACGATGATGTTACGATGTTTCGTCTTTCGGCATTGCCGTACACCCCGCCCGCACACGCCCGCTTGGCCACCGTCTGCGCTAGCAAGAAATCAGTTTTCCAAGAAATTCCGTGCCACAGCGTCGTTGCAGAGAGAATAAATTCTCCACCGAAAATTGTTCGACTAGCGGGCCACGGCACTGCTAGCGCCACCACCACGCACTGCGACCTTTCGCGACCTGCGAAATGTTAACTCAATTGAAGCACACGGAGCCGAGACTCACTGCGCTCACAGCTAGATAAAACATATTTCGCCCCGTTTTCCCGCAGTACGAGCGGACGAACGCGCGCCCGTGCGCCCGTTTGCGTATGCAGGTTATGCGCCGTGTGGCCCGGTGCGTCCGTAAGAACAATCGAGATTACCGCTCGTATAAATTCCGTTCACAATCTCGCAGCAAATCTGATTTCTTATCGAAACGGTGCTGGATGTGCAGCCCGACGGAAAGAAAGGCTGCAGTCGAGCGAAAGGCACTGAGCGAAGAAAGCAACAAAAAAAAAAAACAAACTCCTCGAAACCTCTAACAGAGTGCCGTGCACGAGCAGCACGGTATGAAACTACGGCGCGGATTTGACGATATGCTCATCACAGCGTAAGGGACGTTATTGAGTGCGCTTCCGACGCGGAAAGAGTTTTTTGGTCGTCTTTCTTCCATTTCTTTGGTGTGGCTTTTTCTCTTTGTGGGTAGTTTTATGTTCTTTGGATTTTGGTGCTAACCGCTAACGTGCTGCAACGAAACTGCTAGCGAAAGGATAGATCGCTATGCTACTGCTACTGCTGTCGCTGGTGCTGTGTAAGAAGGATGCTGCGGTACTTTCGTTCAGCCAGCTAGCTTTAGTTAAGCCAGTCAGCGCGGAATGACATCAGGTAGAGGAAAGTAGTTTTGTAGATTAATATTTTAGTGTTGTTGGGTTTTTGTTCAAAGCGACATGAAATTCGTTACATTTGTTGACCGTAATTGTTATCTTATCTACTAGGTTTGGTTAGAAGAGTGACATTCACGCAAGTGTATAGCGTTTTCAAAATTAATACATTTTGCCCCTGTTTTTACAACAATAAACTGTAGCAGAATGACTTCAAATAATTTTTATCTATATGGAGAGAATCTATATCAAACAATATGTTCAGTATCATTTTAAAACATCCCTTTTATACCCTCGCCAAATTACCTCATCATGTTTTCTCTACCGTTCACAATCGATGCTCAAGTCGACAGTTTGATCGTATTTACATGACCCCGAACAAACTTTCTGAGTTGTTAAGGCTGAAGATATGGTTTCACTGGCTATTACTTTGAAGGAATACGTAACAATCCGCGCATCCTGAGTTTCGATGTTCCAGGTTTATCCAGATACGATGCTACGATATAAATCATAGAACACAAGTACCCAGCAGAAGGAGTCCTCCAGTCCATTTAGCTTTCTTAACTTATTCTACTGGGCTCTTCATACAGATCTTATATGTAGTTGGTTAGCCAGTAATGTGCGTGAGGAGATAGTCTGGACGGGATTTGATATCCGTTCCTGTGTTCTTGTGAAGACCAGTGCTGCTAATAAATCGGCCACCGGTTATTTGAAGATAAATCCTTTAAAATTTTAGTCTGTTGTAAATAGTTTAAGGAAGCAAAACTCATTCACTAGCCATTAGTGTTGTGTCGTGAGCGAAAGAGCTACCTTAATCGCTCCGCTCACCTTACTGAGCGCGCACAGTGCGCTCCTTATAAAATATCAGGTAGCTCCGCACTGTGCGTAAAGCGCTCCGAAGAGCGCGATGTGCAAAAAGCGCTCCGAAGAGCGCGATGTGCGATGAGCGAAAAGCGCACCGAAGAGCGCGATGTGCGATAAGCGAAAAGCGCACCGAAGAGCGCGATGTGCGATAAGCGAAAAGCGCACCGAAGAGCGCGATGTGCGATAAGCGAAAAGCGCTCCAAAGAACGCTTTGTGCGATGCTCAGAAGAGCGCGATGGGCCATGTGCATGAGAGTACGTTTTTCGCGCACTGCGTATCACGCTCTTCGGAGCGCTTTTCGCACATCGCACATCGCGCTCTTCGGAGCGCTTTTCACACATCGCACATCGCGCTCTTCGGAGCGCTTTTCGCTCATCGCACATCGCGCTCTTCGGAGCGCTTTTCGCTCATCGCACATCGCGCTCTTCGGAGCGCTTTTCACACATCGCACATCGCGCTCTTCGGAGCGCTTTTCGCTCATCGCACATCGCGCTCTTCGGTGCGCTTTTCGCAAATCGCGCTTTCGGAGCGCTTTTCGCACTGTGCGGAGCTACTCGCGCACCGCTCACCGAGATGAGCGGGAGCGGTTCGTTCCGCTCTTTGAAAAGAGCTACTTGACCCAACACTACTAGCCATATACATTACAATGGCACAATAACTATAACAGACATAGAAATTTGTCATTTGTTTGCTGACTGCTTTCTGAAATTCTCTAAAAATCGTGCAGCCATACAGAAAATCAATTTGAACATGAACATTTACATATCTAAACAAATTTGTTGACACGTTTGCCATGCGGCTGAGGATGTTTACAATCGTGCGATTTGTCATTTAAGGATCGCGATAATCAGGGTCAACTTTTTTGACCTAGCACCAGGTGGCGCTTGAGAGAAAGATCAACAATGACAGAGAGAGATAAGAATAGAGAGAGAAACAGAGACAAGTATAGTCGCTCGAAAGTAGGTTGTGACCGAGGACTAAGGTTCACGAAAGGTCAAAGAAAAGCAGTACAAAATCGAACAGCTGATAGACAAATTATTTACAAAATTTTGTAACGATTGGAGTTATTATACTTAAATGGACCTTCCTTTGATCGTTTCGAAACGCTGTTAATATTTTTTTACCTTACTCTCGCTCGGCACTTTCCAAACCGACAGTATATGCCGCTTGGGTAACATCATTAAAGGTTTGAGTTTATCAAAAAAGCAGACTAAAAAAGCTTCTAACTATCGAAAAGTTTCATCTGTCACTTGCGAAATGAATTGAGTTTGTCATATATAAACTTCTTATCTGTAATGAATTTCGCTGTAAAGCTGCAGCTAAAAAAGTTACCATACCTAAGTGTTCAATATAATATCGATGGTGCTTCTTCCAAATTTTTGATTAAATTACATCTAGTGGAAGTATTAAAAGCAGCAGTTGAAAAATCTATACTCAGTTTTTTTATTTATATAGTAGTCTTATTTTTACGCATGTCACTTTATAAAGATTCCAGAATATAAGTAGTGCATGCTTCTTCCGTTCGTATTGTGTAAATATGTTTCGCTTTTTACAGACTTGGCAGATCTTAACCTTGCAATTCTGGCATCCTTTACACAAATTACTCGTAGTTTAAAAATTAGAAACTTTATAATAGGGGAGATAGCCCATTTAAAATATAATGTATGTTCCAGTAAGCTAACAACTAAACCACTATGCCAACCCAAACATAATCAGTTTATTCAGTTTATTTAGAAAAATAGTTATTTTGTTTGTTTGTAACGGCCTGGCCGTATTAACCCCTTTTGGGGTTAATGTATGCTATTGTACGTATGTTTGTGTGTTTATGTGAGTAGTGGGCTATTGAGAGGTGAAGAATTGAAAAGTGAGCTGAATTACAAAGAAATGCTGTTGTTTTTTATTAACAGGTGTATGACTCTCAGGTTTTCCACGTCTCTCAGCGCTAGTAGCTCTCTTATAGGAGTATTTGGCTTTCTTCCAAGGGCGGTGACTGCAGAAAGAAGCTGCGGACGGGTTTCATCAAAAGCCCGACATGACCACATCAAGATATCATCAAATCCAATGCCACACGGGCACTCTTTAGTGGTCGCCAGACCTATCCGATATAAGTGCGCGTTTAGCGAGTAATGATTCGAAGTCATTCGTGACATTACTCGAATGAACGACCTTCCTACATCAAAGCCTTTAATCTAGGGGCGTAGTATTACTTTAGGTAATATGGAGTAGCACAAGCATCCAAGGTCGTCTGCGCACCACCATTGTTGCCATTTTTTTAGGCAGTACTGTCGAGGCATGATCAACATCTCCTGGGGATGTATTGGGCGTGTTAGAATTTGTACAGCGAGAGCACCCTCTTTCGCCAGCCGATCGGCATGTTCGTTTCCAATTATTTGGCAGTGAGCTGGGATCCAAATTAAGGAAATAGTTAATTCTCTTTCCGAAAGAGAATTCAAAGTTCCTTTTATTTGTTCATAAAAGTAGTTTTAGACTAGAATCGTACGAGATTTCATGGCTTTACATGCACTGAGGCTGTCGCTGAAAATGGCATATCTTCCTGGCTATCTAGAGGCAATAGCTTCGACTGCGCAAGAGCTTGCGGCAAGTTCATCAACAAACTATTTAAATTCCTTGCAAAAACTCCACAGCCTGTTTTACCGTGTATTTTAGAGCCATCTGTGAAATAGGAATTCATTCATCAAGTATCAATGGATTATTTTTAAAGCAGATCATTTTAAAAACTACGCTGATCTTTAAGAAAATGAAGAAGTAAACCCATCTCAGTTACTCTATTATTGAGAAACAGTAAAACATAACTCCAGTGCATTAAATGCAAACTTTTTCCACACTTCACTAATATTCCGCATATAAATGTTCATAACATTTTGAGCCGTTCTCCATTTATCGTTCGTTTATGCAAATTTATCTGTGTGAAAGCCACCACACCAGCGCATATTGTGCTGTGGTAGATTAATTTATAATGCACTTACACCGCCTTCGACCATTATCAATGGATTATGGATCAATGGAAACCATTTTAAAAAATACGTGGATCTTTAAGAAAATGAAGAAGTAAACCCATCTCAGTAACTCTATTATTGAGAAACAGTAAAACATAACTCCAATGCATTAAATGCAAACTTATTCCACACTTCACTAATATTCCGCTTATAAATGTTCGTAACATTTTGAGCCGTTCTCCATTTATCGTTCGTTTATGCAAATTTATCTGTGTGAAAGCCACCACACCAGCGCATATTGTGCTGTGGTAGATTAATTTATAATGCACTTACACCGCCTTCGACCAACCACGTGTATGGTGCATTGTGAAGCCCTCGTCCGTACCGTAACCGTGCGATAACGATTACACCACACTACCCAAACACGAGTACATAATATTAATTCAAGCCGCCCTTCATTTGCTCGGTCCGGTCTGGCTTAACTTCCTTTGCGAAAGTGAACACACTTGCCCACTGCTGGGGAGAGAATTTAATAGTGACAGTAATGTTCCCGTTTCCACCATTAATGGTCGGATGAGATCAACCCCCGGAATGGAAAGGCTCGGCCCCGTATGCTAGCTGCCGCAATCTGTGCTATAGCAGCAGCCCAAGCAGCAATGAAATACAAACAGAAGAATGAACTTTTGCGAATGTTACAAATTAGTAAAATAGATTAGCTACGCTTCAGATGCGAGGTAGAAGAAGAGGCTCTCACTAACAGGATCCAGAAATCGGAAGGCACTTTCCATCCGCTCGGCGCAAGAATGTGCCGAACGGTCAAGAATGGTAGACGTGGCTTTACTTTGGAAGTTAATGCTAAAAGAAAACTTTTCGACCACTTGCCAATCCGGGCGAATGATGGCATGGTAGCCCGAGGTAAAAGGGCAGCACCATCAAAAGGGCGTGAAAGGGATCCGTTTGCAACTTCGTTCGGCGTCAAGTCACAGCACAAGTTGACTTTAGGTGGACGAATTTTGATCGAACTTCAACAGTTCTCGATCCGACCAGCCGTCCACGCCCAAAGTGGTCACATTTGCCGCATCCAGGGCAGCACATACATAATTTAGGGCTGGAAGACGATTCCGTTGCTTCGTTTCCGTTGCTCAGTCCGGGGACGGGGTTTTCCGAAAGCTTGTTAGATTACAGTTTAATTGGATGGGTTTGACCGTTCGAATGCGATAATCGAATTGAGTCGATACTGTTGGACGGTACAGCAAACGGACAGCAGAAATTATGTATCTTGCATACCGACCGCCCCGGTTGAAGTGCCGGGGTGCCGGGCGCGTCGGTGATTCTGAATAAACGTTCATTTTCCCGTTCCTCTGGCGCAATCTTTTATCGAGGCAGCAGATTGATCCGGTTAGGAAATTGACTGCATTTATAAGCTTGATTAAGATGAAGCAAATTTACAAGATTTGGCAAATTGTTTGGCAGTTTTAGAGTCGAAGGGAAGATTCCAGTATTTATATTCTAATACTGTTTTTTACTTATAACTGATTTTCATTTAAATGAACAAAAAAACACAATTTATATTTATGTTGTGTTTAACTTCAATTCAAATTTGACCTAAATGCAATCAAACAGTAAAACGCTTTAAAACATTCTAATACCACACCTTTGTTTTTGGTGTTACTCATAACTTGCTCAAGAATTGATTAATCGTTTTTTTAACAACGAGTACCATTGCAGATTTTATATAACTATTAACTATTATTATTGTTTTGCGGCAAATTATTGACTACGTTAACCAAACTAAGATGACCAGGTTATCAGACGCTACAACCTCTTCCCGGTCTGGGCCTGCTGCAACATTCCTCGATACCGCTCACGGTCTAGAGCCGTCGTCTGCCAATCCCGGCCGTTTTGGCGGACGCATCAACGTCATCACTCCATCTCAGTTTGGGCCTACCGCACCTCCTCTACCCATGTGGACGGCCTAAAAGGACTTTACGGGCTGGGTCGTCCTGTGCCATTCTCATGACGTGATCAGCCCACCAGAGCCTGGCGAGCCTAATACGCTGCACGATGGTGAGATCACCGTACAGCTCGTAGAGCTCGTCATTGCTTCGGCTCCTCCATTGTTCTTCCACACATACGGGGACAAAAATGCTCCTGAGCATCTTCCTCTCGAACGCGGCTAAGAAGGTTTCGTTTTGGATCAAGAGGCTCTTTTGGACAAGAGTTTTGGACAAAGTCAATGTATCAGAGGTGAATGTGAGTAATGGGACTATAAAGGTTCTGTACAGTCTCAGCTGTTGAAGATGACCAGACTGACTTACAAATTCAATATAGCTCCCAATAAAATATGTGTTAGAATTATAAGTTGAATTAATTGGGTTTGGAATTATTATAATTTAAGCGTTTCAGGAAAGTATGTTTGAATTCGAAGTTTGCATGAATAACACACAATCACTTAACAACACTATGTAGAAGTAGACAGTATAAACAGGACGCCGAAAGTAAGACGCATGGACTATAGGATTAATTAATGTAATAAGACGTTTGAATAAACATTGTAAAAGCACACATCAGCCGCTACACAAGTAATTCCAGGCGTTCCCAAAATATCACAAGTTTCCTCCTCTTCACGACCGGTGTAATTTCTACAATATGATTTCATAACAAAATGGTAGTTGCTGATTGTTTTGACGATAGTTGATATTACATGATACCAATCGATTGTAGGACAACAAAAATGGTCTTATAGTTGTGTTAGTGGTCGGTAGTGGATAGAATAGATCAACTCAAATAGCATTCATTAAATAGTACTCATATCTAGATTTTAATGGTATTTGAGGCCGTATCAAATAATTTTAGATTTTTTGTCGGTAAAAACCTCTACGCCACTATGGGTTTAACAATGTAATTTCTTATTTACTAAGGAAGTAGTAACGCCAATGGGATAGGACAGAGATTAGGTAATTAGGAGGAGTTGTATAACAGAGATCGGAAGTGGGAAACAGGGAAATTGAGGTCAAACAGATGGTGTATGCATTTAAATTGCATGCTCGCAACCAGGGATCATTTTGGCCAAAGACCGTATGCCGAGAGGGAATAAAGATAGAAGGTCTATCGCGAAGACGACGTGAAGGAACATATAGGGTATAGAGGAAAGAAGAGAAGGAACGTCGACTTCAGAGGAAAGGATACAGGCAATGAAGTAGGACTGCGCTTGCGAATGACGGAGCATCCATAATGCTATACAGATATCATTCATATTGTGAACTAAACTTTCAATATAGCACGAGACAGTACACATCAAAACTAGGTCAGCAGGTTATTACCCGACAATAAAAACATAGCACAAAGCTGGAAGCAAACAGACCGATATTTGTCCAAGAATCTAACTATTGCATAATTAGCAATTTTGAAGCACTGGCCAGCGCACTCGGCTAGCGAGCGGCGCGAAGCAACACGAAACCGAAAAGACAGCTTAGTCAGCAGTTGAACAGAAACGAACAAATCCATCCACACATAGCACATAGAACACAATTGCGTAACGGAACCCGACAATTTGTTTGCGACAATTCTTGCCTCCATACGAAAAGTGCTACAAAGCAATTTTATAAACGCGTAAGGTTAATGAACAGACAAACGGTAGGGCTCTGAGCCAACAAACAAACAACGCATTGAACTCCCAGATGTAACATGAAACTTTTGTTTACGACAAAACCCTTATGCTTTTGTCGCCAATCAGAAAGATAGCGAACGATTTAACTATGTAAAAATAGTGAAAAAATGTTAACACCCCGACGGACTAACCTATTTAAAGTATTTTGAACTTAATGTAAAACAATGAAAAATGGGTATAAATAAAGCGAACAAACCTGGACGGACGGACACGGAAAGAGTCGTTTGGACCGTCAGGTTTGGAGAATATCCAACCTAATAGAAAACGTCTTCTTACTCAAAGAGCTTCGAGAGTCCCCCTACCCAAGGTAAGGCCTCGATGTCTCCAACGCTCCAGTAAGGAAAATCTCCTCAAGATTTTCATGATCGCCCGGACGAACAAGACGCTGGTTCCAACTCAAGCAGGAATCATCATGTTAGCGGAACCAATTTTTTCCGCACACTGGAGTGTGTGTTCGCGTGTGCGCCCACAGAAGACTGTGACTAAGTGAGCACATTACATGACGACGAGAGTAGGACTGCGTGCGCGTGAGCACATTACAACGGGATCTGATTTTCAGATTCAAGCATTCGGTAGCGGAGGGAATAAGAGGGCACAGGAGCAGAGTTTCCGTGAAGAAATCTACGCACCGCAAGGCACGTGAACCTCCTCTGTACCCTCTCTATTCTCTGCATAGCGGTCACCCCAGATGGGGTCCAGACAACGCTGGCATAGTCCAAGACAGAACGAACCCAGCAGCAATACAATGCCTTCAAGCAGAGGGGATCTATGATTTCAGAGGACATTCTGATAATAAAGCCCAGAGTCTTGTTAGTTTTATTCACAACGTAATTAATGTGTTCGTTAAAAGATAATTCATTTATAAGTTTTTCTCAAATAATTTGGCATTTCACTGTGCAATGAACAATGACTAGATCTAAATGATTTTTCTTCTTATCATTAAGTTTGATTAGGTTTGATTGTTTTCTGTTTTCAACTACTTCTAACAACATTTTAGAATCGTTTTAGTAGCCAAACGGGTAGTTTTTAGAATAGAGACAAATTTAGCAACTAGTAATTCGATGAGTGCGACTATAGAAAATGGTCACTTTAGTTTCAGTTAAAGAGGTGTTTATGACATTTGTAGAACAACAAATGTATAACAACAAATCGAATACACAATGTGTATTATAGAAGAAAAAACAACTAACAAACGGATGAGAACAATTATCGTAAAGAAACAATGCAATAATGTGAACATTTAAATTTGTGGCTTAAGAAAATTGTATCGGTATATAGCAGTATTACCGAAGCCTTCTTTTAATATAGACTCGACTGTATGGCTACAATCAGGGTGGAACTTGGAATGGAACGTCAAATTCCTAATAAGTTTTTTGTTATGTTAAACTTTAAGCCCGAAACAAGTAAGCAATCAAAAACCATGAAGAGCTTCTTCACCTTTTCATAAATATCATGCAATCCAAGATAAATGCTATCCGATTCCGCCCGGCTCGACGACATCTAACAACGCCAATAATAAAATCCATGCTATAATTGATACAATAAAACATAGCTTGTGTCTCTGGGCCAAAAGGTTACACCGGCAGCTCAACAATCAAGGGCGTCAAAGGTCGAGAACATGGACGCTAGATACTGGAACTTCCTACAACTTTCCATCCGTTTCGGCGACAAGGTTGCTGACCCGGTTTCCACCTCAAATGAAATTCGATAGTTTCGGCGAAAAGCTCCCCGGGTCAATTCGTGCCGTTTTCACCCCACCAGCATCCCGATCACGAATGGAAAACATGTTTGGGTTTTATTACAAACGATTCTTTTCCTCGCCTCACACTCACTCTATTCTCCTCCCGTTTCCCCCCTCTCGAACAGTATCATCTTTCAGCTCAGTGTCCCGCGAAAAGGACTGCAAAGTATCGGTTCGGAAAAATAGCATCAACCAAAAATAAAAACACACACACAGACAAAACAACGAAAAGTGACCGGCAGTGGCTTCAATTTTCATATCTTTCCTTCCCGACCGGTCGTCGGTTGCTGGCCGCATCGACATGACATTGGTTCGATCTCACCAGCCGCGAACAATGATAAATATTTTCCTGGCAAACTTTTCGATTATGTATCGCACCGTGCTCCATGTTTCTCAAGCATACTGGTGCGCTCGGTCACGCCATCATGTTGAGCATGTTGTGTTTGTTTTGGCTCAACATGCGAAACATCCACCTACCGGTCCTCGGACGGAACTGCACCGCGTGCTTACTTACTGTTGTTGCAGTTTTGCACCACCGGATCGGTAGGATTCCGTGCGGTGCGTTGCGGATAATATTACTACTGTTTGACGTTCGGTAGTACCCGCTATGAATGTGGCGAAGCAACAGCACGGGCATTGAACAAATAAGTGGGATAGAAAGAGAGCTTGCGAGAGAGAAAAAAAAACACAACAACCCTCCTGCAGACCGAAGAAAAATTGTGCACAAAAAAAAAACGAGTATACAGAACACCAAGCCAGAGTTTGATTAAAAGCAAACACATATCAGCAATAAATAATGCCTACATGGTGCCCTCCGGCCTGCACAATATGCGCTCGCAGTGGAGTAAAATGGTAACACATTCTGACGCTAAATGGTGTTCTCGTGTGACGCGCACCGGAACTGCGTACGGATGGGATGGGTAAGAGGTGTTAAATTGTTTTTCTATTTGTTTTCCTTGGTTTGTCTAAGAGAATGTTTCAACTTCATTTTTTTACGTACAGCATCGTAGCAAAAAGCAATTATTTTCCATACTACACAATGAGCTTTACTTTGTTGTTTTCAAGTAATTGATGCTAATGTTTTGCAGTATGAAAGGAACAACACGGAATCAAAAATCAAATTCAAAAACATTTAATTTGCTTATATTCTTTACACCTACAGATGAAGGGTAATGACAGTAACATTGAAACAGTAATAGTTGTTTTATATCAAATTTAACTTTTCTTCGGTATGTTTGCCTTATCTACTTTCTTCAAACATATCACAAACAGTCTGACTAACACCACATGGCTGTTGTACTACAAATGGATTCAATAATGCCCAAATCCCTGGTTCGTTTTCCTTTAAGAAACAGGTTGATTACGTCGTACCCAGCAGCAATAGGGAACTAGGACTGGTCATCAATATGACTCGTGGCTTAACTCCTAGAGAAGGTCTAGAGATATCCAGGCAGTTCGGTTCTAGAGCTCGGAGAGCACAGACGTATTTTGGAGCGTACAGCCGATTAACACATACAACTAAAAAATGCAAACAAAGAGCCTCGATATGGACGCTAGAGAGGCTACTTTGAGAGTAGACTTCTCGAAAGTGCCATCGAGACCTTCAGTGCGTGACACGATGGATTTCATCTCATCGAAGCTTCAAATCAAACAAGAGGAAGTGATCAGAATTCACCTACGGACCAGTTCGGCAAATGCCTTTATCGATTTAAAGGACCAGAGCTATGCTCTGAAGATCGTGGAGGAACACGATGAGAAGCACACCATAGAGTGCCAAGGCACTTTGTATCATATTCCCATCAATATGGATGATGGATCCGTGTTAGTTAAACTGCACGACCTCTCGCCAAAAATAAGTGATAGCGATATCAATTATTTCTTCACGAAATACGGAAAGGTGCTGAATATCACCGAAGGCAAATGGGGGGAAACCTACCAATTTGCCGGTTTGCCTAACGGTTACCGCTTCGTTAGGATAATACTAGCAAAACCAATACCATCATTTATTGAAATAAATGGTGTAACCACATTGGCCACATACAGAGGTCAAAAACCAACGTGCAAATATTGCGAGTATCACGTGCATCATGGTATTACATGCAAACGAAATAGAGACCTATTGGCACAAAAACAAAGTGTCAACAAAAGGCTGACAGCTGAACACAACGCAAACACCTACGCAGAGATTACTGCTGCGAATAAGCAAGAAAGGGAGAAAGCAAAAAAACTACCTGAACCTCTGGATGCTACTAGTACGAGATCACAGGCAACAGCACGCAATTGTACCATACCTGCACCAACACCAACACCGGTTTCAACGCACAAACAGGGGAGCCAGAGTCCGAATACAACCACTGCAAACTCATCTCGCCGTCACTCCCCACCGTCTCGGAGAAAGAGCAACGAGCCGAGATCCACTTCGGCAAAAAGGCAAGCCGAAGTAATAATCAGCGATAATGTGATTATTGAAAATAAGAGAGGGAGAACGAGATATCCCCGGTAACATTCGTAGCGCTAATGGACCAGAATCGATCTAATCTCCATACATGGCGGTATAATCGCGTGGATCGTGTGACCGAATGGCGATGATTAGAGCTTTTTGCGATGAAAGTATGATGTTTGAATAAAAAAAAGCCGATGTTTTCAATGTGTCAAAATCAGAATGTAAACAAAGTGCTACGGTTCCGCAGTGCAACACCGAGGTGCCGATCAGACTGTTGTGTGGTGCGGATGATCGAAAACAACTTTCGTTGCCAAGTCAGCTGTTGTTTTCTTTGCCTTGAAAGTTGAAGGCATTTCGTTTTGGAGCTGGATGTGCAGATCTGTTAAGAGCGGTGACTACAGTGCCATATAGAGGAAGGGTTTCGTTCGGTTTGTCGCTGGACGCGGTGTGACGCTGGAATAGATCGCATAGCCGGCTGACTCCCGCTGTGAAGGGACCCGTCAGTGTAGCTGTGATAATGGTGCTTGTATTTGTTCCGGATCTGATTATTAAAGGTGAGTAAAGTGGACCATTTTTGCATCGTTCCCTTAACACACAAGCTCCTCATATGCTTAATTTATCCCTAGGTAACCCTTGATGTCGAAGACCGCAGTGATGGGCCAAACGATGCAGAAGCGAACTCTTGTTTTATTACAGTCGCGAAACTTGAACGCCGCGTCGTTAACGAAAAAAAAAAATCATCTGTGAACCAAAACAAACAAATACAGACGACTGACAGAAAAAACCCACAGTCTATTTTGCAAACTCATCTCGCCGTCACTCCCCACCGTCTCCGAGAAAGAGCAACGAGCCGAGATCCACTTCGGCAAAAAGGCAAGCCGAAGTAATAATCACCGATAATGTGATTATTGAAAATAAGAGAGGGAGAACGAGATATATCACGAAGCCATCCGAAGAAGCGCCAACTGAGAGAGGTAGGAAACACAAATCTAAATGATTAACACAAGCCTGAGACTAATTACAGTAAATCTAAATAACTTAGCTAGTAAAACTAAACTAGAAAGTCTTCAATCATTTATTTATAAAATGGATGCAGACATAGTCTGCATGCAAGAAGTGTATCAGCATGATCTATCCATTAGAAATTACACCACTTTCACTAACATTGATCTCCATAAGAGAGGAACGGCTATAGCTATCCGTGACGGACTAAAATATTCAAATTTGGAGAAGAGCATAGATAGTAGACTTATCACATTGTGTATTCACGACAAAATCAAAGTAGTAAATGTATATGCTCCCTCCGGCACACAACAAAAGCAAAACAGGGAATACTTTTTTCGACACACGCTGGCTTACTACTTAAGAAAACCATATGAATATCTAGTGATCGCCGGTGATTTCAACTGCATTATTCAAAAAAAAGACGCTACTGGAACCTCAAACTATAGCTCAGCGCTGAAAAACGCGACACAACACCTTCAAATATACGATAGCTGGGACTTATTGAAAACAACAACAGAATACTCATATTATACACACAATTCAGCCTCTCGTATAGATAGGATATATATATCAAAAAATCTACGTAACAATTTGAGAAGTGCTGACACTATTAGTGTATCATTTAGTGACCATAAAGCTTACACGATCAGATTAGGAGTTCCAAGTTTCATTGTACAACCAATACCTAAACAAAAATTATGGGCATTTAGGAAAAATATCGTTAATGAAGCTGTGAAAAATGAATTTAAGCATAATTGGATAAATTGGACAAAACAAAAACAACATTACAAAACATGGATAGACTGGTGGATCAAGTTTGCTAAACCTAAAATTAAATCCTTCTTCAGGTGGAAGAATAGCATTTACTTTAAAGATTATAACAACTCCTATCAAAACCTAGAACAGCAACTAAGTAACGCATATAAAAACTTTTATGGAAATCTAAATGAACGTACTAACATAAACAAAATCAAAGGAAAAATGCTGACTCTACAAAGAAAACTAACTGAAAACTACATGAAACCAAATAACACATACATAGCTGGTGAAAATATCTCTACCTTTCACCTCAATGAACGTCGTAAAAAACACACATTCATCACAAATATATTCGACAGTAATAATACCTTACTAGAAAATCAATTGGAAGTTCAGGAATTCATATTTAATCATTACAAATCACTCTTTGATACAGAGGACAATCCAAATAATAATCTCTTTTCATGCCGTCAAAAGATTCCAAAAAACTGCATAATTAATAATTCTATAACTAATGAAATAACAACTAAGGAAATTTATGATGCCATAAAACAAGCCCCCTCTAACAAAAGTCCAGGAAAAGACGGGCTTCCTAACGAATTTTATGACATTTTCTTTGACACAATTCATAAGGAATTAAACTTAATTATAAATGATGCAAAAAACAAACCAATTCCAGAAGACTTTACTGAAGGTATCATAGTGCTGATAAGAAAGCACAAACTACTGAATACTACCATAGAATCATTACGACCAATTACATTAGCAAATTCAGATTACAAAATATTCAGTAGAGTACTTAAAGCTAGTTTATCAAAAGTCCTTGATGAACACTATTAGCAAATTCAGATTACAAAATATTCAGTAGAGTACTTAAACTTAGATTAACAAAAGTCCTTGATGAACACGATGTTTTAACTACATCACAAAAATGTAGTAACAAATCCAAGAACATATTCCAAGCTGTTCTATCAATTAAGGACAAAATTTTAGAAATTAACGAAAAGAAACAAACAGGAAAACTCATATCCTTTGATCTCTCAAAGGCTTTCGATAGAGTTAACCATAACTTTTTGTACAATACTATGCTTAGTCTAGGTATAAATCCAACTTTCATAAACATAGTTCGTAAAATTAATTCAGTTTCTTATTCACGTTTATATATCAATGGCAGTTTAAAACCAAAAATACACATTAGAAAATCAGTTCGTCAGGGTGACCCGATGGCCATGCATTTGTTTGCAATCTATCTTCATCCTCTTCTCGAAAGACTAGAAGAAATATGCAATAATCGATGTGACGCTATAAATGCATATGCGGATGACATATCTATAATTACAACTAGCAAAAAAACAATCGAAGAAATCAAGCAAACGTTTGACACATTTTGTACAGCCTCTGGTGCCAAACTGAACACAGAAAAAACAAAGGGCATAGATATAGGCCTTGTGAATAACAAAACCAAAATTTACATACCCTGGATTACAACAGAGTTCAAAATCAAAATTCTAGGAATATGGTTTTCAAATTCACTAAGACTAACTATCAAACTCAACTGGGATGTCACTACCAAAACATTCGCGCAATTAATTTGGCAACACAAAATGAGGGACATCAATTTACAACAAAGAGCTATTCTCTCAAATACATTTCTTACCTCTAAGTTATGGTACCTAGGATCCATACTTACTCCAAACAAATATCATATTGCCAAACTTACTTCCAAACTAGGACAATTCATGTGGCCTAGAGGTGGTCTTAGAGTAAGCATGCAACAGCTATCATTATCAAAAGCGAACGGCGGCTTAAATTTATTAACTCCAGAACTAAAATTAAAATCTCTCCTTGTAAACCGTCATTTAAAAGAAAAGAACTACATGCCATTCACTGCAAAATTCCTAAACACTATTGAAAATCCTCCTAACATCACTAACCTCCCCAGCTACTATCCATGTATAGCCATAATTGTTAAAGAATATGCTTACTTACCCATTTCAATTCATCAAGATTTAACAGCAAAAAAAATACACACGAATATCCTAAGCTACTTGCCCTTGCCACACATAGTTAAAAAAAATCCAAACATGAATTGGAAAACTATTTGGAGAAACATTAATAATAATCGATTGAATTCTAATGAAAGAAGTACATACTACACACTAGTAAATGAAAAAATTAATACAAAACTTAAAGAATTTGAGTTAGGAATAGTGGATAGTGACAATTGTAGTAATTGCGGAAAAAGCGAAACTTTAAAACATAGGTTTACTGAATGTGCCGTAGTAAAAAAACTATGGCAAAACTTAAAGAATATAGCCAACGAAATAGGTACAACAATGCCCAGTTTTGAGGAAATGGTGAAACCAATCCTAAAAAACATGAACAAAGAAAAGAAATTCAAACTCTTGAAAATATTTGCAAAATATATAGAACTCGTTAACAATAGCAAAGCAACAGTGCTACAGACAATAGACTTAACTAATTTAAGAATCATAGTTTTAAGCTGAACTGTATTGTTTTAATAAAAAAAAAAAAAAAAAAAATCAATATGACTCGTGGCTTAACTCCTAGAGAAGGTCTAGAGATATCCAGAACAAACTTGCGCGATTATTTTACAACTCTGTCACGCTTAAACCCGCCTGGAAGTGACGGGTACGGACCAGCGGACCAGAGCAGCAGCAGCAGAAAGGAAGGCACGAAGCAGCAGCAGAAGCATCAGCAGCAGCAGCAGCAGTAGCAGCAGAGACAACTAGGAAGGTCGACGCAGGTGCAGCCCAGAAAGCGTCAACAACACGGGCGCATCGCACGCACGTCCCTGCATGGAGTACTACACACATCAGCGCATCGGCAGGTTTCGGATCAGGTCGAGGAGTGGTTTAGTTGGGTCCCATTGGCTGCTTGGTTCGCTTCACGGACCAGGTGTCACGATGAATCCCACATAACCCATCTCGGAGGACGTCGTTTGCCGCAACAAATTCTTCTTGGTGGGTACCTTTTGAAGGTTTCCTTCCCGTTAACAAAAAAAAAATGTGTTCTCTGTGTCCAGGGTTCTCCCCAAATACCGGACCAGGTGTACTCTGCTTGGTATGTCTTCCATAGGAGAGTGATAGTTTTAATTCCTTAACTGTTTTAGTCATAGCTGAGCCAAATCAAGTTATATCAAGACAAAATACAAAATAAAACGATGTTTTTGGGTGGATCGCTTGGACTCGGAAAAATATATTTTTCAAATAAATTTCATATGAGTCTATTTAAATGAAACAAAATATGTGTTTTTGTCCAAACAGATGTTTGATAATAATCCTTCTAATAGTCTTTCTGTTTGTCATACTTCTTCTAATACTTAAATAAAATGCCTCATCAAATTTTTGAGAAATAGAAATTTTCGTAAAGTAAGTAATTTTAATAAACGATAACGTTAGTGAAGTAACTAGGCACAAAAAGTTATCTGTAAGAGTAGATCATTAGAATCTAGAAAATTGTTTTCAATGTTTCTTGCATCCCCTTGTCACTAAAATGGCTTGATCTTCCATGTCATGCCTTACTTGACTTACGTATTGTCTGAAGTCTATAACTGAATGTCTATAACTGAAGACATTGACGTGTTCCTTATGACCGCTGTGACACTATCCTAACACTAAATTTAATACTATTCTTATATTTAATTACATATACATCTAACTTAACCTATCCCTAATCAGGAGATGGTCCTGAAAAGATTCGATTACCAAAACATTACTATGTAAAATAAATATCGAATAACACAAAATCTACTGCAATAGCCCATTGATCGAAAGTTAAAAAATCCTAAAAATATCTATACTCTTATGAATTCATCACATATATTTAACGAATTCAAGGAAACACTTGTGCCAAAAACCAAAACCATCCTTTCATAAACATAAAAATACTTAATCACACAAATCGAGTACTATTTTTCAGTAACTTTAAAAATAAACTTCCGATAAATATTCCTACCAAAGCAAATATCTCTATCAGCCTAGGGCAAGTGCCTGTATCAGCCAGTTACATTCATCGAAAATTACTTTTTTTAAGAATTGTAAACAAATAAAAATAAACATTTAAAATACAAGAACGTAAACACATTGAAAATACACACAATATTGTTTCAGAAATTGAAATATATCCATACTTTTGGGAGCTGATTCTTTGAAACAATTATTTGAAAACCATAAAGATTGAAGTAAGCGACAGCTTTCCTCTTGACTGGGTTGGTGTACAATTGTAACTGATACGCAGGAAGTATTAACTTTCATTCCACTCTACACGTGTTCAATGGCTGCAACAGAAATAAACATTCATATTGATTCCTATCCAATTCGATGATTATTCCAACTGATTTCCTTTTACTTGTGTTTTCAATTTAATTTCCATTTATTATATTTATGGAGTTTATTGGTTTCGAAGAAATGTAACAAAACCGTTTCACCTGCTTTTCGATAGATTCTATATATCCACCAAACACTCAAACATTTATCTCATGTTTTCTATATTGATACCGATTTTTTTGCAATCTAATCCTTTCAGACGAAACAAATACAAAACTTTGCCACCACTTTTCATCCGGGTCAGGCAGCTGCAAACGCTCCACAGTACAGGAACGCGACACAGTACTTCACATTTAAAGCCTCCTCATCGTGCACACTGAGTCAGCAAAGCGAAGCTTTCACCGGAAGCCTTGACTAGGGCTATTCAGCGCAAATTGCCATTTGCAATCAGCTGCGTTGCTAGTCATACGCGAACCACCGCAGCTCGACGGTGCTGGTAGACACGCTGCCTTTAGATTACCGGACGACCGTTTTCGTGACAATTCGAATGCAATTGCCCACAAAGCGGAACCGAACCGGAAACGATACGTACGAATGTCACATTTGACGGTCCGATCTAGCGATACCGGTCCCCGCTGTACGGTATTTACGTCCGATTTTCCACCAGAGCAAAGATGCTACCGGAGATTCTATTGTACGGGATGGATACACTTTAGCTTTGGCGGAAGCGATAGACTGTCGATGAATGCATACTGGCTCTTCTTCTCTCGCTATCTCTCTTCATAGGTACAATAGGTAAGGTAGCTTCAAGGAAAGTGTGTAATGGAGAATCCGTTGCGGATGCATACGTCGTGCCGGATGTGGCACAAGTTCATGGCTAGTAGCTTAACGAACGTAATCGATAATCACGAAATTGACACATTCAACACCGATAAGAGTGGTTCGGATCGGTGTGACAAATGTTCAACACAGTTGATTTAATGAGTAACAGTGCGGTAGTTTGTAATATTGAGGGAAATGAAAAAAGGACTCTGTTAAGACTTATTATCTGCCAACGACTTAATTTGCTCGATATGCGATATCTTTGATAGATTTTAAGGGTTCAATGTTTTGAGTTGTGAAAAAGGAATCCATTTCTATTTTATTCATGCCGTTTGACTATTCCAAATTCAAATTTACGATTGATTTGTATGAAAAAACAGAAAAAAATCAATTGGTGTATTTGAAACCTGGATAAACATAGATAAATGTGACAAAACTTTAAAAAGGACAAACTCAAGAAAAAAATAGTGTAAAACAAATCATAAAATTGATCAACAAATTCACCGGTTTTTTTTAATTTAACAAAAATATTACTCCAACAAATTGCACAATAAAATTACACCATTCATCAATTTTAAAATTTGATACACTATAATAGTTTGATTAATTCAACTATCTGCTTCCATTTAAACTACTTTTTAAACTACAAAATTGACAATAGTTTGCTACAGCGCCCTTAATGTATTAGAGAATTCACGATCGTTCAGCATTTGACAAAGTGCTCTGCTTCAAACCTCACATTAAATAATTGATGAATATAATTGATCCACATTCTAACCACATTCTAGACATTACCTCTAGAATAACCTATGAAATCACATCTCACCCACCTTTACACACTGTTTTTTCGTTAGTCCGATCAGGTTTCAGGCTAGTATTATTGGAGGCACATCAGTCCAAATCTGGAATAAACGTAAAGAATCGATTCCAAGGAGACCCAATAACGCACGCACAGATTTAGACCTTCTATTTCTGCTTCTAGGAAATCGTTGGCAGCACGGTGATCGACAGCGCAGCGCTCGTTTATGGCTTGGGGTGATTAGTAACAAAATTAACGCACCAGCTCTCCCCGAACGCAGTGAACTTTTTTGCGCCGTCTAGGAGTCAAGAGTCAAGCGAAATATTCCCTTAAACATCATGTGTAAAATCTTTGTCAAAAATTACTCCATGTGCTAATTTGTTATGTCTCAGTCCGCGTTTCGCGTGCCTCTTCACATACGCCCATCGTAGTAAGTTTATCTTGTAAATTCCTTTTGTTATTGGGCATGCTAGAGTTATTACTTAATTATTACGAATTGATATACAAATCTTCTCCGCACTTTTTCCAGCTCTAGTAATAAATAGGATGATAATTTTTTGTCGTAACATTTTAGAAATTTTGTCAGGTTAAAGGGCCTTACTCCCGGTGGTGTATCCGATGGCGGCGCCGGTCTTCACATGGCAGGACCGGAGTTCGAAACCCGGCGGACTGCCTTCCGGTACGCAGAACTGACTATTCTGCTACGGGTAAAACACAAGTCATAGAAAGCTAGAAATAGCACAGGCCAAGACCTACAGAGGTTGTAGTGCCAAAGAAGAAAGGGCCTTACTGAACGATTAGGTCATGTGCTTCACATTTCTTCAGAACAGGTCAAGCAATTACTGCCAAATTTTCGTTCTGCCCGGCAGATGAATGGTTTGAGCACAAGCTCTCGTTATGCCCCAGGGTGCAACCAGCATGGCAAACCTTCACAAACGTTCTTCAGCACAAAATCTCCTCACCTGCACCGAACAACTGCGCGTCCCTGTTCTGCATTCTTACTGTGACAGTCAACCTGGAAGGACGTGTTTAGCTTGTGCTCCTAGTTTGTGACCTGTTGCCGTATGATTTTCGCCTCCTTGCTGCTGGATCGCTTCACCGTGTTTTCTGTGCAGTTTGTTACCCGTTGTACCCGGAGTTTTTCCCCGGGGGTTTTTACCGGGTGATATTGTACCCGGTGGTGTGGTGGGTGCAGTGGTGGGAAAAACCCTAAAAATACAGCGTGTGTTTTGTGCGTTGTGTGTGGGTTTGTGTGTGTGAGGGCGTGTGTGTGTGGAAGAGTGTGTGTTTGGGTGTGTTTGTGTGGGTGTGTGTGTGTGTGTGTGTGTGTGTGAGGGCGTGTGTTTGTGTGTGAGGGCGTGTGTGTGTGGGTGTGTGTGTTTCGTGGTCTCCTTATTATCCTGTGTAGTGTACTTTTTTGCGACTGATAGGACAGCTTTATATTTTTTTCTGGGCCCGGCATTAATATGTCAGGCCCACCTTCCCTCGAGAGGGATTTTCCCCCATACAACTGTGACCCCCCATACAACCCTTAATAGTGTTCAGTGCGTTTTTTATTCCCCGGACCTTAAGGACGTCAGTGACGAGACGATCCTTAATGAACTCAAAGACCAACGTGTTGTTTCTGTGCGTCGTTTTACCCGGAAAATTAACAGTGAAATATTGCCAACCAACATATTCCTGCTCCGAGTTAACGCCACCTCCATCCCATCTACCATCCGCCTCGGTGCCCTACAAGTTTCTACCCGTCCGTACTACCCGAAGCCGATGATGTGCTACAACTGCACTCATTTTGGTCACACCAAAATGAATTGCAAGGTAGCCCAATCCTGTGCCAACTGCGGTAAGCCTGCCCACGGAGACTGCATCGTCGATCCCGTGTGCGTGAACTGCCAAGGACCCCACAACGCCCTCTCCCGTTCCTGCCCCCGGTACCTACAAGAAGAAGCAGTAATTAAATATAAGGTAGATAATAACTGTTCGTATGGTGAAGCCCGTAGATTAGTTAGTTTACCCGTAGTTTCCTCCCCTATCCAACAAAGACTCTCATACGCACAACAAACGACTCAGGACGAAAAAGACATTATTATTACTAACCTACAAATCAAGACCAAACAACAAGACGATCTTATTAACAAATTACAATCATCCCTAGACGAACTTAATAAACAATTACATGACCAACGTAAATTGATGAAATCCATCATTAAACAAAACACCAAGAAAGACAAACAACAACAAAACGACAGTTCAATAGAATCAGAGACAGACACAACTTTGACCGACTCAGACGCGGCCTCTACCACCTCCTCCACTTCCACCACCCGCAAGCGAGCCCGCGGGAATAAGGGCTCCCCCTCCTCGGAAGAGGAAACTCCCATCCCCATTGCCACCCTCACTCCTCTCTCTCCCCTTCTCCCAAACACCAACCCCATCCCCTCTCCTTCCCACATTTCCACCCGTAGTAAGAAAAAGAAGAAACCTAGCTAGATAGTTCCCTTTATTCCTTATCTAGCTTCTGTTTCAACCTTACAATTGAATCCCCTGCCCATTCCATTACGGGCGATCCCCAAAATCCCTTAATCACCAGTAACCAAAACCCCATTTTTGCATTATCCTGGAATATTAGAAGCATTAGAAATAACATAGATGAATTAAAACTCCTTATTAACAAACATAATCCTAGCATTATCACCCTACAAGAAACTCAAGCCATTCCCTCTCTTTCTAACACTCCTTTCAAGAACTATAACTGGTTTTTTAACATAAATCCTACCCATCCTCATCACAATGTCTGCTTAGGTGTTCTTAAGCACATTCCAACTAAAAAAGTAGAACTAACCACCTCAATCCCATCAGTAGCCGTACAAATAGCATCCCCGATAAAAACAACCATTCTCTGCATGTATCTATCTCCCTCTCTCAAGCTATCTCCTATACAAAACGATCTTCCCATCCTTCTCTCTCAGCTCTCTTATCCATTGATCCTCCTCGGAGATCTTAATGCCCAACACAGCACTTGGGGTTGTCCCCTTACCAACTCCCGTGGCAACCTCTTAGATAGTATATTCCCTACCGTAGATTTACAAGTCCTGTACAACCAAACCCCAACCCGCGTTTCCCCTACTGACGGGAAAAGCTCCATCCTTGATTACTGTGTGGTATCATCTTCCATGGCACCACAGTTCCACATAGACGTTGACAGAGACACACACAACAGTGACCATTTCCCACTTTTCATTCGCAAAAAAAAAAATAAACTGTCCTATCAGTCGCAAAACCAGAGCACTACACAGGATACGACACACACATGCAACAAAACACCAATACCTAACACTCGGACAGCCGACATACTCGGCGTTACCTTCGATAGACGCCTTTCTTTTATTCCTCATTCCAACAGGGTTAAGAAGGAAGCCAACTCCCGGCTGAACCTGTTCCGGATGCTCGGAACCGGCAAAGCTAGGGCCTCCCGCACAACCCTGAACCGCATCATCAACGCCTGGCTCCTACCCAAACTACTCTACGGCATCGAGATTGTTTCCCGCGAGAGAGCAATCTTCGAGAAGAGAGTAGCTCCCGTCTACCACACTGCCATCCGCTACTCCACTGGTGCATTTGTCACCAGCCCGATCGTTTCCCTCCTCTGCGAAAGCGGTTTCCTTCCATTTGAACTCATCATCACCAATAGACTTGTCGCAGCTGCAGCTCGAATCCTTGAGAAAGGAGTCGACGCAACTGCCCTCATTACCAGAGCTAACACCGTCCTGCAACAACTCACCAACCACCAGCTCCCTCCGATCATCCAATCCACCCGCCGGGGAATACGTCCCTGGTATCAACGTACTCCTGCCATAGACTGGGAACTAAAACACCTACTCCGGGGAACCGGAAAAAGTAGCCACATCGCCAATAGCACCTTTACGCACCTGATCCAAACCAAATACCAGCACCATCACCACATCTTCACAGACGGCTCCGTTAATCGGGTGTCAGCCGGCTGTGGGATCCATTCCAACCACGATAACTGCGCCATCAAACTTCCTAACCATACTTCTATCTTTTCAGCCGAAGCAATAGCCATCCGACTTGCCTCCGAAGAAGGACTTCGGACCGACATTCCGAACGTCATCTTCACCGACAGTGCCAGTGTTCTGACCGCCCTCGAACACGGCCTCTCCAAAGACCCCCACATCCAGCTCCTTGACGACATCCCATCATCACCTGCAATAACTTTCTGTTGGATTCCGGGGCATTCCGGAATCGACGGAAATGAGAAAGCCGATCGTCTTGCCAACGACGGTCGGCTCCGTCCAGCCGAACCACACAGCGCTCTTTCACGCCGAGACACCATCCGCTTCACTAACGCAATAGTCGCTCAACACTGGAACACCACTTGGCACAACCTAGACCTCTCTACAAAACTCCGCTCCATCAAGCACAACACAGCACCTTGGGATGATCCCGATTCCAGCCACATCCAACGAGTCCTTTCCCGCCTTCGCATCGGTCATACCCGCCTGACACACTCCTACCTTCTCGATCGATCCAGTCCACCACTTTGCAGATTCTGTGGCGTCGACATTACGGTCCGCCACATCCTTACCGATTGCCATGGATACACTACACACCGAGTCACCTGCCAACTTGATACTGACCTAGCCATCATACTATCACCCGACAAACAACAGCAGAACCGCCTCATCCGATTTTTACGCATCAGCAACCTGTACCGAGAAATTTAAATCCAATAGTTTTACCAATATAAGAATTTCATGTAATAGATTAGCAACACTCGCAATAGTTGTACCACACATGTAACAATAGACAGAAAAGAGGCGAATGAGGTCTATGAGACCCAAAGCCTCTATAAATAAATGAAAAAAAAAAAAAAAAAAAAAAAAAAAAAAAAAGTCCCTGTTCTGCGAGGAAGAGATGCAGCAACGCGCGGTCAAATATTGAATATGTTTGCTAATTACATCATCCAAATCGTTGATAACAACGATGCTGTGCTTGATGTAAATGTCCTTCACTGTTATCTGTTGTAAATTGCTGTCCAAAATGTACATTTATACGTCTTAAACATTGAATAAACCCTATGTTGCTTGTTTTATTAAAAACAAATTAGGTGATTTTTGAACAAAAAAGAGAAGTGTTGTACAAAGTTAAGATGTTGATAATTCTTTTACCAAATTTTGGTTTGACCATACCTAGTAGAAGTATCGAGTGCAGTAGTTTGAGAAACGGATTTATAGGTGGTCTTATTATATTGTCCGTCACGGTAGTTTACGCATAACAAAACACAACAATCAAAATAGAGCACTGAACGTTGTCATCGCAATGATCACATTAACACATTAAAAGATTGATTGATCACATTGATCACATTAAAAGATTTAAGTCTAAAAAATGCAAGCTGAACCGTTGTTTTCACGCACTAAATGCATAATTGAAAACAAAGACAAAATAGTTAAAGTATGTATACTATCCATAAAAATCCTCCAAAATAAGGCACGTAAAAACAAAACAGATCAACCACCGAAGGCACACAGTACTAAGAGAAAAAGCATTATTTATTATTAGCTCACACAACCCACCTACCCACCGTTCCGCTTTTATGATCAATATTTGCCCCTTCTATCATATCAATTGCCCAAATATTGAGGTAATCATTGCACCGCAACATGGCACCGAAACCGTACCGCAGCCGAAACACAACACTGCGCTGTACTGTGTCGACAGCACGCCGGTCAGCTCGGTATGAAACAACATTCTTTATAAAAACGAGGATATGCTACACAACATTCCACATTGCTGGTGGAAAATGGTCCCGGCACACATCTGGTCCCGGTCTGGGGACAATCGTTGGCGGCAGCATAATATTGAACTATTCCGCTTAATTAGAAGCAATATCTATTACCATTAGAATTGATATGGCTGGTGCCGGTGTGACCATCGTGCTGGGACGCTTTGCTACGGCACCCTAAATGAGCCACTGTCCCGTGCAGTATCGTGTACGTGGTCTGACAGAAGAATTCTTTTTAAGGTATGCAAACGGTCCGGTTGATACGAACGTTCACACATCCGTAGAAAAATTCAATAAAAATCACATATTCTCACGTGCCACACGGGGTCTTTCTGGTCTTACCATATGTGCGGTACTAATTTAATGATGGTAATTTCCATACTCAGTTAGAGAGGAAAATTGATTATCTTTTTTGTTGAATAATTCTCTTTATATAAACATAAATGTCAGATAAAGAAAAGGATATTTAAAATCTGCAAATAATAAACACCAGAACAAATCAAAATCTTACAACCATAATTTCCTTTTAGTAAAAGTTTTAGTGATTTGATAACAACGTTTTTAAAATAAAACAGAGTCCAGAAACTGTTATATCGAATATTGCTTCAAAAACTAATCTTATCGGAACGGATGAACCGAACGATTCAAGCAAAAGTCATCCGGCAAAGCCGGAATAATTTTCATGAGAATCCCATCACAAATTCCGATACATTACACTCAAACGATTATGGTATCTATCCCAGTTCCAGTGACCAGCAGCTTCACAGCTAAGTTTGATTTGCGATGTTCTTTTAGCTCCTGCTTAATGTCTGCAACAAAACCGAAACCAAAAAAACCCAAGCCGTCTTATGACTTTTCCTTCCTATAACTCATCAAAGAACGGCCTTTTCCGTGTACGTGCAACGCTATGAAGTGAAAATGTCACCCGGACAGACAACGTTACAGACCAACGATTGGCAATGTTCAACAAATGGGGAGACTCTTTTTTTGTCAGGTTATTTCACAACGATTCAAGCGACCAGTTATTACGATGCAATAATCTGTCACTCGAGCACGAACAACAACAAAAAAAAAACCCGGGACAGAACAGACAGAAGGAAAAACCCCCGAATGAAAGAAGGAGAAAGTGATCATGATCGTCCAGAAACCATCCACCACCGGTACATCTATCGACGGCCCGGGCCAAAAGTAGCCTAATGGACTGCCCCGTACATGAACCACCGGTGAGCCTGACGCTATCGTGGAATGATAAATATTTCCCATTTTTTACCCACCGCTAGGTGAGGTGGGATGGCGTAGGAGAGGCAGGCAGCCGTCATTCCTTTTTCACTGACACTGTATACGAATCTCGTTTTTTGTCCCGGGTTCCCGTCCAGCTTTCCCGGAGATCCACCATCTGCTGTTTGACCTTTTTTTTCGTTCCCCACAATTCCCTTGATGTCCTGCTGTCATTATCTTTTCGGTGTTTTTTTCTTATGTATGTGTGTGTAAGGGAGAAGTTTCCTCTCATTTCGCTTATCCTTTCCGTCCAGAAGCAAATCCTGTTTCACCGCACGTACTACGATTGTCGCGGTTCATCAAAATTAGTCATTTGTATGCAGCGCACCCAGCAGCACTTGCAAGTAGGGATGAAAGTCTTCACTTTATCGCAGTCTAATGACCGCCAGTTGCTGGCTTCACTGCTCCCAAATCCTACTGCCCGAAACCTGAACGGGTGCGCCACGGGTGTGTGCCTATTGAATGGCAAGGATAAAACAGGACACACGAAAGCGAACATACCGAAGCCACCAAAGGCATGGTGCGTTGGGTTAAAGAGAGATCCAACGAAAAAAAACCGGCTAGGATCTCCACTGGATGCGGACAGCACGTGCCCGGGACATTATGGGAAACGATCAGGAATGGCAATCTGGACCGAAAGCGCCGTCAGCTTGCAGTTAAAATGGGGGATTCACCATCCGACCGGCTATCATGCGCTAGCCCTAATGAATGGTTTTCGGTTGATGGATGGGTTTGAAAAGTTTAATAAATAACACCGATGGGCCTAACGGTGCGCTCCTGGCCAGTGATGGTGGCATTCGGTTCTGGCCGAATTGGGTAGCAAACGATTTGCGATAAAAAAGGGAGGCATTTTATTTAAATCAAAGCTATGAGCATCATCCATTTATCGCTTATTATGGTACAGGGAAAGGGCGAACTGGGTTTTGGATGTGGACGGGAAATGCTGGTAAAATATGGGTTAAAAATAATCTGTTCTAAGGAAAATACAGTTTTATGCAACTAAGAAAGCAGCATTGATAAAAATTTTAACAAAAAAACGATTAATTTATAACATAGTAACAACCATTTAACTCAATTAAACGTTAAGAAATGAGATGAATTGTTTGAATCGTTTTTATCGCAAGAGAAGCAAAGCACGATAAAGCTACTAACATGGATCGATTAATGAAGTGAGAAGTAATAAAATGATTTTGCAGATTTAGATAGACGATATGTTCAAGATAGATTGACACGGTCGGTAAATACTGATAAAAAGCTTAATGAAAAAGAATTTTTTGTGCAATTCATGTAATTATTCGCAATAAATCATGTTAAATTATGTTGATGTTCCATCTGGATCCTTCAGGCAACTGACGCTGTAAGCTATTCGGATAAGGGTTAAAATATAATAGGTCAAGTGATTAAATACATCTGTGACAAGAACGCCATTATGGAACGTTTGGGCAAAATAAGCGATTTTGTAATGAAGATTGGATTCATACATCCAATAGATTTATGCAATATCTGGCTGTTTCAGCGATATTTTTGACCTTATGTTACTTAGGAATTAGTATACATCATTAAGGATAAATTGCGATCTCTACAATATTCAGTAGCTTTTTTAACTATATTTTACTTATTCACTTACAAACTTACTTACTTAATTATATGGTACTACAACTGCTTCGCGGTCTTGGCCTGCTCTAAGAATACTTGATAGCGCACACAATCTATTCTGGTGGACGCACCAAAGCCTTCACTTTATCTCCATAATTTACGACGTTCCAGCAGTTCCTCCACTCAAAACTAGGAATTGGTTTATCTATACACAATTTTCCGGTAGCTTCTGCATTCTAAGAATTACGACAAATTTAATGGGTGCATCAAACCGTCAGAGCTCACTAAGCTATCCACGTTTGTAAATTGGAATCGACTATGAAAGCAAATTTAATGTTTTAGCATATTTGGCTTGTTATTTGTTAATTGAAAAAAGAGTAACAAGAAGACAATTTTGATCGAGTGCTTCATCAAACTCCCCTGCATGATACTCTGGATACCTTGGGATCTAGAAAAGCCAAAACTTTCATTTACTATGGCTTTTTTGGTTCTCAGATTAAAGCTTTTTTAAATGTTCAGCTACAATGTTCAATAATATGTACTCCGAACTTCAAAGTTGCATTGGAGTTTTTGTTGGGATTGACGAGCAATAGTGATTGACGAGAACAGTTGTTAAGAGTGGCGTGATGATTACAATAAAGAACTCATGCTTTGTTTTCCGGAAGTGAAAGGTGCCTAGCGTAAAGAGGAATCATCGTAATAGTAAATACAAATTCAACTTGGTCACAGGTCGCTGATCAACAAAATATACAAGATCGTTGGAAGTAGAAATGTGTTCAATAGCGTGAGTTTACGTGAGGATTAGTGTTCCTAACTAGAAATGCAAATAACTATTCTCTTCAAAAAAAAAACACTCACTGTTAATCTTTCACAGATTCATTTAATAACTCTTCTGGAAGTCGTATTAGTTAAACCCTCACAATGCGACGCTGTTTAAAAATCATAAAGAGTTGTTAAAAATCCAGAATTCGTGATTTAAGAAGTATCCTGAACTCGGGATCTGCGATTAGAGTGGAATTAGGATCCGAGAGAGATCAGATATCTCGGATTTTAAATATATAGAATCTGAGTTCCGAGAAATATTTTTTTTTTTGGTTTCATCCCGAAGTATTTTTCTCTTTCTCATTTGTTTGTGGTTACCTTTGAACACTGTTATAGCTTTATTGTACCAGCTTTTTGAATATTTGCATAATGATATTCTAGTAGTTTACCCTACAAACCTCATTAATAAGTATGATTTCTTATTAGTTCGTAGGAACACCATTGGGCTGTGAGGGTGAAGAATTTAGGGCAGGGTATCAATTGCAAGACACCAGACACGACCAGACCGGTATCAAATTCCATTCGAAGTGTATCCCCGTCCACACGATAGACTGTCCATCTAAGGGTAACTCAATTCATGGAAACCAGATAAAGCCGTCCAGATTTTTTAAAGCACTAGAATAAGAAAAGTGTGATCGAAGGTACAGCTTTCCAAGAACAGAACATAGTAGAACAGTTTTAATAGTATACACCCGGTACGACACTTGTTACAAATAATTCTGGTTCAGTAAATCGCGATCATCGAATGAACTGATGTACATCGTATTACTACCATCAACCTATTCTAACCAGATCATGAACCTCGCACAAAACTCAGCACAACCACGAGAAACCAATCAAACAGTTCATACACCGCCTAAAGTTGAACCATAAACGATTTGCTAAACGTGCTCGCCATTCGTCGACAGGTACGCGTGTATACTCACCTCTACTCCAGCTCACCTTGGAAATTTGACGAAATGCGTCGAAAGAACCACCGGACCAACGCTTGGCGGTATGGGTTAGCGCTGTGGATTTTTCCCGAAAATCCAAACGCTTGTACAAACAACACATCCTCCCCATCCGTTTTTTCTGGCGCTTTCGTAGCTTTTGAACGTTCCGTGCACGTCGGAAAGCACAGAAAAGTTAGTTTCGGATTCCGGGTTGAGGGTTTTATAATAGAGTTTAGTCGTAGACAAGAATAAAAGGAGGTTAGGGAAAAAAAAATACAACACACTTACGATGGAAGCCGTATCGAAGCTTCGGCATTACGATCCATCTGCTTGATCGGCTTGATTGAAAGCTGCTTATCGATTCCGAAGCCATCCGCACAGACAAGTTCGCTCCCGGAAGTGTCGGAAAGCGGGCTGGTGAACGTTGTGCTTCAAAAGCAACAACCAATCGAATGTACTGTGGGATCACGAGTCACCGTATCCGGGCTGGTCACGAGCCGCATGCAGATACAACCCCTGTACACATGTGTAGACGCACCGGAAAATCAATTGCGAAGGCTGAAACTCGCTGTTTCGCTGTTTTCGAGATTTTAATCGCACGAGCTGCTCATGAACGCGATGGTGTTGGGCCGCAAAACATTTCACCGATTTTCGTTGCTAGTGTTTGCTGATCTCTGTTCCGTTCTACACCGGACAAAAGTATTTCACACTTAGAAAATAGATGTTTAAAATAAGAATCTGTAGCGTCCACGCTACTAGCGATAAAAAGGAGCTCGCCAACGGTTCATCGATAGAAGATAGAATTAGGGTATAAAAGGAGCAACACTCCTCAAGCACGGAACAGAAGGTTTTGGCAAGCCACCCAGGACGCATCTCCTCGCTAAATAAAAGAAGACAACAACACTTCAAATCATTTTGACATATATTTGTTTATAATTTGTCCTCATAATTTCACTAACTTCAAGGTCTGTTGTGTGTCACAGATATTACTATGGTTGTATTTTTAAAACCTCCTTTACAGCAATTTATTTAGACTCGTTCTACATTACATCGCAAATCATTATTTTATTTATTAGTTTTGTTGAATATTTTATTACTCCGTTCGTATTCATCCCTAGCTAAAAACGTCCTGTAACGTAATAAATTATTACATGTTCAAAAACTCTTTCTCTTTTCGTCCACTTTCTCCACACCATCCGACAGGATGCAGATGACTTTTTTCCTCGGGCACAATAACTCCCTCGCAACGTCCCTCGAACGCACGTGCGCACGTGCACTTTCAGCGGCAGGTGCGGCGTTAAATATTCAGCCATCGTTACAGCTCTTTTCATTTTTACTGTCATCATACATCAATCTAAGCCCCATCAATCGCTGCTACCGGGATGCGGCACAAGAGCGACGTCGGACAGGCGTAGGTAGCGCAGTAAATATCACATAATACGCAGAATTGTTGCTCTGTTTGCTGCGTGCCCAAGATAAACGAGATCGGTTCGAAGCGTTGTTCCGGCACACGTCCCAGTTTGGGTTAGTTTACCGAGGTGGCATCGAGTTGTGGAAGCTGATGGGGGTGATGTGGTGCAGCAGGTTGAAGCCGTAACGTGTTATGAAAATTGGCCACCGGGAACCCGGCTAGGATAGCCCAACCCGTTTTGTTTGGATAGTGAAATATTTTTTTTTTATTTTATTTTATTTTATAATAACTTATTATAAGGCTATAAGGCCTAAGGCTACACAATGTACTTAAAGACTAAGCTTACCGCTATAAAGGAGACGGGTTAAGAGAGGAAATAGGTGAGGAGGATTGACATTTTGACACCGAACAACGGAACTTGATTGACTAATGACCGACAGTTGAGTGGATCGAATTATGACAGGCCACCGGTGTTTGAATTTCGAACGCAATATGATCAATTTTAACCGATGCATAGCGCTTCACGCAAACACGAGGCCCCCGCACGGTGGTGAGTTAATTTTGTGTTGATTTGCTTGTTAATTTCCGCCAATAATTTACATACACTTGAGCAAATCGCAGCAAGGTGGGGCCTTTTGTTTGTTTGTGCCCCGGTGTCAGGGGGGCGCTCGTGTGCGGTTTCTTGTGCATCAATTCAGTGTGTGTGTGAGTGTGCGTGGTACAACCCCCGAAGGAGGTTAATTAATGGGCTCAAGGAGGTAGTTGATGATTGTCATTTTCGTGTGGGAATGTTTCAATCTTCCACTCCCTGGGGGCTTGTCGTTAGGATCAATCTGTCAAGTTGGTTGAGTACGTTTGTTGGAATCTACTATTCTTAACATGTATCAACTGAACATCTGATTTATTTCTATACCGATCTAAAGGTCCTATAATCAATGTCTACCAAATAAAATTTTCAATAATTTGTGTCAAATGTTTTGAAGACTTCAAATCATAATTAAATGGATTCAAAGTTTTTAATTTTTATTATTTTTTATAATAATCCGTTACACATAACAGTTCAATTTAAGGAAATAATACGAACAGATTTAATGTACAATTTATTAAATAGGATTGTGAGCTAGTTCTGGCAAAATAAAATCTAGCCCTCACAAAGCACTCACCGAAGCGACTCTCCGAAAACCAATTTCACCAAACTGATGACACGGTCTTCCCTCTTAATGCTTCCATTAGCTCAACCAGCGTGCTAACCATCACTCAACAGCTGTGCAGAATAGTGGCTTTAAATAAAACATGTCCCTCGTGAGACTCGCCGGCATCATTGCCGGTGCTGATGACGCTAGGTCAGCCGGCGAGAAGTTGTTAGTTAGTAGAAGAGTTATCGTTACGCTCTTCAAAGACATTTTTCTCCCGTTTCTTTCAACTCTTTCGGTGTATTCTAATTAGATCCCGCACAAGGAACAGTCGATTGTTCAACTTAATTGTTACTTTAACGGGTGAAGCGTTTTGCACGAACAAAAACCATCCCACTAAAAGAACGTTTGTATATTGTGGTCGTACCGGTCGTAGGACAAAACTCACAACTGCATCCCGACAAAACCTGCCGACCACAAACCATGCACCATGGTTTGAAGCTATTTCGACTGCTTAAAAGCTTCTTCCGCAGTGTGTATGTTTGTGTGATTACAAGTAAATAATTACTGCTTAATTATGTACGAGCAGCGTACCAACCGTACACACAAGAACGTGCATGCCCGACAGTTCCTTCGGACCGCTGCCGCCAGAGACCTTAAACGAATCCTGCGGTTGCAGAAATTAAGCAATCATCGTAATAATCAACAGGCGAAAAAATTGGTCATTTACAAAGCTGAAATTTAATAATCTTTACGTACCGGAACAACAACAAAACCAGCTTGCTGGATGATGTTTAAAATTGCTGCCACTCGCTCGAGCAGGCCCGGTGCAATCACAGTCGACACACGGAAACCGAACCAGCAAACGTGAGGTGTGTAAATGTGTGTTGCTGCCACTGCTGGAGGGGTTTTTTGAAACTCATTACATTATGACGGTGTAATGATGTGGCTATGGTGTACGGAAATTAAATGAAAAACAAGCTACTTGTGCACTGTTCGTATACGGTGCTCGCGCACACAGTTACCGGAGACGTGGCATTTCATCAGCGCATCATCGACAGTACATTTCGCACTAAGCTAACCATTTGCTACAATTAATTGCAACCGGGCCAGAGGTTGGGGTTTGATTACATGCGCGAAAAATGTGGCACGGTACTAGTGTTCACGCTTAATTGTACGTTTTCGTGGAAGTCATCCGACCAATGTTGGCTAACGATGGCATAGGGTTGTATAGTTTGTGTATCAAAGGCAGCCAAAAAGAGGCAAAAAGTATTAAACCTAACTAATATTCTTGTAGATGTGATTATCATCATCAATTTTGACAGTGTAAGCTAGAATGGCAATTATTAAATTTTCATAAAACATTACAATAAACCTAATTAAAACTTTATGAAGCTTAAAAGAGCACACAAAACTGTTTGGAAAAATAGCGTAGAACATCAGCATCATTTAAACGCTTCAATTTTATTTGATTTGGAAAATATTCAACCAAGTACTGAAAAATAATAACTTTTATCTATGCTCACTATGCTATAAAAAGCATGACAAGGCAGGCTACTAACTGAAAATTTTGTACAATGACTGTAAAATGTATACCAAGCCTAGGGCAGCTCAAAAACATGCTGAAGATTAACATACTTTTGACCTACATTCAAATACACTTCCTTTCTTATCAGGTGCTACAACCGATTCACGGTATGGGTCTGCTCCAACAATTCTAGATACCACTGCCAATCCAATATCTCAAAGCGGACGAATCAACGCCATCACTCCGTCTCAATTTGGACCACACCACACCTCCTCTGTTCATGTGGACCGCCAAAAAGGACTTTGCTGGATTGCCCGGTGCCATTCTCACGGCAAGACCAGCCCACAAGAAACTGGTGAAAATAATTCGCTGCACGTTGGTGAAGTCACCCTCATAGAGCTCGTGGTTGTAGCAATACCTCCGTTATCCTTCCATACAAATGGCGACCAAAAATCTTTTTAAACATCTTCCTCTCTAATAAGACTAAGAGGGTACTCGTAATACTCGGGTATTATAAAGGTTCTATACAGTCCTTGTTTTTTCCGTCGCGTGAGGTATTTCTAGCGAAAAAGTTTTATCAATCCAAAGATTAATCGGTTGACACCAAGAACCCTTGCATATATCTTAACATCTACGTTGATATCGATCCTGATTAGCATTTAACTTTCAGAAGGCTTCAAGGATACGATCGCCTATAAATTATTATTATTGTTTATTAAATCGTCCGCCGTTCGCGGCTTAACGATGCAAAAACGGAACATTGATTTGCTTACATACTAAGTGGTCGGACGCGTAACAAATTTTTGAACGTGGACAGGGACATATTAAAATCGAACAGATGCGAGTGAGTGTTAAAGCGGCATGACATAGCTATAAGTGGAGCATTAAAACCGTACTCAGTGCGCGAACGTGGAACATGTAACAACTGTTGATGTCTAGCCGATAGTCTAGGTGTCACAAATTTCAGTTCACCTAACAAATACGGATCGTCAATGGTGCCTAAAAGGAGTCCTGCTAGGAATGTGGTCTGGCTTATGTAGCGCCGATGTTCTAGTTGCTCGATGCCTAGCAGCTCACACCGTTCTGTGTAGCATGGGAGCAAGGTATTATCTGCCCAACCTAGCTTGCGGATTGCGTAACGCGTAAACTTTCTTTGAATGGCCTCAAGCCCATTGATCCATTCGTTTGTGTATGGGCAGCACACAGGGGAGCAGTACTCGAGAATCGACCTCACTAGTGAGCAATACAGAGCTTTCAAACATCGGGCGTCGTCAAAATCACGAGTCAGCTTGAATAATAGTCCTAGAGTTCTATTAGCGCGGTTGATAACGTTGTCATAATGGAGTCCAAGCGTCAATTTTTGGTCAAGTAGAACACCTAGGTCGCGCATTTGTGTAGTTCTTGAGACGTTAACACCATTGATATTATAGTCATATGTTATCACAGATCTTGCACGCGTAAAGGACAAAACGAAACACTTTTCGGTACATACAGACAAACAGTTTAGGACGCACCAGTTGTTGAACACTGAAACAGCTTGCTGTAGTTTAGCACAGTCGTTGGACGTTTTTACAGGCATAAATAGTTTTACATCGTCAGCATACAGCAAGTAGCAGTTGTCAGGAAGAAGAGAGCATACGTCGTTTATGTATAGAATGAACAGCAAAGGTCCCAGATTGCTGCCCTGGGGAACTCCAGAAGCACCAATAAAAGGACGAGAGGTATGTTCCCGAAATTTTACGCGATACTTGCGGTTGCGAAGATAGGAGTTGAGCCAAGCAACGATTGATTGTGAGAGTCCTAACCTTTGGAGTTTTTGCAATAGTATATCGTGCGATATGCTATCGAAGGCGGCTCTCAAATCGGTGTAAATGCAATCGACTTGTAAGCCCTGGTCCATGCAGTTCACACACTCAGAGACAAATCGGACTAAATTTGTAGAGGTGGAACGTTTGGGCATGAAACCGTGTTGCTCCTTCCTTATGTAACCTAGAGACGCCCTAAGGATGCTTTCTTTGACAATTATCTCCAATGTTTTCACGCAAGCGCACAATGATGTAATGCCTCTGTAGCTGGTAGCAAGGTGCCTGTCGCCCTTTTTGTACAGGGGGATCATCCATGATGTCTTCCAAATAGCCGGGATCTCGCTTTTGTTCATCGATGCATTGAAAATCTTGACCAGAAGGGGACATAACGTTACAGAGCACTGTTTCAACACAACTGCCGGTATGCCATCGGGACCAGGGTTGAAAGATGATTTTAGTTTGATTAGGGCCGCTGTGACGGAGTTTGAATCGATAGTGATATGTTGCAGGTCGATGCAGTTTATTGGAGTGTAGCTGGTTGCACGAGATATGGAGATGGGATCAGGAACATAAGAAGAGAAAACGTCAGAGAGTTTCCTTGCGAAGGTTTCACATATTTCAGTATCCGTTTTCGCTAAGATGGCTTTGTAGCGTATCGAGGAAGGCTCCATGTTGTTCCTCTGCCTGGACTTTACGAATGACCAAAAGCCAGTGGGTCGTCTTCTAAGGCTTCTCTGTACGCGTGAAATGTAGCGGTCGTAGAGAAGCCTATTATAGGCCCGATAGCAGCGTAGTGCAAGGCGAGCAGCTTCGTGGTTGAGAACACTGGGATGACGTTGTTGGGCTTTCAGAGCGTTGCGTCTTCGCCTTTTCAGTTCTTTTAAAGTACTGTTTGACCATGCTGGATAGCGTGGAGGACCAAATAGCGGAACAGTGTCGTACAGAATTTGCTGCAGTTTTGCGTTGAAGGTATCAACAGCTTCATCTATCGAGATGTCTCTGTTGTCAAGGAAGTCCCAGTCAGCATAAGAAATAGCCTGATTAATAAGGTCGAAATTTGCTCGCCTGAAATTCATACGATGGGCTGGTCGATGGAGTGTGCGTGTGCTCTGTGAGAAAGCTGAATGAACGGAGACACGAATCGGAGGGTGATGAGCGTCTACAGGCAGGAGATGTTCGTCGGTAGGTAACGTGCAAACCGTGGTTACCAAAGCTGCGTTATCATTGGCGAGTACCAGATCAAGGATTCTTCCCAGGGCGTTTTTAGCAGAGTTAAGCTGTTTCAATAAGTACAGATTCAACATATTTATGAAAGCTCTGCTGTGCGTGGAGTTGCAATGCGGGAGAGAATCAGTCCACGTAATAAGCGGCTGATTAAAGTCCCCGAGTAAAATCAGCTTATCGGTAGGCTTCATGTGTTCCGCTATGTTTTCGATCGCTGACGAAACGCAGGATAGTGTGTGTGAGTCCGTGCTTTTGTCTGGCGGTATGTAGAAATTGGCAAGGTAAAGCGTCCCTTCAGTCAGGATAATTTTCACCCACACACACTCAAGAGAGTTAGCTTCAGCATAGCATTCGCGAGAATTCATCTTTGACGAGACGGCAATCAAAACACCACCACCACGAGTGTGAGTGCTGTTAAGTGAGCTGCGGTCAGTTCGATATACAGTATAGTTTTTATTAAAAAACAGTCCAGATGGTATGGATGGTTCCAGCCAGGTTTCAGAAAGTGCTATTACGTCGTAGGTGAAGAGCGATGATGCAAGTAATAAGTCGGAGGTTTTTGTGCGTAAACCACGGACGTTTTGATAGTAAACAGTGAGTGGCTGAGTAGACAGCGAGTGATTGTGTGAGTGTGTTGACAGCCCAGAAGGTATGCGGCTAGCGCAGATGTGTGCGGGTGGGTTCGTTGGATTAACTGTGTGTTGATCATTTACGAAAAAAGCGATCGATAGTCTGTTGACTTCTTTTTGGCGTTGCTATGGGTTTAGAAGCAGAGATTGGGTCTAGTAGTGGTGTGTCTGTGCCGTTTGATGGTGAATGTGGAGTGTTGCGATGATTTGTGATTGTGGACGGGCGTGAAGTGATGCTGTTTGTAGTGAGTGAAGCAGTATTAGCGTTACGATCGAGGACAAAATCACGCACACTAATACCAATGGGCCAGGTGTCGGAGTTAAGTGCTTTTTCTCTGAGTGCGACCGGAATTCTTATTTTGAAGGATAATGAACGCATAGCGTCTGGATCGGCGCCTCGTCTGAGCAGGCTGAATGCGAGTACATCGTCTGTTTCCAACAGAGAAGCTACCGACGAAGCTACGTGTTCGGCGGTAACGCTTTTTTCCAACCCGGACAAGTGCAGCCAAGTGCGTTTCGTTGTGGATGTTTGTTTGGCAGCAATTAGCAGCGGAGCTGATGAGCAGGTGTTGGTGCCAGCGACGGGCTTTGGAAATGAAGTTGCTAAAGCAGTCGTAGTGTTGTTTGTGGTGACCGGGTCAGAAATGATGACGTCATTGTTGTTTATATTGATTGAAGGGAGATTATCTTCGATCTGCGATATGCGTGAAATTTCTGCATAAGTTCTGCGTCGTTTTCGTGAAGGAAAGTTTTCACCTTCATCATGGGACTGAGCAGAGCCGTGTGATGATGTTGGGAATGTTCCCTTGGTTGTGAAACTGTGGTGAAGCTTGGTGAAGAGTGATTCAATCAAATCGTCCTTCATATTGTTGATGGCTATGGATATAGCGGTTTGTATGCCGCCCTGGAGCTCGGTATTCTTTGCTGGCTTGATGTGGGGCTTATTCATGGCCGTTGTGCAGTCAGGACAGCTCCAGTGTATCTCGGGAAGCTCGTTGATTGCAGTTAGAAGTTCTGAAGGGAGTTTGGTGCATTCCAAGTGAAAAGCGGCCTCACAGAAGCGGCATTTGATTGTGGGGGCGTCCTGTACGGGGGAAGTGGCACAAGTTGGGCAGGAAGACGCCATATTCATGATTATGATGTATGGGCCCAAGCGCACAACCGTAGCAAATGGATTTATCCAATTGCAGGAAATTCACTACCAGATCGGCAATAACTGCACTTTACGAAAGTGCATAAATACATCATATTCTTGTGTAGACGACAATCAGACCAGCCTGACCAGACCTCCTACTCTGTTCGACTGTGGGCCTCGAGAGATACACGTGATACTAAAAAAACATGGTGATTTATCTTACTTGATATGTACCCGGTGAATGATTACTTACTTACTTACTTACTTACTTACTTATCAGGCGCTACAACCGCTTCGCGGTCTTGGCCTGCTGCAACAATCCTCGATACCGCTCACGGTTTAGCGCCGTCGTCTGCCAATCCAATATCCCGGCCGTTCTGGCGGACGCATCTACGCCATCACTCCATCTCAGTTTGGGCCTACCACGCCTCCTCTGTCCATGTGGACGGCCTAAAAGGACTTTACGGGCTGGGTCGTCCGGTGCCATTCTCATGACATGACCAGCCCACCGGAGCCTGGCGATCCTAATTCGCTGCACGATGGTAAGATCACCGTACAGCTCATAGAGCTCGTCATTGTAGCGGCTCCTCCATTGTCCCGGTGAATGATTACAGCTTGAAAAGTTTTATTTATTCTTTAAGATGCTTAAGGAAGCCTCAGAGACTCAGACCTCAAATACTAAGAGTTCAGAGAATGATTTTACCATTTATAACTTTCTTTTATAGGGCTAGGAGACTATTAAAAAAAGTAAATATGGCAGGATAGTATATAGTAGCAGCAGCGTATGCAACTAACTCAAATGGGCCGTCGTCAAATCTTGTCTGTATCATTCTCCCATGCTCAGGTCAATCAATCTATGGCAAAATAAAGTCAAAGAAGTTAGAAAAGGTTAGATCTCTTGAGGTTATAAATGCCAAATAAAAAAAAAGGTATCTGCGGATCTATACATCTATGTATTTCCATAAATGACCACCAACAATCCACATTGCAAACACCGCCCAACGGCATCTCTTTATTAACATTCATCCACGTCGATGTAAAATCAAAAGGCACATGTGTAAAGTGAAGCGTTACGAGCGATTTGCAAAACCAACTTTCACCATCCTCGGTCTCGGTGTTCAATGTGCCCGTCATCATCTTTCCCATCCCACTAACAACGTACCGTGCGTCATATTTCTCCCTAACACTCTTGGTGCTTCTACACCTACCAATGGTGGCCAAAAGATGCTGATTCTTGCATGCACCGGTGTTTGCATTTCACAGCCCAGCTGCGAAACACAACCCCGAAAACTGCACCCGAAAGTGATGCTTGTCAAACAATCCAACCATGAAACGAGCCGTGTGGATGAGAGCTTTCGGTGGAATGTCTTGGCGACCGGGAACGCCGTCCGTCCAGCGTTACAATAGACGGTGAACCCAAAAACCCGGAAGCATCATTCTGCCACGGTGTTATCGCTTACCGTGTACTTCCTTCAACTCGTAACGAGGACCGTTTGGAGCGTTCGAGCTACTGCTGTCGGGTGGACTTCCTTACGTGTAGATGCTAAGATGAGCCACGGCTAACGCTAACCCGAGTGTGCATAGCAGCTGCATCCGGGCGGAATGGAAAGAATGCAAACCGATTTGATCCTATCCGCATACATTTCTTTTCTGGAGTAGGGTTTTCCGAAATGGTGGTCGCCATTACGTTTAGCTTAAGCCTGGGATTTGTAATGAGACAATAGAAATCCATTTAATATTATGGGTAAAGCATAACACAAATCAAGACAAGGGTGAAACATATTGCAACAAAACATAATCACAAAATCATTTTTGTGCCAATGTAAAATAACATTTCCAATTATGTTTTTAATAAACATGTTCTAACTTCCTTGAGCATAAGAGATTATCTTATTCCTTCCATCGACGGTATAAAACTCTTCCCCAAACGCCGGCATGCTGTCATTCAGCTTCATGTAACTCAAAATCTGTCTGGCTGCAAAACGTTTCCACTAAGCCCGGAACTACATGCACAACATGTCCGGTGGTGGCGTTCCCAGAAACACCGGGAGAAACTTTGCCGTCCAGCTGCACGATTAAGCTCACGAATGTGTGCTTCAACACACCAAACAGCTCCTTAAAATTGATGCCACGTGCGCGAAACTGTAGCGATAGTTTGTGCTTCGTTAAATTAAAACAACGACCCGTGTGAGGAAGCGAACGAGGGTGTGATGTGTGAGTGTCGAGCGTGTGTTTAGTGTAGCACAGCCTCCGATACCTTGGCACCGGAATCACGTGGCACAGCTTGTGTTGGCTTCAGCTGTAGCATAATGTGTAAATGAACACTTTCACTTGCAGCCGTAAGCTAGAGCGGATGGAAAAGTTACACAGTTGACGCCTGAGACTGGCAAGAAAGAGCTTCTTCATAAGTTTCGAAACAAACAGAACTTTCCGCTTTACGTAAGGGAACGGGTCAGGGACAAAAAAAGGGTTTACCAATTACCGTTCCGCGCAAAGTGTGCAATTGGATTGGCTTGTGAATAGTTTTTCATCGCTTTGGTTTACATCATCAGCTGTTGTACATTGTGATAAGGGCAAAATAAAGACAAAGTAGCGAGTACAAGGTTGAGTAATTCTTTTGTTATTTTGTATAATGTCCTTTTTTACATACTATGTAAGAACAGGATCTTACATAGTATTCAGGATCTAATACAATAGAAATAAAACATAGGTATATAAAGACATAAGATAAGGGAAAAAAGATTTAATATTTAATAAACACACCAGAATTATGAACCAGAACAGCTCATAGATTATAAATGAAGAAGAAAACTTCACATCCTTCACAGATTATAATTTCAATTAGTGAGGAAACCGCCGACCGAATTAAGACACAAAAGTGTCAAATCACATTTCTTCACTTATGTTATGTTATCGCAAATCTCCACAAATAAAATCTATCATTTGATGTTTTAGAGGTTTATGAGTATTTTTTATTTCAATATTCCGAAGTTCCTTAGCAAACTATTTGTCTTGATTTCTAAAGAGTCTTGAACATACTATTTGTCATGATCGTCGCATTTGTTTCATATCTTTTTGTTGAGGAATAACATTCTACTCGAGAATTCCTTTTGATTCTGGTGTACCATTCCTTCAGTAAGTCTCGGCCTGTCGTTGCCAACCCGTCAGGTAAGCTTTGAAGGCATTATATCCAAAGCAACGTTACATAGACTAACGTCGGACATATTAGATATATGTTGAATATACCTGGATAGGCACCTTAGCAAGAACATCAGGCCATCTTCATTGGTGCATTCCTTTTTACGTTCCTACTCCTTTACAGCTCGCCCGAGCTAAAGAGCAATAGACCGCCTTGATGCATGTGGTATCTTGAAGCTCACGAGTCATACTGATGACCAGTTCTAGCCCCGATGTAATTAAGTTGCTCTTTAAAGAAAAGCTACTAGTCAAGCAGGACACCTAGATCTTTGAAACGTTTATTTATTCATATACATAGTAATAGATTCCATAGTCATAAAGTGCAAAATGTTAAGACGTTGCAATAGCACCAGAACTAGAACTCGCTGAATGACACCTACAGTTGGACGTGGTCGTTGAGTCCGCGAATTAAACAAATGTTTTTTTGAGCCATCCGCATACAGGAGATGGTTATCTACTGTCAGAACCATGGAAACAACTTTGATGTATAGCAGGAACAGTAAAAGACTAATGCCACTGCTCTGAAGCTGTATCTATTGGCCTTGTTGTGTCTTGATTCTTTCGAAGTGCCACTTCTAATCGTCGATCACATATCGATTCTCAAATGCTCAATATCAAAATTTAAATTGTAGTTTATTAGAATGTTGAGGGTAAATGTACTTCAAATCATGTTACATCCAATTGTTTAGCTGGCACGTATATCATCTTCATCCATCTTATCAATCAGAAGCAATTAAGTAATAGCAAACCCAAGACTTCGTCCAACGTAGAGATACTCTTCTCGCAATCTCTTTCCATTTAAACAATGTACTAATCTCTTTTACACAAATCCCTTTAAAGCATGCACACTCAACTCAATTTAAATGTTTATGCAAAGTAACACTTTGATTCGAAAGCAAAATCAAAGAATTACATAAATTTAAACGCCAGCCGCATCAAACCCGAAGCACACAGCGCAAACAGACTGTACAAATTGAATAATTATGATTGAATAAAAGTGTCACCATCGTTTGTACCACCTGTAAATAATTCATCCATCCATCAACTGCCCATGTTAATGGCGATTTTAACATTCATAGTTCACGTCACCTTTCATTTGCTGCCACAGCTCAAAACCATTAGCTCCGAATCTTGCCTTTATCAAGATACACTCTGTTGCATCGGTTTACCCGGAAACGCATCGTTTCTATGGTTAAAAACATTAAACAACCACAGTAAAAAAAAAACAACCCCAGAAAGGAATTGCGTGCACTCTCACCCTGTCACAAACCCGCCCGAGAAGATTAAATACAAAAACAGGTACTTAATTTTCACATCGCCAATTTATTGCTTCCCAATCGATGACCATCCATTAATCAAACGCACGTATCATTTAAATGAGCTCGAGTATGTCCCTGCATTTGTTCCGATTTCCATACATCAGCGAGCATGGAGTGGTTGGAGCATGGGGTGGCGGATGGTAGCGAGAAGGGTGGCGAGTGTCAAATGAAAATAAAACTCCCAGCGAGCCGAGCGCGGTTCGATGGATTTTCAAGCGGTCACTTAAGCACATAACATCATCGTTAAAGTGAGAACACCTACCGTGTTCGCGGTACAGGAAAACCGTCGTTCACGTTCTATGATAACCGTTCGGCGCTGGTGACTGTGGTCACTGCATGGAAGGAGGTTCACTTGAGGATGGATGGCTGGTGGGTCGGAAGCCAGAAGAACACGGGCGACACTCGAGCTCAACAACTGTAAAACAATAACGCAGCCGAACCGCAATCGGAAAACCGTCGCACACGCACACGCACACACACAAAGACGGAAATGGAAACGAAAGCATTGGGCATTCCAGAATTATCCTATTAATTACCGTTATTATCTGCATTAATCACGATGACAGTTTAAAATTGATTATTTTTCAAACAGCAGTGAACACACCGGTGACGGTGACGGTTCCGCAAAAAGGCTCGCCCATTTACCAGCAGCTGCCCGGGTCCGCCGCCACCCGGCACCGTCATAAAACCGGGCGGATAAAACCCATTCCTTAAACGCACCGACATCCAGAGCATCAACTGTACACGGATTTGGTGATATAATGAATTGATAGTGTCCCAGCGCGCTCGGGTAAAGCTCATATCGGTACACCGAGCGGCCACCGGGGAAGCCGGAAGTTTTTCTCCGCCCCCTCCCCCCCAATTCGGGTTTTCCACGAGGTCAGCTTTTCCACGAGTAATTGTGGGGGTTGGTGTGGAAAGTGTAGGTACACGCACACGTCGAGATTGGTCGGCGGAGATATAATATCCACCGGGTTGGTAGAGTTTTGCGTGATATTAAAAGCCCATTTTGTGTTTTAAGCATGGTCGGAGGATTGGGCTGAAGTTTGTGCCGAGTCAGCAACAGCAACACAAGCACTCTCACACACAAACACACGCACAGCGCCACACTTGTGTCCACCTGTCGAGTGTACTGAGTGGGCAGTAGTACGGTGGTAACAATGGTAATCGGTTCGGGTCTTGCCTTATCCCATCCAACAACACCTCGGTGCTTTACAGAACGCTTGGGAGATAATTATGAAAATTAATTTGTACTTTAAAATGCAACGAACTGTAAACTTTTTAGGGATTTCAGTTTTTTGTTTTGCATGATTAATTTATGATTTTGTTTAAGTTTTATTTCAGAAGTTTTATTGGTTGATAGTAAATTACACTCCATCAAATGCAATAAAAATAAAAGCAGGACAAAATATCATTAAAAGGTATAGTTTTGAAACAATTCAGCCAAATATTTTTCTATATTTCCATATTTGGAAAAAAAACTTACATTTAAATTAAGACGACATCAAAATAGAATAAAAACGCCAGGCTTCTAAAACGTGTGAAAATGAAGTCATGGTTCTGATAAATAAGCCACAAAAAGAAAAAGTTTCTTATGTGTACCAATGTTAACACCGTAGCAATTTTTGTAGGGACTCTTACGCTCTATATTTGATAATTTCCTAATTTTGAAGATGCAGACCTCTTTTTTATTTTTGCTATCCGAGGAGGAGATCTTCTTAGAGACCCATGGGACCACCAAGTGGGTACTGCCAGGTACTTACCGATTAAAACCTCCTCGAGCCTTTCGCCAAACATTCCCAGATCACCAACGGGGAGGTATAACATTGGAAATGATTGGTATAGACTATTTTTGCCATGCGCAACTAGTCACGGCGTCGCGCTGTGATAACTTGGTGAGAGATGTCACCGTTGGACCCCGAAGAGCAAATGAGACTTTTCCAGTTTGATCTACAGTGATCTACTGCGTGTCGCAGTAGCATGCTCTTCCAAGGAGATCATAACCGCTGCTACAGAATGAATCCGGGATCACCAATAATGATATGGTTCTCCCGGCTGACATCTTGCTGAGACCGGACTCAGTAATACCTCTTTCGATGCGAATACGTCGCTACTGTAGCCGGGTATGGATCACTCTGATGGTCTCTGCTATAGAGTGCCACATGTTTCGACTGGAGCACATCAGGGGGATGTCGTCACTTCTTCCCCACAGTTACTGTTTCTCCCGCCTGACAATTCATACGACGTCTCCCGGCGATGAAACGAGGGCACTCAAACTTCACGTGCCCTGGAGTCTCTCTTAGCTCCGGACACTCCGGACAGTGTGTCTCCTAAATGAGGTTCATTCGCTGATCTTGGAAGATGCCGTATCGTGTCATCACTTGTGTTGTGAAGTACTCAACTTCGCCAAAACTAGGGGATGTCCAAGGCGTCACTTCCGGGCGGAGCTGACGAGTCCAAGCGCCATGAGCAGACTCTTGCCATTCGTGCTGCCACTACTGAAGTGAGACTATCCTTTCGGCCACTCTAGCCGTTCGATAATTGTAGCCAGTGTCTCGGCATCAGATGTAGCACCGAGTGTCTTCCGCGATGGTATTATGGAGCGGCATCATCTCCGAAACCACGCAAGAGAAGTCATGAGACACTGTTCGGAAAGCACTACAGACTCGCTGAGCCAGTTTCCTGTAGAATGACTTCAGGGTCTGACGATGAGAAGATGTAGACCTAAATCATATTTTTAAAGCAAATTCATCAGCAAATCAATATCTGGATGTGATTCTTAGAAACGGTCTAAACGTTCCATACAGTGAGCTTTTGTAGTCTCAAAAGAGCATTATAATAGTTCTATTTCAGTATTCAAGAATATAAATTGTAAAATAATTAATCTCTTATTTTAAGAAACCAATGTGCTAACAGCGTTCTTGAAATTTGATCTGATTAGTCTGTATCGATCTGTATCTTGATCTATAAAGCTTTTCTTTTATACTATTAACGCAAATACAAAGTCTTTAAGATAGTCTTATTGTCATTATGGTAAAACTAAAATGTTGCTGCTGCAATTTTTTTTTTATTTAGCATTAAAAACAAATGCAGGGACAATGTATTGTTTCATTTAAAGCTTTGAAATATACAAGACACCAGCTTCACCTTCTGCTATAACCCTCATAAGTCACAGCTGTTGCATTGCTGCACACACTACACCACATTAATGAAGGTTTTGCTTCATATCAGCTACCCTACAAAGCACCCGATACTCTGATGCGCATACTGGCAAGCACATTTTCCGGCTGACCCCGGTCAGTTAGGCATCGTGGAGGCACTCGTGTGTTGTTTTAGTGCCGGTGCTGCTCATCAGCTCATCAGCATATTCGCTCACCTGCTTCGCCTGCTATCGTTTCGATCAATTTCATATTCGAATAATTTCTCCATCCACACGCGTGCAAATGCGGCATCCACACCGGAGCCGGGTCACTATCATCTTCTACGCTTCGGGAGAACACTGCAAACTAGAGCGTAAAACAGTTTGCGAAACCGTAATTACGCTGATAATGTTAATGATATTTAAAACCCCCGAACGTCGGGCACCGACAAATGTTCAACCGGGTGTTCGGTGGGCCAACCCACTCGGCTGGTCGGTTACCCCGAAATCCTCGGTGACATAAGCCGGCCAACGATTGGCATCATGTTTCGGGGTTGAAATTTTAGTCCACAAGTGCCCACTTTCGGCAAGTGGAATAATAAAAACACACACACACAAACGAGTCGACTGGACCGCATTGACAGGTCCCCTAAGCTAAACCGGCGAAAAATATGACAGAAACACTATCATCGTCGTCATCATTCGCCAGGACCATCATCCGCTTCATTCGGCACACGTAACACGCAAATGATGCAAATGCACTTTTAGCGCACCGCACCAATTCCCCGAGGAACCGGACGACCCGAGGACGATACACATTATGCAGTGCAGTGCACTTACCGCCCGACCATCGTCCAGTGCCCGCATCGCATGTTAGCGGAAGCTTTTGTGAAATGCGCGAGCGGCAGCAAGGTGTAATTGATCGTGGCAGGGGTGGGAAAAAATTATCAATTAGGCCTTTCGCTCCAACCGCAACCCTGTGTATGGGATGACGGTGGTGTACCGATACTCACACACATCGGACCCGAATGCAGTTGGTACTAGGCGAACACCATGGTGGCGTGTGTATTGTTGACGTACCAGCGAGAATTTTTCGATTCCCTTTGGTACATAAACGGACCCAACAGCAATAACAGCAGCAACGACGACAGGTTGGCCGCGGTGAACACAAATTGAATTGCACTTTCTGGAGAGTTGATTTAAATATTTCTATCGGCACTTTATTCAATCGCCGGGTAATCGTGGATAATTATGTGTGCATGCTTAGCACTTCGGGTTGTTTCGATGCATATTCGCCGATATGGATCGCGTTGCCGTACGGGTGGCTCGTTTAAGTGGCCAGTGGGTTTGTGTCATATTATTTTTTTGTGGTTATAGATTAGAGCTTTGTAATCCAATAATAAAAATATAGCCTAATGGGAGAGCAGGCACTGCATCAAAATGGGGATATATATAGGATGTTTATTCTTTAACATTCAAACAAAAAATAAAATTGTATTGAAATATGCAAAAACTGATTAAGAAAATATAAACTCCAAATTAAATTCGAACCTAAAAACAGTTTCGGTACGAACGATTCCGTGCGACCGAATAAAGAGTAATCTTCCGTGGAAACACACCAAACGACACCACAAAAAAAAAACACACACACACACCAAAACAAATATTAACTCGACATCAAGTCATGCTCAGGCAAGATTGAATTTCATCAGAAATAATATGCCTTTCCAGGAAGAGTAAAATAAATCTTTGCATACATCATGATGAAACGGAGCCTAAGCTCAAATCGCTTGCCGATCAACGCAGGCATCAGAAACAATCTGCCTTTCCATGCAACTGGAAACACAATTAGCAAAATGGTTGACAGTGGTGGAACTTTTGGAAAAGTTTTGATTTAATTTACGGGAAATATTTAATCATTTTTCAACCAAATAATGTGGGCAACATTCCTGCAGCGATGGCAATATTGAAGAAGAAGAGAAGCTTTTAGTTCTACTTTTGATTTAAGGTTGCAACGTTAGAAAATCCTATGCTGCCATCGCTCGATTTCTTAACTTATTTACCCATAGCTGCGTTCATGGAGATAGTTTGAATGAGAGTTGCTACCACTGCATAAAGGGAATTTTGATGGGATGAAAGTAAAACCAAACTTGTATTTTAGCAAAGAAAAAACAAAACATTAGTTTCGGTTGTTAGTTGTTTTATTACTTTTAACAGATTTTCTTTAAAAGTAATTAGGTGTCAAATTAAATCAGAAGTACTTCGTGGATTTTGATGTGAAGTAGCAAATTGAATAATCAAATTTCATGTCAATTGTTCAACACAATATGACCAATTATAAAAAAAGCTTGCTAAAACAAAAGAATTAAGAACAATCTATCAATTATTTGACATCTGTACAAGTTATTCAAGTTTGACATCATGTCATTCAATTTAATCTAAAGGCTCATAGACCCAAAAAAAAAAATTATTTTAGTATAATGTTTTAAATAATTTTTTGTGACTAAATCAGCTGTCAATCCAATATCCCGGCCGTTCTGGCGGACGCATCGACGCCATCACTCCATCTCAGTTTGGGACTACCACGCCATCTCTGTCTAAGTGTACGGTCTAAATGGACTTAACGGGCTAGGTTGTTCGGTGTCATTCTCATGACATGAACAGCCTGTAGTGATCGCAGCGCCATCTGTTGTTCAGTCACAGAAGCGCCACTCACCACTCATCGGTAAACCAAGCATCACCACTACCACAGGAAAGGATCGGACGCCGATGTAGTAAGAGAGAAGATCGGAGGCGCCGATCCACTAGGAGATAAGATCGGAAGCGTAGATCTAGCTAGGACACGATCGGACGCGCCGATCGGTAGGATAAGATCGGATGCGCCGATCTAGCTAGGGCCCGATCGGACGCGCCGATCGATAGGGAAGATCGGATACCGATCTAATTAGGAGATCGGATGCGCCGATCTAATTAGGAGATCGGATGCGCCGATCTATCTAAGAGCAAAAGACTTCTCGCACGCACTTCTAGGACACACGTAAAGTAATAAAGTGTAGCGTTAAGCAAACCCAAACGACTACAAGCCCATTGGAGCCTGGCGATCCTAATTCGCTGCACGATGGTGAGCTCGTCTTTGTAGCGACTAATCCATTGTCCTTCCACACATACGGGGGCAAAGGTTGCTTATGAGCATCTTCGTCTCGAACGCGGCTAAGAGGGTTTCGTCAGTTTTGGACAGAGTCCATGTCTCAGAGGCGTATGTGAGTACTGGGACTATAAAGGTTCTGTACAGTCCCAGCTTCGTCCGTCGCGACAGGTATTTTGAGTGGAGAAGTTTCCTCAGGCTGTAGTATGACCGGTTGGCAGCCAGCACCCTTGCGCGCAACTCAACGTCTATGTTGTTGTCGGTGCTGACTTTTGACCCCAGATAGGTGAAGTTTTGGACGACTTCGAAGGTGCGATCACCTATATGTACATCACCCCTGCGTAAATCAGTGTTTGTTAGCAGGGCCGCTGGTGGTGCCACCATCATTTTGGTTTTTACCTCGTTGATCTCCAATCCGAGGTTCAGTGCTGCATGCTCGATCGTTTGGAAAACTTCTGCTACACAGGATAGCCTCAAACCAAGGATATCTATGCCATCAACGGAAGTTATTCCATTTAGAAAATAATCCGTTCCGTTTAATTGAGTCAAAATGTTACAACATTGTGGCCAAGTGTAGTCAAAAGTATATGCATCATAATAAAATCCAGTCTGAAAATTATACATCAGTTTGATCGTATGACCATTTGCCTAATTATGATACATGAAGAATTATGCTGTTACGGAATTATTCAGTCTTTCTAAGAATATGGAATAACTAACAAAACACAGTTATTCATTCGCTATTCACGTTATTCGCTGTAACCACAACAGTCGAAGAGAATTTTTTTGTCATACTTCATAGCAGTAAGAGATCTTGAAGGACTTCCTAAACACTGGTTATAACCAACTCTGATTTAAAATTATTCTCTTCTCGAATAAATCAAAAACATCCAATTGGGCTCAGGTTCCAGTAAGGGTGTCACTACGAATGCACCAGAATGATAACACAGAGATCCTGGTAAAAAAGCTATCCGCGCTTGGAGCGCATGGGCCGTCCAATAGGTCCAAATAGTGAAGTAGTTTTCATACAAGATTTAGTCAGCCAAACTCCCAATCAATTATTCAAGTATAAAAAACCCTTAGCCAAAGCCGACCTTGTCTGTGGAAACTTCATGGTGAATTATGTCTCACAAATTTTAGACGAAGTGGAAAATTAATGTTCCAATCATGCTATAACCAACTGATCACCAAACCTTCAAAAGAACATGCATCATTTGCACTGTTACTTCTTGACAACCATAACTGCGATGCCTGTAAACTGTAATAGGGTTTTCCCGGAAAGCGTAGAATTATTTGTAAAGGATACTTCTCGCAGTGAAGATTATTACACTTCCAGCAAATCTGAGGGCTTGCTCTTTAAAATTAATTAAGGTTAAAAAATTACATATTAAAGTGCACTTCAATAAAATCGATTCCTACCCATCGTCAATCAGCAACTTTTTTAATTACCCATTTTATCAACATTCAATAACGTAAAGTACTCGGCAGCAGTTTTAAAGCACAAACCACTGCTTCACCTTTCCTATTAAATGTAGGATTTTAAATATAAATCACACGAAACATTTATTCTCTATTGTCACATCATGGAAATCGTATCCAGCCGCGGCCAATTGCATTCCTATGAGTGATTCAAATCCTATTACATTATTACCTGTCATTGAGCACTGTTCGGATAATCAATTATGATACTCACGGCCGATGGATGGTGGTCAGCTGCAAGTGTAGGTATAGGGTCTAAACACTAAAAAAAAATAGTGCAAATGTGTCGAGGCATGAAACCACCATCCACAGCTCGCATAACAAATCGCCAATGCTAATAAATAGAGATAAATCAAGCATTCGAAGCACCGGACCGAGTGTAGGTTTAAGCGGGAAGGTCAGTAAAAGTGCAGCAAAAATCGTGGTTCGGTTTTGTTTGTCACTCGCGTTTTATTCTAACCCACAAACAGACCAACCACGTTAGGTTTCCGCTATTTTATAGAGCAAATTAGCAAATATTTATTATCAATTGCGCCCCATAAACCATCACAACCATTTCAAATGCGACAAATGGTGTGTAGTTTTTATTTTCCCGGGCTGAACCTCTACAACAACAGAAAATGCCGTCCATATACGCAACTCACTTTACCCAAACTGACCGCTTCCCGGGGGTTAAGGTTCGTATTTTTTTTCTGCCCGTCTCACTCCCTAGCACTGTATTCTCAACCTTCTATTTACACCGCTGCCCAATTAGCCGTACTATCGATCGATCGATCACAGGAAGCGTGTCCGGATGGGGGCACGCAATAGCTTGCGGGTTGCGGTAGAATGCGTTCAGTGTTTGCGCCCCATTTTGCGTGCGTCTACCGTGCGGTCAACCATTTGTTAGCACGTTAATTCATGTCACCCTGGCGAGAAAACCCCAACCCGGCAGGCACCAGCAACGCTACGTCCGCCACATCCGTAGTCTCCGTCCGTGTGTGCTGGCTGCTGCTGCAGGCTGCTTTGGCCACAAGCTAACAAAACAGCAGCCTTCGGGGTACTTCCATTTTCCCACCGAAAAAGGCTTTCCACACACACGCACGTACACTCTACCGTCCCAGCATTGTACAGTGGAAACCCATAGCAACCAACAGGAAAACCGGAATCGGATATACCGGTGCACCGAAAAATCCACCGACCGACCCAAACACGGCCAGGGTGAAACGCATTCGGCAAAACGGTGCCCCGGTGTATGAGTGTGGTTTTCGCGGTTCAGGCCAAACTCTGCCGGAATGTACACGTTTTGGGGACGGGGGGAAAGCACACACACACCCGCGTAATCCTACCGCGCTGGTGGGTCGGTCGGTGTGTGTACACCTCACACTAGACGTACGTTTGTATGGTTTCGTGTTTGCTTTTAATCAAATTGTTTCCCCACCGGTACGCCATGAATTGACATTCCACCCAAAGGGCTCTTTTTGTGGGGTGGGGTCGTGCGATCAACATCAACCCTTGGGTGATTGGCGTTTGTGGCTCGAAGACCATGCATAGTAATAATGCTTTGCTGCAAGAAGTTGTGCTCATTTGAGGCTTAAACTACTTAATTTTGACTAGACAGTGTTGTGCATATCCAGAAGCTATTGTCAAGACGTGTTCAAGGTGATTGGGGCACGAAAACTATGAGATTAAATGAACTGCCACACGATAAATCGTGCGGAATGCGTTATCAGTAGATTGGGAAGCCGAAGATTTGTTCGATGTATTCGCGGTCATTTTGGAGCAAAAGCAGTTAAACATCGTATGGAAATTTGAAGACGTTCGATGATCTGATGTTGATCTAGATTTTAAGAAAAGCTACCGTTGAAGATGATACTGAGCATATCGAATCCAGTAGATCCAGAGCTTAAAACCAGACACGTATGAGCATCCACTCATCCTATGTTTCTGGGCAAGATCCTGCCTGAGATAGGTAGAAACCTGGCTTAAAAAACGCTACGAATTAAAGTTTAAAGCTGCTCATCATGCATCAATATTGTATAACTATGTCTGGTGTGTAGTCGAGTACATTAGATCATCAAATATTGAGGTAAGTATTGAAGTCCAACCTGTCCTCAAAACGAAGTTCACGAAGGGGATAATTATATGCTATTTCTAACAACGTATAATTAGAAATAATTTGTTAGCAAGATGTTATTCCGCATTCAAACGAATATAATAAAATGGTATATTAATAAAATAAATTAATATAAATAAATGATAAGTTACATAGTTAATCATACGGTGATACTGTTTAAACTTATAAAATATGGAGTAAACAGGCACCTCGTTTATTGGCTTAAAAAACATTTTAGAGGTTAGTTAAAGTAAATGTATAAGCGTCTTTTTCCTCGGCTTTTTAGAACACATCTACTCTTGATGCATTTCCGTAAGCAAACGTCCTAGGTCCATTGCTCTTTAATACTTAAAACTATTACTACTTAATAATTAAAATGTTTTTGCTCCTGTATTTTTTTGCTATAAATTTGTGAAAGTAAGGATTTGGCGATGCAATGAGGTTCATGAGCTCGGTATGATTTTAGATGGCTAAATTCCCAAAGCACCCCTTGTTCTAGGTTTCGTTATTCTAGTTTGCAAAGATGCTTACTAGTGATGGGCCAAAAGACTATTTTCACGGATCGACCCGGACTCGAGTTCGACCCTATAGGAATCGTGTTCGACCCGTGGGTGCAATAGGTTCGGGTCGACCCGTGGGTGCAATAGGTTCGGGTCGACCCGTGGGTGCAATAGGTTCGGGTCGACCCGTGGGTGCAATAGGTTCGGGTCGACCCGTGGGTGCAATAGGTTCGGGTCGACCCGTGGGTGCAATAGGTTCGGGTCGACCCGTGGGTGCAATAGGTTCGGGTCGAACTCGCGTAAGGTTTGCTGCCCCCATGGGTCGACCCGAACCCATTGCACCCACGGGTCGACCCGAACCGCTCCGGGTCGCTTACGGATGGCTCCGACCCGATAGGTTCGGGTCGACCCGCTCATCACTAATGCTTACGGTTCGGTTAGTTTAGAAATCCTTATATTCTGCTTCTTTTGTGGCACTACAACCTCTATAGGTCTTGGCCTACTAGCAATTGCTAGCTTTCTGTGACTTAGTTATACCCGTAGCTGGATATTCAATCCTGCGTACGGGGAGGCGGTCCGCCGGGATTCGAACTCCGGTCCTGCCGTGTGAAGACCGGCGCCCCTATCGTATACACCACCGGGCCGCCCCTTATAAATCCTTATACTGTTCATTAATTCGTCCAGACTCATGCTAGAAGTTAATCAGCGTAAATCAACAATAAAATTTACCGTCTACCTGGGCTTATAGTGTACTCTGTCCTAACTATCCTACTAGATGTTTACTTTTTGGACTGCAATCGTTAGAAAATTGAAGAATGACAACACAGGGTAATATACTTCACACTTCATTTCCGATATTATTGACGCAACATTCGTTCTTTATAAAATCAACCTCCCAGCTCCAGGTCAATCAATTATGGCCGAGACAACTATTACGAGCTAAATCAAGATCCACAGCACATAACGCTAGTGACACTTCAACTCAAAGGATGGTGCATACATTACAAATAATAATTTAGTTGTTACGAATATAACGACTAATGTAGTTGCCAATTGATTAATACAATTATACCGGATAAATGATGCAGGATAACGCGAGAATTCGAATAAACTAATAACAAATGAATAAAAATTGATTCGGCAAACCGTCTAGACAAGCAACTCAACTCTTATGAACAGCTATTAAAGAACAACTTTAAAATTCTTCATCACCAATAACGTGTTGTATTTCATCTCCAATCAAAGGACCTTCGTCAATCAATTCAAAACGTTTCATTGGCTAGTTGTTCAGGTTCTCGAATCACAAGACTGGCTTTAAATCAAGGTAAACTAGTTTCGTCATACCTTACTTATTTCAAAATTTAGTACAACGTTCGCCGTATTACTATTTTCCTTCAAGGGTTCAATTTCTCCATCGTAAAGTTCCTTAAAAATTACCGAATCCAGAACGAGTTTGATCTTGAAGTCCGTTTGTGCGGCACACAACCGTAGCATGAAATTTCTCAGCAATTGGCTTCGCGGTATCTGAGCCGGGGTTTTTTTTTGTTTTGTTTATTGTATTTCAGTATGTGCATGCATCAACTTCCTCCCGAACGAAACCACTACACACACACGATCCAAACGAACGATCCAAACCTGCGATGAAGTGCACTACTACTTCGTTTATCCACTTGCCAAACCGAGACATCGGTGAACGGTGAAAAAGCACGGGTCTTCCACAAAACCCACCATCCGTAGCCTTTCAAAATTTTTGACCGAAAATCCCAGGAACCGGGACCGACTACCGTAAAAGCTTGCGCTTCAAATTATCAGAAGTGATATTTATTCGACTGGCAGCTGGGTCGATCGTAGCGAACGCCTTTCCCGATGGCCAACCACACCCAGTTCGGTTGATTGCTATTTGCGAGCTTTCAATCCATCCGCTGTCTGTACCGCACGGGCAAGCCGTTTCTTTCCGCTGGTTCCAATCGAACCACGCCAGACCACGTTCGCATCGGTCGTTTGCGTTTTCGCGACATCAACAACCAAACCGAGGAAATCTCAACATCCCGCAAGGTAAATCTCACCCGATCCGGGGCATGCAAACGTCATCCCCAGTGACAACAACGGCGGTCGTGGGAAACAGAACCCCTACACTGGATACGCAACAGGAGCATGTGACGCAAAAGCACCGCGACAGATATCCTTAAGCCCATTTCCAACGTCGATCGTAATAGAGTTGAACGGATTCTTCCCGTCACTGGGGTGATGTGTGCCCCCGGGTCACCATAGAACGCAGCATCAATCGCCAGACATATACCGCAGGATGTATAGGTACAATCCTTTAAGGTGCGCCATCATTTGCACTCATCAAACGGGACAACATCCTTCCAGGCACGATGGCACGGCCATGTAAAACCGGCCCTTGTGAGCGTTTTCCGAGTGTCGGTTTTCCAAAAACTGCAACTACACCACTCACAGCCCCATACTGGCGTTTCCATCCCGGCACCGAAACGCATCAGCGCGAGGTCAGTAATGGATGGGCCATTCTAATGCGATTAGCTCCTGAGCCGCAACGAGAACTCGGTGCTTTCGGTGCGTACTGCACTGCAGGGAAACCCTTTTAACCCAGTCCCCATGTTTGCTGGGGCTGGCTGTCCGGCAGCTCGGCACAGGGAACCGGTGTTCCGAACGCGATAAGGCACACTCATTACTATGCGCCTTGCCGTAATTCTTCGCAAAACCATCTCGAGCCTACTACCTACTGCTACGGAATCGTATTGGGACCGGTCGCCGTTAATGCTAATCCCGACCGACCGAGCCGGCACACCCGTACACCGGAACCGCACACCGCATGTCAGCTAATTGCAGTGCAAGATTCGAAGATAACCTCGCAAACCTGGGTTAATGTTACGGGTCGGTATCGGGTTCACTGTACGCCTCGGGAATAATCCCGTACGCCTCGATCGATAGTCGGCACCGTTATTGAAAGAATAGCAAATGGGCATCCCCCGATAGGAGATGATTGCAACGTTTTAAATAGCGTGGCCGCTGTGGTATATTGGACACATATCAAACGGGGGTCGCTACTGGTGCGCCTTACTGATTAGTTTGCCGAAGGGTACCAGGCGCCTCCATCGATGGGTGCAAGAGAAGAGAGTGTGCAAGTAATTTAAATATGATGGAATCGCTAGACCTCATCAATATTAATTGTCTAATTAAAACAAACACTTCTTAACATCTTTCCATAAAAAATGGATTAATTTTTATAGAGGGTTGATTATAATTAATATTATTTGTTGAGGAAAAAAAATATCTAAAACATGAAATTTAAATTAAAAATTTAAAACCCTTAAGGAAAAAAACCTTAAGGAATATGTTACAGAAATATTGGGATTAGAAGTAGTTTACAAGAGATAGATTTAAGGCAAAAATCAAGAAATTTTATAACAATTAAAAAAACAATTTTACAATTTTTAGATATATTCTAAGCTCCACAATCTTGAGATGTCTTGGTCATTACTAGTTTTCTTGACTCATTTATACCTATAGCTTGAGAGCCATTACAGGTATTGATAGTACGGGAAGATGGGCCCGATTCTCGATACATCGTTTTTTAAATAATTTTCATAAATAAAATCAAATCTCCCTGACCCTGATGTATGTACGCAATTGAGAGTGACGCAATAAATACACACCAGACAGTGACAGCCGTAATCGGTTAACGTCAAACATCCTATCAATAATCTCGTCACTCAATGTCTGACCCGAAGCTGTAATTTATAACGCCCTTTACCAATCACTGTTTTCATCCGTTTCGATAACGCTTCCGTTAACTGTAAGAGCTCAACTTCAACTTCTTCCTACACCAGGGGTGCATCGTGCATCCGTGCTCCAAGGTATGATACCGTTAACGACACTTGCTAACCTCACCACAACACGCTTCGATAAGCCTAACAGCAGCGTACTCGAGCTGGGTTTGATGCAAGGGTTGCTGGAATGCTCGGGGTCGGATAAATTCCCTTTCAAACGGTGGAAAGATTTTCTCGATCGATTTTCTCTACACTCGAATCGTTAATCGAAACACACGCAAATAGTGCCCTGCTAGGAAGTCTTTTGAGGTTTGAGACGAGAATTTATCCACTAGCGTGTGTGTGTGCGGGCTGCTGCTAACCTTCGGTACACGAACGCTCACGTGCCGCAACAGTTACACAGTGTGTGACGCATGTTTGACTAGTATTGCAACAGGTGAGGTGAAGAAGAAATCTGATAATTGCAAGATAAACAATATCAAGCTAAGGGTTTTAAAGTAAATTAATAATTATGAAAAAAACTGAACACTATAATTAGATAATTAATAAAGTATCAAATAACACTTGCCTTGGTCTTTTGGATTAGGTATATTGGACACATATCAAACGGGGGTCGCTACTGGTGCGCCTTACTGATTAGTTTGCCGAAGGGTACCAGGCGCCTCCATCGATGGGTGCAAGAGAAGAGAGTGTGCAAGTAATTTAAATATGATGGAATCGCTAGACCTCATCAATATTAATTGTCTAATTAAAACAAACACTTCTTAACATCTTTCCATAAAAAATGGATTAATTTTTATAGAGGGTTGATTATAATTAATATTATTTGTTGAGGAAAAAAAATATCTAAAACATGAAATTTAAATTAAAAATTTAAAACCCTTAAGGAAAAAAACCTTAAGGAATATGTTACAGAAATATTGGGATTAGAAGTAGTTTACAAGAGATAGATTTAAGGCAAAAATCAAGAAATTTTATAACAATTAAAAAAACAATTTTACAATTTTTAGATATATTCTAAGCTCCACAATCTTGAGATGTCTTGGTCATTACTAGTTTTCTTGACTCATTTATACCTATAGCTTGAGAGCCATTACAGGTATTGATAGTACGGGAAGATGGGCCCGATTCTCGATACATCGTTTTTTAAATAATTTTCATAAATAAAATCAAATCTCCCTGACCCTGATGTATGTACGCAATTGAGAGTGACGCAATAAATACACACCAGACAGTGACAGCCGTAATCGGTTAACGTCAAACATCCTATCAATAATCTCGTCACTCAATGTCTGACCCGAAGCTGTAATTTATAACGCCCTTTACCAATCACTGTTTTCATCCGTTTCGATAACGCTTCCGTTAACTGTAAGAGCTCAACTTCAACTTCTTCCTACACCAGGGGTGCATCGTGCATCCGTGCTCCAAGGTATGATACCGTTAACGACACTTGCTAACCTCACCACAACACGCTTCGATAAGCCTAACAGCAGCGTACTCGAGCAGGGTTTGATGCAAGGGTTGCTGGAATGTTCGGGGTCGGATAAATTCCCTTTCAAACGGTGGAAAGATTTTCTAGATCGATTTTCTCTACACTCGAATCGTTAATCGAAACACACGCAAATAGTGCCCTGTTAGGAAGTCTTTTGAGGTTTGAGACGAGAATTTATCCACTAGCGTGTGTGTTTGCGGGTTGCTGCTAACCTTCGGTACACGAACGCTCACGTGCCGCAACTGTTACACAGTGTGTGACGCATGTTTGACTCGTATTGCAACAGATGAGTTGAAGAGGAAATCTGATAATTGCAAGATTACAATATCAAGCTAAGAGTATTAAAGTAAGTTAATAATTATGAAAAATACTGAACATTATAGTTAGTTAATTAATAAAGTATCAAATAACACTTGCCTTGGTCTTTTGGATTACAAGAGGCCATTTTTATAATGCTAGGCGCCCTCCAAGATAAATAAATGGCAATCCAAGACATCTCGAGATTGTATTACCATGGAAACACAAGAATGTGTCTTTTAATCGGTCTCTAATCACGCATTATTGTGCATTTTCTTACGAAAGCATCTCCGAACAACCAACGTTTAGGCTCCTAATATGAAAGACACGACCATTACTTGCTGCTAAATTTAGATCGACTGAATTTGAATCTAATATTGCATGCCTTCAGTCTCTTTCTCTTATTATACGATTGGCTGCTAAATATTTAACCTAGAATTTTTACAACACAAAAGAATGATGGCACTGCGTATATTCCTTTTTAAGACTAAATTTGTTGTTGTTGGTTGTAGAATTTAAGAGACTTTGGGTCTCTTGGACCTCTTTCGTCTCTCGATAAGACTAAATATGGGACTATACATGGGACCATTGGCATCATCTTTTCTATATTTATATTTATTTTGTGAGGTCTTGGCCTGCTATTGCTAGCTTTCTGTGACTTGGTTTTACCCGTAGCTGGTCCTGCGTAAAATGCTAGGCGCCTTCCAAGATAAATAAATGGCAATCCAAGACATCTGGAGTTTGTATTACCATAGAAAAACAAGAATGTGTCTTTTAATCGGTCTCTAATCACGAATTGTTGTGCTTTTTCTTACGAAAGCATCTCCGAACAACCAACGTTTAGGCTCCTTATATGAAAGACACCACCATAACTTGCTGCTAAATTTAGATCGACAGAATTTGAATCTAATATTGCATGCCTTCAGTCTCTTTCTCTTATTATACGATTGGATGTTAAATATTTAACCTAGAATTTTTACTACACAAAAGAATGATGGCACAGCGTATATTCCTTTTTAAGACTAAATTTGTTGTTGTTGTTTGTAGAATTTAAGAGATTTTGGGTCTCTTGGATCTCTTTCGTCTCTCGATGAGACTAAATACGGGACTATACATGGGACCATTGGCATAATCTTTTCTATATTTATATTTATTTTGTGAGGTCTTGGCCTGCTATTGCTAGCTTTCTGTGACTTAGTTATACCCGAAGCTGGTCCTGCGTAAGGGGAGGCAGTTCGGACGGGATTTAATACCCGATCCTGCCGAACATTGAACATTTTAACTTCAGATTGATTCTGAAGAACTAGGCTACGACCACGTTTTAGATAATGCTTTAGACTCTTTTGGTAATGCCAAGTTTGTGATAGCTATGATGTGGCTATTAACAACTCTCAAAAGAGTCGTTAAATGATTCGAATCGCCAAGGTGAAGGAGTAAGAATGAATTGATTCTTCGAAGAGAGTTGTTATTCTCATCTCTAATCTGGACTGGTTCGTCCGGTTTCTTTTAGGCAAATTAAAGATTTATTTTACGAAATTGGCTATGCAATTTCGTCTAAGTATTTCCAATCCCCAAATAAAAAAGTTTTCTGTTTGGCAACTTTCCTTATCCCTGCACTTAAAAGTTATGGTTCTCTTGGACCGCTATCGATGCGTCGATACATTTTTTCTTCTTATTTGGCAAAGTGTTGTTCAGTCAGGCTTTGATGAACCAATCAGAATAGATGTCTGGTAGATCGCTCCTATTATCGTTTCGTTTGACTGTAGCTGGCCATAATATGAGTCCACCTAATGTACAAAAAGATGAATGTATGGTCTAGCTCTAGCTCATGAAATATGACCGGAGTTGCACGACGTTTCGGATTATCAGACTTACATTTCATAGCCAGTAGCGTTCCTTTCCGATTAGAAATCCCTTCCGTTTTAAGTGTTGTAGCAGATATTTTTTCAAATTTCATCCAAAATTTTGATAGCTTTCAGCAGCCATTTTATGCATATAGAGAAATAAAGCAGAACTTCCCTATGAAACGCTATTTTGTTAAAATAAACTACTTTGTTTACATTTTAACTGACACTTCAAACTAGAAGGAAAGAAAGCTATATTATATCACTTAAAAATGACGTTATTATATCACTTTAAATGACATTAAACATTAAACAAAAGTAACTTGAATCAGAAGCATCATCTGATATCGGATAAGAGCTTGGGTTAGTTATGGAGTTTTGGAGATACTTTAGATAAATAATCGTTTGAAAATCAAATAAAATAGATACAATTTAAAAATATGGCCAGATATGAATAATTTAAATAAAAAAAGATTATATTAAACGAATAGGATTAGATAATAATTAAATTAAAATTAAAATGGCTATTTATAGTACTGTATTATTGTTTCAAATTTTGTGTTATTTGGACATGGTTTTAAATAACATTCTAAATTCGTTGCATTCAAGGGTACTTGATTTTCATTAAACTAAATATATTTATATAAATAGATATCATTGATTAAATCGTTAGCCGCAAATCACATGCACACTACTGTACAACACTTTGTAAATGCTACTTCCGCCAACAAGGTTTCTTATCGCTTATCGCAAATTTAACCAACACCGACATCAAACGTAGTTCCCCATACCGGTTAACACAAACACACACACCGGTCGTATCGGTCACTCACCGACCGACCCCGAGTTCTCTTCTCACCACTAGGTAGCCTAGGTAGAGCCCTGGCCTGTAAGGGATATTTATGTACCCATCCATCGTGCCGGCCTGGGTGTGATGGGTGCACACGGGAACCGGGGTGCGATGTTTGTTGTCACAGTTCGCCTTCGCCTCGCTTATCGCAGACCCACTCGATTAGATGCCGTACAAGAAGGGTGATGGTGTGTCTCCATTCAGCCACATTAGTCACCCTGTCCACTGCACAACACCGCTGCAAAACCTATCGCGTACGAATATTGGTGAGACCAACGGGTCTGAAGATACCACCGTCACGCGCTCTCTCTCTACCCTCTGTCCCTTCACAATGTGACGATTCCGCTTCACAGACACATGGAAGATAAGAGCAAATGCCCAGCAGGAAGTATCGGGACGGTCGTGGTAGTCGTCGTCGTCGTTTCGGTCAGTGTTTAGCGGCCGTCGATAACGGGCAGATGGACAGAATTTCCGTGCACCACTTACCACTTAAGGCTTAGCGCGTTTCAATGTTGCATACGTGATGCTGAGATAGTGAAAACTTGCACTGCACTTTGTGGCATCCCTTCGTACGATTCGATCCGATCGACTGGAAAGACCCGCTTAGTTTGCGCTGCGTGTGCTTTAGTGAATAAATAAATGCCGTTGGTTACGGAACCGTGTGTAAAACCCGGTGTGCAAAGTGAGGCTTCGCATTACGATTCTCGACCGTAAGACACTCGGCAGTGTGTTTCCTACAGGGATAAAGGTGAACTTCCGCTAACGCTGCAGCAAAACATGGCCACCACAATATTCAACATCGTCGTGGTTGGCGATGGTGCGGTCGGCAAAACCTGCCTGCTACATGCGTACACGGACAAGTCATTCAAAAATTTCTACGAACCCACGATGTAAGTACGAATGTTCGGCGCTTTGCTTACCGTTAACCACCCAATGATTGCACTTTTGGTTTTATTCCCTTACGCCGCCACTGTGCTGCCATTGCTTGCCATCGCACGCAACAGATACGATAAGGAATCAATTGAAATGATACTCGATGGGCAGAAGTACACGATACAGCTGCACGATACGGCCGGCCAGGAAGAGTACGACAAAATCAGGCAACAGTTTTACAAGCGGGTAAGAAACTTCAGGCTCATTGCAACAACAACTTTGAAACGATTATTTTTATGGGGAATTCGTGTTGGTAGACAAGACTACTTAATCAGAATTACGTACAAACATACATACATGTCATGTGGGTAAGAGTGTTACGTTATGAGAGTAATTGGGGAGTTTCTTGCTAAACAAAATAACCGCTTACTAATTCTCTAACAAGCATGTAATAGCAATTCATTGGCAACAATTGTTTCTTGTTACTAAAAATAAGTTGTAATTAAAAAGCAAACTAATTGCTTCTTTGCAATAATAGGAAGATCGTAATCTGGTGAATCAAGATAAAAAGCCCTTCAATTAAATAACTCTTCTACATTTGTGCCACCAATAATGTGAGTTTAAATCTTACTAAGAACATGTAGTCTTTTTCATCTTGTGAAACTTACACTCAGGATTCAGAGTATCCATTTAAACGGGAAAAATTGTCCTACACGATGGACATCATCGTGTAAAACTCACTGTTTGTTAATGTCTAAGACGAAGCTATGCAGTGTGGCCATTATTCAGAATGATCGGCTGATGGTACGTCTTCATTAATCGAAGAGTCGCTTAATTGACCTCAGTAGTGATTAAAAGAAACTGTTGTATGAATCGTGAAGAAGCCGAAAAGCAACAATAAACATGTTTAAACAACTTTGGCATAGGTCCTAGGTAATTGCTCAAAGGGCCATCAGGAAAGGTGTAGTAATATTCTTACATTATTCGCTTTTTTTGGAAATAGGATTCGAGAAAAAATTAATTCATTGATTAATCACCAATAGAGTTTCCCGCTCCTTTATATTAACTATGGAACCTGGCTTATTCCATTCTATTTTATTATCTTCTCGAGTTCCTGTATTTATAGCTAGAAAATTTAATTATACAATTTTGATGTACTATTAGCATTATAGCTACTAAATACTGACGATCTCACGGGTCCTTTGAGAAACCGGATGTCATGCAACAGGGATCTTCCGAAGATTAAGTAATACGCATTCTGCTTTGAAGGTATAATCTTCATCTTCATAAATGTTTTTCTTTGCTAGCTCCATGATAGGCTTATCGATATCGATTATATAGTCACTGAGGGCTTAAGCCGGTAATACGGTTAATATTGTACTAGAGTTGTAACGATGAATGCTTATCAACATATAATTTTCTTGCGAAAACTTATCATAAGAAAATTGCAACACTGTTTATTGTTATTGGTTTATCCTCTTTTTACCACTTATGGTACCAATTATTAGGGTCAGTCCAGATAAGGGCAATAGAATTAGCAATACATAACTCACACGATTTTTACAGTTATTTCAAAATGTATAACTGTGTTCTCTCATCCAGAACTGTCTATTTTTTATTAGCTAAATTATAAAAAATACTAATTTGCAAAAATATATTTGTTTAATTTCATCGGTTCACAAGGGTCTCTTGACACATTATTTCATTCAACTTTAATATAATAAATGAAGAGGGGGGACAGCCTGGTGGTAGATGCGACAGCGGCGCCGGTCTTCACACGGCAGGACCGGGGTTCAAGTCTCAGCTGGGTCGTTCCCCCATAGTTAGGATTGACTATCCAACTATGCGGTAACAATAAGTCTAGTATGCCAAAAATGGCAGGCAAGAGGTCGTAAGGTCAAGAAAGAAGATAATAAATAAAGCGGTGATAAACATTGGGACATTAAAGCATACAAGGACTTACGAAACGGATGTTATTTAACATACAGTGAGCTCCCAGATTAGTTTGTAAGGGTCACAAACAACATTAAATGCATTACATATGAGAAGGAACGGTTCACAGGTACCGAAACGGGAACGATGTTCCTCTGCGACAAATATAACTTGATCGCAGAGTGCTTAAGAATCGATCTGATTGTTAAGACTAAACCTCGCGATGAAGAATCTTTTTTGTGTGCTACAATTCAAAGGAACCTTCCAAGAACACAGAACCAACCGCGTGAATTTTCAGAGACAGGTTCCAGTCACGCCTAGGGTAGAACAACCGACTACTGCAGACCATTAAGCAATAGCTTGTAAACTAAAGACTTGCTGAAAGGTTAATCTGAATGACTACGCTTGTAGAGCCAATATAATACAATCGTTTCATAGGTAACAAACGCAAAACCTTTAATTGTACAAATAACTTTTGATATCAACTTCGCATTTTGTCCTTGTTAAAGCGCGCGCCAATTTAAATTAAATCGCCGGACATATATGCAGGCTACAAATTTTCAAGTGTAGCATATAATAGTATACTCCTCATTAAGTGCTGTAATTTACATGATGAATATGCGCACAAACATTAACAACTATGCTATCACTAACCATCGGAGGAGAATAGTTAAAAGTGTTAAAGAGGTAAACCAAACATGCTATCACCACCTATCCCGCAAGTACAAAAAACACATGCTTTGACGAGTGCCATCATGCGTGCGTTCGTATGATTCAACACAGGAGACTCATTTTCGCTTCGTTAGTTATGTTGCTCAAAAAGCTGCACCACGCATGTTTCGAAGCACCTCAAAAACACTTGCAACAAACAGAAGCGATTCAACATAAAAACATACCTGCTTGTATGTAGCGGTCGTCCTCCACGAGTGCGTACAAGCTGCTGAAGATCAAACAACACACGCAGCGTGCGTTCTGCCATTTATTTCTCACATCAGCCAGCAGCCATTACACAATCAAGAGGGTGCTGCTCGAAAAAGTTGTTCTGACCCCTTTGATCCGGCTGGCTGGGAATGTTAACCACATTCTGCTACACGTGTAAACAGCTTTGACTTCTTTACATAGCAGTGCATTTAAAACAATTTTTATTCCAACATACATAAGTGTTAAGCAAATTTAAAAAATTATACCAAATTTTCTTCCACAGGCCCATTGTTTTCTCCTGTGCTACAGTATAGACAACAGAATTTCGTTCGAGAATGTGTCCACAAAATGGATTCCTGAGATCAAATCCGACCCACCTGTTCCGATCGTACTGCTGGGTAAAAAAATAAAAACAACTACATGCAAATTCTACTTAATAAATTAACGCTAAATGAAAATACTCATTCTGTTTACCGTGTATTCCCTCAAGGCACCAAACTGGACAATCGGAAAGGAAAGAACAACGAAGTTTCGACGGGCGAGGGCGAACGGCTAAAGCGCACAATCAATGCAAACTCGTTCGTGGAATGCTCGGCGAAGGATTACCGTAATGTGGAACTAGCAATCGAGGAAGGTGTACGAGCGTGTCTGGCCGGTGTACCGGAACCGGAACCCGACGATAGTTGGGATTGTTTCCGAAGCTGTGATTGTTTCTGACGCCAAGCATGCTTAGATACCTGTGAATGCTTTGAATTCTTAAGGTTTAGTGATTGTAGTTGCAAATCATCATAACATCGTCAAGCAAGTAAGGACCTGGGACCATTGCAGTGGAGAGGTTTATCACCGTCATGCGCGATTGTAAGATCAATCCAGTTTACATATGTCTATCCACAAACTATCTAACATAAACAAAAGTGGCTTCATTTTCCAATACTTTAACCTTCTTTTATGATCTACTTCTCCGCGTTATTTTGTCGTCCCCGGAAGCGATTTTGTGCGGAATTCTTTTGTAAATTATTGTTGCATAAACTATTGAATAAAATAAAATGAATTTTAGGAAAGTTACAGAACTGCCTCCGTTATCTTCTACGACGATCCAGGCGAGCCGCTTAATCATACGTAAACAGTATTATATTAAAAGTTAAAAGTTGGTTAGTTCAATTCAGGTTTATGGTGTAAGCACCTACCTTGTGCTATTTTACCAGAATTACGTAGCACTGAAACGTGATCCAATAAGGATAAACAACGTATTCAGTGTTCTCGTTTATCAACAACATACCCTTAACAAAACAACATACATTTTAAGGTGTTTCATTTGAATTTATTGGTTTCTTCCTAACCTAACCGACAGTCTGAAGTATGTACATTGTTACTGTTAATAATTTCCATAATAAGTTTGCTTAATCATACTTGCTCGAGCAAACTTGAGGTCTGTGTTCCTCTTCATGGCCGATATTTGTTGGCAAAGACAATTCTATTCTGATACTTACTAAATTCAATCGCAAACTATACTTAAGTTACACACACAAAATAGAAGCTGCGTTTAGTTTTTCTCTTCTAACAGCTGCAAGTCAACAAAAACTCATAGAAAAAGTCAAAAACATTGGTTTGAAAGGTAGTAATATGGATGAATAAACGAAAAAAAGGAAACAAAAACTTAAAGCATAACGTCGTCAAGCAAATCTTAAGAGAAAGGAAACATTGTAGTAATCATAAAAGGAATAATTCGAATAAGTAAGAAATCTTAAGTAACAGTTCCAGTTCAAGATGTGCTGCTGAAGCCGTTGCCTTCATGAAGTTCAATTTTTAACTCAATATTGGGGGAAAACAAAAAATGTAGTAGTCTAACGATCTCCTAACACTCCTAAACCCGCAATTGGAAGAGGTTGGACAAATGTTATCTGCTGCTTTCAGTGTTTGCGATGAACTTTTCCCAGATGTCGCCTTTGAAATTCACCATAACCAACCTGGTACATGTGCTGGGGCGGCTGGTAAGCACGGTTGGTTCGATGGGAGAAAGATGGAGAAGCTTGCTCCGGTTACTTATCCTGGACTATCTATTTACAGGTAACGTCGGTTTACCCGCTTCTGGGGCGATATTATGGTCGCATCACCGTAGATCGGTGAGCCGTGCGAGGTACCGCTGGTGTTGAAATCATGACTTAGATTGCCTGCAGAGGATGTAAGAATAATGAATTTAATATACTTTAAACTAAGCAATATATTCTGTGATGTATGGGCTGATTGAGTCTCCAATTACTACCAAAAAAGGTGGCCAATAGAGAATATTAAAATCAGAATTTATAAAGTATTTTAAAGTATTCCTTCCACATAATTCCTCATAAAATCCAATAACGTCGAAAGGCATGCCTTTAAATGCAATTACTTGATATACAAGCATATTTAAGTTACATTAGCGGCTGGCTGTTGGCTCCATGCATAACACAACTAAACAGCAACCGAGAGTGTTTGTCAAACATCGAAACTGATTTTCTTTCCATTCCACAACCACGAAACAGTATCCGTTCCTTCGTCGGGAGTAAACCGCGGAGCGAAGCACAAGGATTTGACGCACAACCGATTTTCCATCGGAACGTAAGCCGGCTGATAAGTTCTGTGTATATCCATGGCGGGAAGATGAATCTTCGCGAGGAAGAAGAGCTTGCGCCTATGCCGTGTGTGTGTGTATATTTGTTGTTTGGTTTAGAAAATAAATTGAAGCGAGTAAATATTTTCCGCTGCAGCAGCACCGGGAGGCTGTCGCTGCTGTTTGAAGCTTAGCAAGAGCACGAGTTCGGTACGTTGGTACGTGCGTGTGCCGAAGCTCACCTTACACGGAAAGCAAACCAGCAAGAGTGGTGTGTACATGGCACAACACCTCCAGCGCAGAGGCACGCGTGGATTCCTGCTTTCGTTGAGCTGGCGGGAAACAAATACGCCAGACAATCGGGTGGCGGCCTTGATTTCTGACGTTCCGCCTATTTTCGCTGCTACTGTAACAAACAGTCGCGGAAGCTACTTGGTGGCTTCTTCTTCGGTTCGCACTCTGCTTGAGACGAATTTTCAACGCGCACTGCAAAATCTAATCCTAACTTGCCGAGCCTTGTCACACCGCCACACCGCAGTATGGTTGGGAGGATGCTTTAAGTATTCAGCGTGTGTGCGATGTTTAAATCTTGTTTACTGTATGCGTGAGTGGAGAGGGCACGTAGCAGTGGCGTGTCTGCACGGCAAACCGGCGAAGTTGTCCGTAGGGGTCCATCCGTTTGGCCATTAGTATGGTGGCCCCCACTGCACATAAACACACCGCCGCCGTCCGTTAGAGAGACCTTCTAATGTGCACTTATTATGGCACTCCGAAAAATTATGGCACCAATCTCCAGACACTTTACGACACAGGACGTGACTTTAATTCAACCACCGGCTAACTGTACCCTGTTGAGGTTTGTGCGTCACGCGGACTAATCGTGCTGGATACCTTCTGTAAGATCGTAAAAAAACCACCGGACCTCCTTTTACAAATAAAACTATCGTTTACAGTAAAAAAGGCTATAATTTCTCTTTTCAAACAGTTCAAAGGCTATTAACTTTCATTACCTTTCTACCGTCGCCGTAAGGTTAATGTTAAAATCAAATTTAAATACCACTCAAAAGAAGTGAGCCGCTACCGATTTCGTTACCGGTAACGGAACGTACCACACATACACACACACACAATTGAATAAAACGTCACACATATCCTGGGTGGCATAAATCTCAGCATTTCCTTTACGCACGCAACGGGGCAGCAAACACAGCACAACAATAGCCCACCAAACCAAAAACGCTTTCACGCTTCCCGGAAGGTGTAACCGTATGTCATCAAAATCCAATCAATCAAATTTTACCGCAAACTACTACAGCTACAAACCCGTACGGTTAGGCCGGTGTAGCGCTGCGGCTGTAAATCACCGGCACCACCAAACAGTCAGGAATGTGAGGAATTTAGGAGGGAAACAACGGAATCGTCGTAACTTCTGCATTCGGCATGATGATGGGAGGGAACATACCGTTCTGAAGCGTTGCGCCTTTCTACTATCCTACGCGCTATTGTGAAACGTTTGGCCACGCACCGAACGTGCCCAGTACTCGCTTCTATCGACTACTTAATCATCTAGGATACATATACATATACTCACACACAAGCGGGCACCCGCGCAGAGTACGTTTAGCGACTGTCGCGTGTACTTGAAAGGACTTTTCACAGCAATACTACGGGACACAGGAATACCCGTTTACCGTCGCCTTTCACACGCTTTGTGGTTCGCTGGAGTTGGGAAAAGCTTTCAAGTTTTTCAAACTCCCCGCTCACGTAAAGGTGCCGGAACGATTGCTTCTTTTCCCGGAGCAGTACCGATCGTCGGTCATACAAGAAAAAACTTCCGATTTCCGCGACCACATATCAGCGAAACGTCAACAAACAAAATGAAATATGTAGATTTCAGAATCAGAACGAACTGCGACAAAAAAACAACCAACGATTTCTTGAATGATTTCTAAAACCTAACAACGAGAGGTGGCACAAACAACCGCCACTCACTTTGCCTTCCGGAAGAACAACTTAGATTTGGCGACGGCGTTAGGAAAAGCGCAAACCGATCCGGTAGGTGGCGCCGGGAGCTTGTTTCCTTTTGCGAAGGCCGGGGAGAGGGAGCGAAATGTCTTTGAATGCTAAATATATCAACGATGTGTCACGTAACAGGAAGGACAAAATACACTTCCTGTGCCAGTGTGTGTGTGTCACTTTGTGCGGGCTGTGACTTTTCCCACTCTTCTTCCGTGCGTGGCGCGATTCCTTCGAGCGGGCGCACTTAAAACGGTGGTGCGTAGCACTTTCGAATGGCGTGGTGGAAGAAAAGAAAAACAAGTTTCCCACTAGAACGCTAGAACGGACAGGCACATATACGCGCGCCGTACCTACGCTAAGCCGAAAGACGAACACGAACATACCAGCCATACCATTACAAAAAGCATTTGAAATTCAAATGTAAACGAAACATAAATGACAAAAATCAGTGCTCACACGCACACGAAGCCCCCCGGATTTTCTTTACGCCCAGGGTACCATATCCTTCCGGCGGACACATTCTTTCTTTTCTCACATGCAAACACGTACGCTATCCGGGTGGTACGCATTGAAACAGTGCTCGCATACACGCAATAGGTATGGAACACACTAAACAAATAAATAAGTAACGAAAGCAGGACGAAATAAAAACAGAATTCCCCAGCACGCCGACGACGGACTACGAATGGTAATTGGTTTTATCAAGTGTGTTCATTTTACATCGATAGGCACTGATTAGTGGGAGCGGCGTACGAACGCTTTCTTAAACAACACCCAGCACACAAAAGCCCGACGGGTTCTTTAAACGGAGAGCTTTGATCATGTGTAGCCGCCCTCGGGCGACTCGGGCGGGATTTTCAGCAATCCGGGACGCGTCCGTTACTAAATGAATAAACTGTCGAGAGGCAAACAACACGAAAACACATGCGAAAAATTGTTTTCATCTTACGAACCATTCCCTCAAGCTACTACAAGCCCGATGTGTTTACCGAAAGGGAGTTTTTTCTTCCTACTACACTGCTGTATTCCGGTGCTTGATTGATGTTTACGATAGTAAACAAATTAGCTTCCATTTTGCAACAGAGCAATAAGAAGCCAGCGTCCGAAAACGATAACAAAATAAAAAGATCGAAAAAAATAAAGCTCTAAGGACATCATCAGGGAAGTGGGGCCGTTTTTCCCGCAATAAGACACGGAGTAAAATGTCAAATTACCCTATTAGGGCGAAGGATGAGGAGTTAAAAAAGCGCATAAGCGATCAAATTCTACACACCCACTCCCACAACAGCAAACCATCCCACAACAGTGTTAAGCCTTCCGTAATCAAATGAACGGTCGTTTATGAACTTGTCAAGCGTGCAATCAACTTGCTTGTAATTGCTGCTTTGAGGATAACATTAAACATTCACTCACACCGACACACACCGAGTGGGTCAACGGTCAATCAGAGTGTCCCCCTTGTGCAACAAATCGTTCGCCACGACCGCTACGAACGGTTAAGGAAAACTTCATCACCGTTCACTGTTGGGTTTGGAGAGTGAGAGAGAGCGAAAGAGAGGAAAAGAGAGTAAGGAAAGTTGGGGGGAAAGGGAAATCTTTGCAGATTATAGCTTTGATACTCCCGGGTTCAGATAAGACACTGGAAAAGGATATGTATATGCGCAGTAACTTTTACGCTAAACGTATCAAGCGGAGAGAAATGGTTCAAAGCACTAGTAAATTAAGTATTTTAGTAAATACTGAGCTCTTACTTACTTACTTATCAGGCGCTACAACCGCTTCGCTGTCTTGGCCTGCTGCAACAATCCTCGATACCGCTCACGGTCTAGCGCCGTCGTCTGCCAATCCGTTATCCCGGCCGTTCTGGCGGACGCATCTACGCCATCACTCCATCTCAGTTTGGGCCTACCACGCCTCCTCTGTCCATGTGGCCGGCCTAAAAGGACTTTACGGGCTGGGTCGTCCGGTGCCATTCTCATGACATGACCAGCCCACCGGAGCCTGGCGAGCCTAATTCGCTGCACGATGGTAAGATCACCGTACAGCTCATAGAGCTCGTCGTTGTAGCGGCTCCTCCATTGTCCTTCCACACATACGGGGGCAAAAATCCTTCTGAGCATCTTCCTCTCGAACGCGGCTAAGAGGGTTTCGTCAGTTTTGGACAGAGTCCATGTCTCAGAGGCGTATGTGAGTACTGGGACTATAAAGGTTTTGTACAGTCCCAGCTTCGTCCGTCGCGACAGGTATTTTGAGTGGAGAAGTTTCCTCAGGCTGTAGTATGACCGGTTGGCAGCCAGCACCCTTGCGCGCAACTCAACGTCTATGTTGTTGTCGGTGCTGACTTTTGAACCCAGATAGGTGAAGTTTTGGACGACTTCGAAGGTGCGATCACCTATCTGTACATCACCCCTGCGTAAATCAGTGTTTGTTAGCAGGGCCGCTGGTGGTGCCACCATCATTTTGGTTTTTGCCTCGTTGATCTCCAACCCGAGGTTCAGTGCCGCATGCTCGATCCTTTGGTAAGCTTCTGCTACATAGGAGAGCCTCAAACCAATGATGTCTATGTCATCAGCGTAATAAAACGTATATGCAAGATATATATCAGGTCTATAAATAAGTTTTGACAGTTTAGATATATGCGTCGTTTACTAAATTTTTTTACTTTAGTAAAATCTGGCAACATTGTTATGACACTACAATCATCTGCAGGGTTTGTTTGCCCCTAGCTGCCATTTCATCAATTAATAAACAAAGTATTTTCCGCGTAGTTGCAAAATGAATACATTCGGTTCAGAAAAAAATGTTTTTGCGGGGAATTCTCCTTCATTACTTTGTGATGAAAACTTTGTCCAACGAGACCCATCGTTTCATGAGGGAATATCATGGCAATCACGCTTTATCGGAAAGATCGTGCCGGAGGTGGTTTCAATGGTTTACAAGTGGCAATTTTAGTATGGAAGACGAAGAACGCTCATTTGGTGCATTTGGTGGGACCAGCTGGGTGTGGTGTACCACGAAGTGCTGGAACCAAACCATCACGGGTAACGTTTAACGACGACAACCTAAACGTTTTTACGCGACCACGCAGAATAAAGTCATTCTACTGCACGACAACGCTTGGCCATATGTTGCGGCACCTGTCCGCACTAACCTGCAGACACTAAAATGGGATGTTTTACCCCACCCGCCATATAGGCCAGATATTGCGCCCTGCGACCACCATCTGCTCCGGTCGATAGAGCATGGCTTCACCGCGCAGCACTTCCAGAATTGTGCCGAACTGAAAAATTGTGCCGAAACATGGATTGCGTCCATATCGGATTTCTTTTTTTATGAAGAAATCCACAATCTACCCAAAACATGGGCCAAGCTTGTACGGAAATTACTTTTCTGAATAAAATTGATACCAATTCGGGACTATGAGGCTTGAAACTCCGTTAAAAAATCCGTCAAAACTTATTTATAGACCTGATACAAAAAAATAATATTTGTTTACAACTATTCGCACAGTTACGCTACAGTACAAGCAGGAGTTTTAAACACAGTAAAGAAAAAGGTAAAAAATGCAGATAAATGCAAAATTGAATTTACTCATATTTATCATAATTTATTATAATTAATTCTATTTATCATATATATCATAATTTTACGCTACAGTAAAAGCAGGAGTTTTAAACACAGTAAAGAAAAAGGTAAAAAATGGAGATAAATGCAAAATGGAATCTACTCATATTTATCTTAATTTATTCTATAGATAAGACAGACTTAAGTTTGTCTCAGTCCTAATTATGCAGGACAGTTACTGAAGTTAAATAAATTAATAAGAAATATCAGAACAAATCCAAATATTTTTGAGAAAATAACAAAAAATGTGGGACGAGTACAAAAATATCCCGAAGTTCGTAAAAAATCGAAAGACGAGTGCACAAAAAACTGATACACCATCTATGAGCTGTGGAATGGATTCTTAAAAATCTTATAAAATATTTAACAACATTGAAACAAATCAAAATAATAAGGGAAAATAAAAAAAAACTATGAGACAGACTTGCGAATATCAGAAAAACATAACAATCATCTTGAAATTAATCCAAAAATAGTTGGAATTTGTAAAAACAAAAGAATATGGACCCGGAAGAAGTAACGAAAATACTGCGAGATACCCTGTAACGCTTGGAGTGCAAAAGGAAGGGAAACATTTTAATTTATACTCAGCTTTATTTTACAACCACCGTAATGTACCGGACAGCAGTACATCGAACGACTTGGGAGGTGTGAACGCAAAATATAGCATTCATTTTTCATGTCCTTCCAACCACCAACCACAGGCACACCACACCACGATCACCACACGCTCGATTGCGAAAGGCGGACAAAGCTTTTGTGAGCTTTTTTTTTTATTTGGCATTTTCACCACTCACCGGCACGAACCGCTTCTTATCATCGCTTTTGGAATAATTTCACGATCGTTTGAAGCTGAAAGAAAAGCCACAGAAAAAGTGCACCACAAGGAATAGGAGTGCGAGTGTGGGCGCGCTGCTGCTGGAGTTGCTGGGGGAAGCCAAAGAGCCGTGCGCATTCGCAAGCTAACATGAGCTAAATTATGGTCCAAACGCCCCAAAACGCCGAGAAAACCGAAACCGTGGGAAAACCGGGCACGGAAGATACGACGGATAGTACGAAATATGGGTTGGCCCACTTCCTTAAATGCTCGTTTTGGACATATTTTCTCGTTTCCTGTTCGTGCGCCTTTTGTTCGACCGCCTTGTTGTTGTTTAAAGGTTTAAGGGCCACAAGCGTTCATTACCTGCAGAGCGGGGCGAGATTGTTTGGGTGTTTGTTTGCCCCGTTTCCCATTTTTATACACCGTAACCGGGCCAATAATTTTTATATTCAATTTTCAACACCCCTCCCCCCAACCTCTCAGGGCGTATGTAAGACAACCGGAGGTGGCAACAACCTTATCGCGCATATAATTTAATGGACCACAAGAGAAAGCAAGTGTGTGTGTGTGGGTAAACCGAAACAACAAAGGATTTTACAAAGCAGAACAAAACATAATTCTTCATCAGCGAAGGATAGGGCGAGCCAAAACAACAGGACAAAACAACAATTAGCACCTAATGGGAAGATTCGCGCAAAATCATGAATATGTTTGACCAGATTTCGGGCAATTTGGTTCCCAGTTTTTTTTCCCCCCGGCTTGGGGCTGAGACGCTAAGCACGGCTCGTCGTGACTAATTTATTCCCGAGCCTATCTCAACGGTAATCGGATTAAATGCACCTACATTTCATTTTGTTTCACACCGAAAAGGATGGTCTGGGTACCTTTTTTCGGTACCTCGGTAGACCCCCCCCCCCCCCCCCAAAAACAGACATAAATCCGCCCACGTTCTTAAACATAATTCCTTGTGGATGGACCTCCCGAAGGACGACGAGTAAGAAATAAAAAAAACGGAAAACAGCTCAAACTCTTTCTTTACAATTCTAATGTGCGCGTGGAAAAGCAAGCAAGAGGAAAAATGGAAAACGGAAGAAAACGTGAACACCATCACACCATCATCATCAAAAGCCGGGCCTATATATACCCACCTTGCGAACCGCTAAAGCTATGTCCCGGGCTACCACCGGCGGCGAACGGTGACGATGACTGTAGATTACTGCCGCGCTTCTCTAATGGACTAGCAAATGGACTGCCGCTTATCCTATTATCATAGGATGATAAATTGTGCTCATTTTTAAATGGCGAGTGCACTAGTGTTGGTTGGGAAAAGAAGAAGAAAAGAAGAAAAGAAAAGCGAACGGCAAAAGCCGACTGGTTAGCGACGGTGTTCGGAATCGGAAAACACTTCACGGTGGTCAACCGTGGTGAAAAGAAAGCTTTTTGAGAAAACTTCGCTTCACCGTGGTTCCGTTCGGAAGCGAATGATTTGTTTTGCAACGTACCATTTCCGTTCGCGGCCGTCTTCTGGCGCTGGGGAAAGCAGAAAACAATGACTGTAAAGAGAGAGAGCACGAAAGAGCAGAAATGGAGTTGGTAAGAAATTAGCTGCTATTTCCCATTTCAACTGTAATTAATGGTGTCGCCGAGCACGGGGCTTTCCTTCCTGCAAGCCGTTCTTCGCACAAGGATGCATGATTTAAATATGTCCAAACCAATATACACGGCTTTGGATGTAACACTTAAACGAAGAGTTAAAGCTAGAGCGAGGCTCGCGCACTTACCCCAAACTGTTGCAGCAAGCACCGTCACAGCAGAAATTAGTAGACCAAAGTTGCTCATATAGTTTACCAACAAATCCGGCGTGCTGGTGAACGGTTGTGTGGCACACTTTCTTGGGACCATTGGTGAATTGATTGGCACCTAAATATAAGGGAAAAAACGCATCGTTTAACCGTTGTTTTCTTTCTTCTTCTTCTTCTTTCTTGGCCTAACGACCTCTTAAGGTCATGATGCCTGCCATTTCTGGCTTACTAGACTAATTGATACCGCATAGTTGGTTAGTCAATCCTCACTATGGGGGAACGGCCCAGATGAGACTTGAACCCCGGTCCTGCCGTGTGAAGACTGGCGCCGCGGTCGCATCACCACCGGGCCGTTGTTTTCTTTCGTGCGTTAATATTCCTAATCGACCCTTACCCGAACATTCTGCAACGTAAGCGGTGAATTAACCAAAACAGCCAAACTGTCGGCCCATTCTTCCTTGTACGTCGACAGCAGTTCGAGCCGATACTCGAGCAATCCCGGTTGTTTTTGCTGCTGGCGAATGGCTAAGACAGTCGGATCGGATGACGTCACCTCAACCTTCTGCAGTACTCGATCGAGCCCGGCAATCATAAGGCTTTGCTTGCTGATCTGATCGACCGCGATTGCTTCTGGTTCGATGCGCACCGCCGGTACCATCTTCAGTGTGGACGTATCGGACAGTCCCGAAGCGATCAGACGCACTTCCAGTTCCAGCGTGTACTCGTTCGTCTTGATCACATTCGCCACATCGTCCAGCGTCGTCAGAAGCTGTATGTTACAGCTGTACGCACCAATCGTTGGATCGTAACCGGGCAGAACTTTGAAATGCTTCAACAAATCCGGAGTTCCTTGGCGTACCACAAGCTTACAGGCAAACAGTCCACCGAACGATCGTTCCACTTGCTCGCGACAGGTGGACACATTCATAGCAATCACATTCACTAGCTTATCCACCTGCAGATGATTCTTGATCACCAAGTGTCCTCGGTACGAGTTCCCATTGAAGATGTCGTAACTCTTGAAGAACTCAATTCGATCCGCTTCCAGCACATCCACACTGAACGAAATGCCACCGTTCCGACGGTCTCCATGACGAATCGTTACCACATCCTCAGAACTTCCGCCACCGGTGCTCGCCGACGTTCCCAGTACTTGAGCGACACCAGTTTTTGGATCGATCTTCACCAACGACTCATCCGAACTGGTCCAACGCGCATCCGCACTGAGCAACGGCGAACTGAAGCATACTACATCGCCGACCGCAAACACTCCTCTACCAGGGAACACCATGCCGCTCGATTCTTCTCCGACGACCAGCTTGAGGAAATCTTCACCAAACTTTACGCCCGTCTGATCACGCAAAGCCACCACCATCATGTCGGACGTTTCACGAATCAGCTCCAGCCCTACGCTATAGTTGCTGCCCGTGCTGATCAACACATTGCCACGCTTCGAAAGCTTGTGCTTCAGTGCCGAAACGTCTTCCAATCCGTGAGAAAATTCATTACCAAGACTATCGTGCAGCGACACCCGCAAGGAAAGGCTAAACCCTTGCGGAATACTACTTTCGATTCGCTTCAGCTTTACCGTGCCCGGTTGCAGCGAAGCCATAATGTAGTGTACCGGCTTTACTTCGAGCGGTATCGTAAGCGATTGGTCCTGGGAAGATGCAATCACCTGCACACGTCCACTAGTTTCGCCACTCTTGACCAATCCGTCCCGTGTAACCTGTAGCACCACACCGCCGGACGATGTTTCACTGTCCAGATGGTACACAGCATCGTCCAGATTGGATTTCAGCTGAATCGTAGCTCTCGGCGGAAGAAGAATCGAATCGTAACGGATCGTTTTCGGAGCGACCAATTCCAACGTGCGGAATACGGTCACATCCGTTTTGGCGGTCAGTTTCAACCCGTTAGGCGTTACAAGCGTGACCACGAGCGTCGCACGGCCCGGCGCCAGTGCTTTGACGCGCATTGCAATTGCATCGTGCGCCTGATATTCGACACCAACATCCTGGAACACACCGCGCACATCAAGCACATCGGTATGATCGGTAGACCAACGGATCTGCACGTTCTGTACCGTACCGAGCACAAGCGGCGAGATATTTGGTACGGCCCACACGTACGCCGGCATGCTAGCGCCAGCCTGAATGCGCTTCAACGGTGTCCTCAGCTCGATCGCATCCAGTGGAATCACCTGGATGATGATGCTGTCCTCGGAAAACACGATCTGTGCACCGGTGGTGGGGTTAACGCCAACACAGCGACCCGTTACCTTCGAGCGTCCGATCTTAAGTCCGCTGGCAATGTTTGATTCAACGTCTAGAAAGATAAAACCCCGGGAAAAGAATTAATAAACTATTCTAAGTGTCAAAAAAGATCGCCACTTACCAATAACGTCCGCATTTTGCACACTGTACACAATATTCGTGTCCGGTGTTGGGCCTCCTTTGCTATGAATCTGCAGCGTACTGCCCACCAGAATCGTAGCATTGCGCGGTAAAAGCATCAACGGTGGAAACACCTGTACCGTGGCCGGTGCGCTCGTTATCATTTCTTTTCCACCGCCCGAGCTGACGCTAAATTTAGTTTCGCCCAGCTCCATACCGGTCACGATGTAACGAATCTCCCCAACGCCCAGCTGCGATTGACTGCCGAGGGCAAGGTTTAGTACGGTCGGATTGTAAACCTCCGTGCGCAGATCGTACAGCTCCAACCGATCGCGCTTAATCTCCAGCAGCCGATCGTTACTATCGTACAACCGCACAATCGCTTCAATCTTTTTCGTTTTCTCAACACGATCCGGGGACAGCACCGTAATGCGTCCGACCGTCACAACCGACACGTGCAGAAAGCTCGATTCCGTACCGAGACATTGGTCCGTAATTTCCAGCTTCACCTCACCGATCTTACGCGGGCTGATAACTATCTGCCGTGTTGTTCCATCGAACTGTGCCGACACGATGCCCGGCTCGGATGCCTTTATGGTGTAAAATCCACTTCCCTGCGCTACCCGAATCCGTTCGACCGCATCGGCGGTAAGGAACAGCGTTAACCGATCGTACGGCAGCAGCGTACGGTTAACGGACACAAAGTTCAGCTCGTTTTCAATAACCGGTTTGACGAGTGCCGAACCGGCCTTTTTCTGCACACCGAACGGTGGACTTTCCGGTTTGATTGCGTACCGTTTCAACACTTCCGGCCGGTAATCCGTTACGATCGTTTTCACTTTTAGGTTCGCTTCCAGTTCGCGGGGAAGATTGAGCAGCAAATAATCACGGCCCGGAATTTCGACACCTTCCAACCGTTCCACTTCCGATTTGTAATCATAATTGAGCACAAGTTCGGTTTCACCAGCTCCGGCCACCGTGCCGGAAGCGGTTTGTGTGTCTACGGAAGCAAATTTCCATTCCAACAGTAGGGACGAAATGTTTGCCAACTTCCGGTTCTGCACATCCAGCACCTCGATGTCGATCGTCATCCGTTCTGCGTTGTCGGCCGTTTTGACGTGCATCAGCGAGTTGCGGCGCTCGAGCGGACATCCCGTTTTTACCTTGTCCGTGGTGAGGAGGTTTACGAAGCGTGGTTTCACGCAGTACACCTTCGTCACGAACTCGGTCACGTACGGTACGACGTTCGGGGCGTTCAGTGTGTTGAATACTTCCAGCTTTAGCTCGTAATCTCCGAGCTTCTTGCACAGAGCCCGCAGGATGTGCTTATCCTTCGAGAATCCGCTGCCCATCTCGGTTACTTCGAGCGCTTTTTTATCGTACACTAGCTGACGCTGTAGTTCCGCCTCCGAGTTGAAGATGTGTTCCGGTCCATTGTAGTAGAAAAGATTGCGTGATGCACCGATCGGCAGCACAACCTCGTTCTCGATCGGATTCTCGATCGCAAGCTGTTCGAACACATGCAAATTAACGTGATCGCTCAGCAGCTTATCGAAATAGCGATACGTGATCTTTAAGTTCGTCTGCCCAACCATCGTCGATCGGAGGTAAAGTATCCGGCAAGCTCCATTTGCCAACGGTTCTTCACTTTCTCCATTAACCGGAGCAAACGTTTCCGTCATAAAGATGGGATTGCTAAACTCTAGCTCAAAGTGCAGATTGTCGCAAGAGGTGAACGGTTTCAGCGTGCCGTTGTAGCGTGCCCACAATCCTACGTGCAGGCGCACGTAATCTTTCAGCACGGTTTCGAAGTTGTACCGTACGACTTCAAGCTTTATCGGGGGCAAAAACATCACCTGTGCCGTTACGTAGATCCGTACGTTCCGCGACATAGCCACCTTAACCTGCGTAACTTTGGCTAGTTCGGTTTCCGTTGCCATATCGTTCACACCCTTGATCTGGTCTAGCCGTGCTTCGGCTAACCCTGTCTGCGAAATGGCCACCACGTTCGAGTCCTGCGTAGACCAACTGTACGCTCCATCACCACCGGTAGCAGTGAACTGAAGCTTCTGTCGGCGAAGGTTAGGATCGAACGGTAGGATCACTTCCGGAGGGTTAATCGCCAGCCGCTTGTACACAATCATTTCTGCCTTTGCTGAGAGCTGGGAAAGAGAGAATAGGAAGCATGTTATTTAACTGATTAACACATAATCAAACCCTTTACTATACCTTTTCAAACTTGCCCGTCACCGGACTGCTACCAGTGGCAATCGTTTCACCGAAGATACTGCTCCCGTTAGACGTTACCCGGATCGGATAGAACAGAGACTCATCGAACGTGGACTTGATCTTGTACTTCGCCCCAAGCGTAATCTGATGGTCGTCGTGTGTGAACAGATTCAACGCAATCTCGTGATTCTCTCCCTCGATCGTTACCCAGTTGTAGTGCGGTAACAGATTGATGGTCAGCTTCATCGGATCCACCACCGTGAGGCTTGCTTTCGGCAGTGTCGCCTTCGAGTTTGCCTCATCGTTCACTGCGTTCGTATCGTGCGGTACGTTTCGGTCCCGCAGTAGCACAAACGTTCGGCCCACCTGCAGACCCTTGGCAGCATTTCCACTCATACTGGCAAACGTTGCATCTTCAATCTCCAGGTAGTACTGGCTGTTGAGAGCAATTTCGTGCAGCTTACCCTGCTTCAACTGCAGCACCTTAAACTCGATGGTGTCGCCGGGTAGAATGTACACATCGCTCGGATCAAGAATGAGATTGGCCAGCACCATAATGTTAACGTCTACCGGTGGGACGTGTGAATACTCTGCGTGGGGCAGCCTTGCCGTTACCCTAGCCGATCCAGTATTTATACCCTCCAGCAACACCATATATCCTTGCACTCCGGCCACCTCGAGTCGCTCGATTGGCCGTGGAACGACATGAAACTTGCTCTCGGAGAAGGTCAAAAACCGTAACACCTGGCTCCAGCTGCTGTCACCAGCACCACCGTGCCGTGAATCGTGCGTCCGATGGGAAGCTATCTGCCAGTGGAACTCGATCCCCTCCAGCGTGGTAAACGCATTGCCCTGTGCGTCTTGTGCCCACAGCTCGAACGTTTCCGGCGCTTCCTCAAGGTACAGTTCACGGGTCGTCGTCAGCACGCCCAGCTGATCGATCACATCCAAGATCACGTCACATCGCAACACCTCGCCGGTAACTAGATCCTCCGCCAGCACGATGGCAGTGTTTCGTCGTTTTTCCTTGTTTATAACTGTCACCACCACACGGTACGAACAATCCTCGTCGACGTCGTCATAGGAAGGTGTGATTTGGATTAGATCAAGCCGTGACGAAGTCCTAAAAATAAATCACACAGTAAGAAGAAAACGCGCCGGATACGTCAGTAGGTAATATGCTAATTTCTACTTTGCTGACATCATACATTCGGACGGCCTCCCGCAAAGTACCGGTTTGTTTACCCGTGTGAGGTCACTGGTGCGAACCGCGTAAACCTCCCCCCACCCTTACAAACCCGTGGTACGACTTCAAGGTTAGCAGCGATGTTGATACTTACCACTTGAAGCAACCCTTCTCGACGACCTCAAGCGTGAAGTTCACCGAAATGTGGTCAAAGATGGGTAGTAAAACACGCGGATAGTTCAGCTTGGTGGCGGAAGCCAAGCGCGTGGTCGTACAAAGCACAACCACGGCTAGCGTCAGCCCCAGCCATGATGATTTCATTCTTTTCTGGCCCTTCGGGCTACACGCACACACCACACTCCCAATGTAGGAATTCAATATCCGTTTCCGGAATGAAGTTTTTCCACTTTACTTAACAACTTTTCATCAAGCGCTCGGACAGCGTGACTTTGCGGTTGGTAAAATTTGATGCTTCTTCTTGGTTTTCACAGCTGCGTGTGCTACGGAACCGTTGTAAACAACGTCTGAATGCCGGTGTCCGCGCTTCAACGGCCAACTGTCAAATGGCATTCGCCCAACGAACAAATTTGACAGCTCTGATTTGTTGATGTACGTTTTGACAGCTGTGATAAAAATGAGCAATTTTATTAATTTTGCAAGCTTTTCACGCAGGGCAAAGACCAACAAATTATCAGGCTGATTTTGTTCAGTTGATTTTTATTGTTCAATTTCATTTATTTACTTGCTTCTACTGATTTTGAGGTAATGTTTTTGACGATCGCTCATCCTATACTTTCACCGATTTATCTGTTTCATCGACAATCGATGAACAGTCAGCATTCGCTTGAACATCTGTCAGTTTTGCGAAGCCGACAAATAAACATTCACTTTCCCTCTTTATTGAAGATCGTAAAATTCGTAATTTACCCCGGAAACTGAATGAGATCGCCTACGAATGGCTAAAAAACCGGGCCATATCAAACTACTGCGAATAACGAATCTGTACGATGTGACCGCCAAACAGCTGTGTCTCTACGTTCAAGGATTGCATCGACACATCCGATTGCAGAGAAGCCGCATACAGAGATTGAGAAAGAAAATTCACGCATTGGTAATGTCTTCTTTCTGAAGAAGCTTAACTCTTTAATAATATTAATTGTACTGAATTGTAATCAACAGCGACTGCAACGAAAGTTCCTAAACATAAAAAATGAACCGGACGCGGAACAACCACCAGTTGATGCGGAAGAATGTGCTCCGGAAGAGGCTGCTCTGGTGGAACCGCTAGACATCAAAGCATTTGTGGATGATATCAAGAAAACGGCCCAGGATGTGGATATTCAAAACAGATACATTTACGAGCCCACTTCTGGGTTATATTACGATCCTGCCACGGGATATTACTACAATTCTGTAAGTAAACTGTGATCCAATCATTCCTTTCACGATATGTCACTGAGCGTGTCACTCCGGCTTGCAGATCTACGGTTTACATTACGATGGCCATCGGGGATGCTATTTGAAGTACAATGAAGAAACCAAGGAGTATGATTTCTATTCGCAAGTCATTCCCGAAACAATGCTAGAAACCGAACCCAATGCCAAACAAAAGGTAAGTCCATGTGACCGGTGCCGGTGCACACCTCCGACCCCGAGTGTTTATGCTTATGCTCTTACCGATTCTTCGCAGGTTCCTACCACTTCATCTTCTCCCTCCTTAGAAGACAGTTTTATAGCACGATTTTCCTCGCTGGAGATCGATCGCATGCGTGCGAACGCGTTAGGTAGGTGACCAGTGCGGCGTTGTTAATAGCGGCCCTCCCCCTTTTCTTTTCTTTTCATTTCGTCGCCCTCCGATCAAACCGTCGCCGCTGCGCCAACTCAACCGCAACGTGAATAGAAATCGAAACGCACCGATGCATCCCGGGACAAAGACACAGCGAAAAAGGCCCCCGATAGCGATGACAGTGAGTGTAGTAGACGTCGGCATAGCCGGAAGCGCAATCGGAAGCACAAAAAGCGGAACCGCCGTAAGCACCGTCATCGATCACGATCGCGCTCGGTGTCGGAATCGAGCGACAGTAGCGATTCCGTACCGAAACGATCGAAAAAGAAACGCAAATCAAAGCGCAAACATCGCCGATCGTCCTCGGATGATGGTGTGAAGGAAGAGGGCGAGCTGGAGAGTAGCGAAAGCAGCGACTCCAAATCGGTGGAATCGGTTATAGTGGTGAAATCGAGCGACGACAATAGTGTCGATTCGACGGAACAGTTTAAGACGGGCTACAAAGGTACATTCGGGGGAAAAGGGGGCCGTTCACATTTTAGCATCTTCCCCAGCGCACGCATCGAGAGCGTTAATAATCGCGTGTTGAAAATTAACCTTCTTCCTACAGATGTGGCAAAACGATACCCACCGTCCCTGCGCATGATAGTACAAGAAACAAACATTAAGGACCTTAAAACCGGCTCGCTGTTCATCGTGACCTGCAAGGGTGGCACGTTAGGCCGGGAAGGAAACCACGATGTTATCATTCCCGACATTAACGTGTCCAAAAAGCACCTACAGTTCACGTACAATGCACGGAAAGCGACGTACCAGTTTGTGGATCTTGGTTCACGCAACGGAACCCTCTACAACGGCGTACGGGTAAAGCTGAACGAACAGCAGTCACAGAGCGAACCACAGAATCTGGCCCACGGCAGTGTGCTCCAGCTGAACCAGACAAAACTACTCTGCCACGTGCACGAAGGTAACTCGACGTGCGGTAAATGTGAACCAGGATTGCTGGTGAGCGCGGAACCCATCGTAGCACCGGAAATCGTTTCGAAAATTACCAAACCCGTCTCGCATAAGGAAGGGCTAAAGTTGATACAGAAGCGTTTCGGGTTGGAGAATGAGAGTGAGTAAAAATTTAATTCCAACGAAGCGCAATATTTAGCTCCCTCATCGTTTCTAATGGCGACGTTCTCGACTGGCTACTTACAGAATATGTTGGTGGCAACAATGGCGCTGAGGGTGGAAACAGTGCCGATTACAAGGACCGGGCGGCCGTTCGAAGGAAGGTGAAAGGTAGCTCGAATGAGCACGAAAAAACGCAGGTCGCTTCATTGGATCAATCGATCGCTAGCAACAACAAAGGCTTCCAGATGCTGTCCAAGCTCGGATGGAACGAGGGTAAACCGCTCGGTAAGAACGATTCCGGTCTAACCGAACCGATAGCGCTTACCTCAAACGTTGGAACATCGGGCCTCGGGAGCCAGAATCAGATGGCCGTTGGTGGGCCACACAATGCGCAACCGATCGACCCACGCCGGCACACTATCTGGCGCAAAACACAGGAACGTTTCGAACGGTCGACGGTGTTCGAGAAGGAGAGCAGTGAAGAATCGGAGTGAGCATGAAGGCGATGAAGCAGACGAATAAAGGCTTGTAAATACACATATCGAACTGGGCACCTTGCGTTTACAGGGTGAGTTTGTTTGAGAAAGTTATTATTGCATCTTTTAAACCCTTTTTAATAGGTTATTTTTTATTAACGTATAAACGTAGATTAAACTACCTCTAATGAATCGGTAATGAAACGAATTCCCTGTCCCGATTCACTATAAATAGCCATAGGCAGACAATCGATTAAAATTATCCTTCGCACCGCCATCATCCATCAGTATCGTCACGGTTCTCTTCATCTCTTTTCTTTCATCCTTTTTTTGACCACACGGATGACGGTGATTTTTCGTCAGATTTTTTCTACCACTTTTGCGTCCTACAAAACGACCCAGGCGAGTGAAATAAAACACATTCACCAACGCTAAAGGATAATAGAATTACCGCGTAACGATACCGGCCCTCGTTCACACGTGTCTGTTTGTGCCGCCTCCCCGTGTACGCCAGTCGAGCCAGGCCAGACAAATCGTCTCAAGTAAAAACGTGGGAAAAACAACGTCCCATGGTGTGTGTGTGTATTTTTCTAAAGCGTACGCTTTTCGATGCTGGCATACCGTGAGAGAATCCTCTAGCGCGGGGATATCGCGACGAGGAACGTTTCGAACGGTCGACGGTGTTCGAGAAGGAGAGCAGTGAAGAATCGGAGTGAGCATGCAAGCGATGAAGCAGACGAATAAAGGCTTGTAAATACACATATCGAACAGGGCACCGTGCGTTTACAGGGTGAGTTTGTTTGAGAAAGTTATTATTGCATCTTTTAAACCCTTTTTAATATGTCAATTTTTATTAACGTATAAACGTAGATTAAATAAAACTCTAATGAATCGGTAATGAAACGAGTTCCCTTCCCGATTCACTATAAATAGCCATAGGCAGACAATCGATTAAAATTATCCTTCGCACTGCCATCATCCATCAGTATCGTCACGGTTCTCTTCCTCTCTTTTCTTTCATCCTCTTTTGACCACACGGATGACGGTGATTTTTCGTCAGATTTTTTCGACCACTTTTGCGTCCTACAAAACGACCCAGGCGGGTGAAATAAAACACATTCACCAACGCTAAAGGATAATAGAATTAACGCGTAACGATACCGGCCCTCGTTCACACGTGTCTGTGGTGCCGCCTCCCCGTGTACGCCAGTCAAGCCAGGCCAGACAAATCGTCTCAAGTAAAAACGTGGGAAAAACAACGTCCCATGGTGTGTGTGTGTGTGTGTTTTTCTCCAGCGTACGCTTTTCGATGCTGGCATACCGTGAGAGAATCCTCTAGCGCGGGGATATCGCGACGGGGAAAGTCAGCCAGCCGCGCAGGTGGACCGGCTGGTAGAAGAAAAGTTTATTAAATAACTACACAACATGCCAGAAATATGATGGAAATTGAACTTGAACTCCAGACCCGAAAAAAGGACGAACTCTCGACGGTGAGGACGTCGTCGCTGTGTCTTCAAAAACTTAAAACCCCGTCATGGACGTTTTACTTTTTCGTTTTTCTTTTCTTTTTGTGTGTGTGTGTGTGTGTGTGCTGGGTTGCAAGTCAAGTTTGTGGCATTTCTCCCAGGACCGGTTACAAAGTTGGGTGGATTTTGGGAGATTTCGGTCTTTTTTTTTTGGTGTTTGTTTTGTTGCCATTTCTTAGCTGGTTGCCTTCGGGGTGGTGTAATTTTTGGTTTTGGTTTTGGAGGTCTGTTTTTCCTTTTGCTTTCGGTTGGTCGGTCGGTCCGTTGCTGCTTCACTTGCTTGCTGCTCGCCGTGTGTCTTTCAACGCGTGCTTCCCTGGAATGGGTGGTCCGTGTGTCTCGCTGTGAGGTGTGTGTTGTGTGTGTGTGTGTGGGTGCGGTTGATGGAAGGAATGTTTTGTCTGCGGGCCGTGTCGTCCTTTCGTCCAGGAGCGCGACCGCGACGAAGCTGATGCCACCAGATGATGACGAGTTGGGAGAGATGAGCTTTTTGTTTTTGTCGTTTTGGTTTGTTTCGGCGAGTCGCGGCTGATGCTGAAGGATAATCTTAATGTGATAAAATATGAATATTTGCTGAGGTGCACCTTGGTTTTTGAATATTGCTATTTTAATGAAGGGTTTAACAACAACATATGTTTTCTGTTATGTCCTTTATTTTCTTCCTTTTTATTGTTTTCATTTTTCTAATATTAAATACAACTTTTAACTAATTTGTATTTTATTCATTTATTGAATTTTTCTACAACCGTTTATTTTATATCCTTATTAAATAACTTCTTCTTCTTTCTTGGCCTAACGACTTCTTAAGGTCATGCCTGCCATTTCTGGCTTACTAGACTAATTGATACCGCATAGTTGGTTAGTCAATCCTCACTATGGGGGAACGGCCCAGATGAGACTTGAACCCCGGCCGTGTGAAGACCAGCGCCGCTGTCGCATCACCACCGGGCCGCCCCGGTAACTTAAAATATATGAATTCTAATCTAACCGTTTCTTATTTTCGCATGATAAAATATTAAATAAGACTGAGTTGAATGTTTAAGGCATAAATTATCTAAAAATAAGCCACTTCAAAAAACTCCTTGATCAGCAAAAATAACGAAACATAAAAAAATGCATTTAAATAATAAATTAAAATGGTAATTAAATTTATTGTATGCTTTACCAAAAAATATGAGGCGATGAGTGTACGCTCTTGCGACCGTAAACGATTGCACAAGTACTGTCCAAAAAAATGTGCAACGGCATCCGTTGCAGCTTGCATTACAAGAAAAGAACAAGAAGGAAGCAAAAGACTCGCCACATACACACGCACACACACACACACATTCGTTTCCCCATCATCGATATTTGATTCCATTTCATTTTCATTTGACCGCACACTTGCTTGTGTCCTTTCACTTGCACTCTGTTTGCATGGACACCTCGCCGTACTCAGCTCCCAATGCCCCGTGTCCAAACAGATCTGGACGACTCATCCATTCCTGTCCTGAAAAACGCGACCCGGACACTTCAAGCGAGAAACATGCAGTGCAAATGATGGCGTACATTCGTCCTTCCTTTTGCAGGATGCACCGCTCGTTCCAGCGAACGCTAAAGCCAAACCAGGCAGCCGTCATTTTTATTGCCCCCTTCTGTGTGTGTGTGTGTGTGTGTGTGCGAGTTTTTGGCATACATTTCCCGTCATCCGATTCTTCGACTTTTTGCGGCTGCCGGGTTTTTGTTTTTTGCTCTGCAGATGCTCATACCCGCCCCATCCATCCATCCTTTCCCCCTTCGCACGCTTAGCTGATTCCGATGACTTTGACTAACAGGCAGAACCTGTCGGACGGTCTGTCTGGTGTATGTCGGGAGACCAGCATGGTGGTGTTGCTGCCAACGACGACGACGCTGCTGCAGACGATGTTTGTGCGTGAACTTGAACTTGACGGGCGGGAAATAAATGACGTAAGATTGTAACCGAGAGCATAAATTGAATAATGATATTTAATGGACGGCAAGTCATCGTCGCATCGCCACGCTTCGTGTATGTGTGCGTTTGGGCGCAAGTGCTTTTTTTCTTTTGCTTCGTTCCACTTAATTCCGTTCCGTGCCGTTGCCGTTTCTTTTCCGTCCAGAACAAGTGAGAATCCTTCTCTCGCTGGCTGTGGCAGGTTGCACATCCTGTGACCGTGTGTGCATATGCTGTGTGATCGTATCAATTCGATCCGTTTCTTCAAAAACAAAAATTGTCCCCCGGTTTTGAACATCGGCTCGAGTGCATGCTCCATTTGCTTGTTCTTCTGTTTTTGGTTTCCTGAGGCAACCAACTTTGGAGCAATTAATTGAGCCACGTGGCACGCACGCAAACATCCGCCTCTAACCTCAACCGGGTGAGGAGCATGTGTGCGACTGAGTGTGTGTGTGTGTGGTCATGTGGTTTGAGGAACATGTTTTCAAAATTAACCAGTGAGAACGAGCATGATAAGTTGTTTGGCGTGACCGAGTGCACATACGAAGACGGGTTCGTTTATTTGGTTCCCCTTCGGAAAGCGATGAATGAAGCACTTTTTTTCGGTTAAATTAAATACTGCCTAATTGTTGAGAGTCGGTAATGATTATTAGTCAGAAAGAAGTGGTAAAATGTCTTAAGATGTCTAAGTTAGGATTAAAGTATATATACTACCTAATTGTTGAGAGTCGGTTATAATTATTAGTCAGAAAGAAGTGGTAAAATGTCGTAAGATGTCTAAGTTAGGATTAAAGTGCTTGGATAGTATTCTTTATACTCTACCAAAGCTCTTAGCATGAAGATATCATTTTTTCATCTTACTTTTATATTTTTAAAACACTAAAACATGTTACAGAATCTTTAATAATCCATACTCTTTTAATGCAGTTTTAACACACAATTTAACGTTTTAAAGTTTTTAATTTGCGATTAAAGTTTGTATTTTAAATCATGTTTCAACAGATTCCTAAAAATCTGAAGTTTTTTATACTTACATACTTATCAGACGCTACAACCATTCGCTGTTGCCTACTCTAGCCATTTTGATGTTCTAAAAAGACTTAATGCGCTCAGTCTATGTCCTCATTACAAATGGCCAGCCTAGAGTAGCTTGACTAGTTTCATTTACTGCACAGTTCCTAATGTTTATCAGTACAACAATCAGTTGTCCTTCCACTCATAAATTTCGGAGCATCTTCCTCTCGAACGCTCAATTTTGAACAGAGTCTATATTTCAGAGGTGTATGTGAGTACTGGAACTATTAATGTCCTATGTAATCCCAGATTCGTCTGTCGCTACAGATATTTTGAGTGGATAAGTTTTCCCAGGCTCTAGTATGACCGATAGTCTGTCAGACTATCTAGTATCAGTAGACCACCACTGCGTAAGTATATTTTGCTACTTTAGTTCCTATCCCGAGGTTTTGTTGCCGCCTGCTAAATCTTGAGACAAACTTCTGCTACGAAGGAGAGCCTCTAACTGATCATGACTATATCATCAGCGTATACCACAATCTGGACTGAATTATTGAAGTATTTAACTGATGTTCTACCATAAAGTTAATTTTCTATCCACCATCATCACCTGACATTTATAGTTGGTCTGTATCATCCATACAAGCGTAATAAGCTTCCATGTTGCCTGAAAAGCTCATTGCGTCGTTTAGTTTTATGCTGGCTATTCTGTCACTTCCGGCTTTCAACCCTGTAGACATTGCTTCCAAAATGCCCTCAAATCCGCTCAGTTTCATACAAAAGGCCCTCATTTCTCCGTACAAATTTAGACTTGTGAAACAAAATTTGTATGGAGAAATGTGGGCCTTTTGTATGAAACTGAGCGGATTTGAGGGCATTTTGGAAGCAATGTCTACAGGGAAATCAATGAAGAGATCGTAAATCAATCTTGTAGTATCAGGAAAAGATCTTGTTGCTCTGAAGATCTTAGCTGCTAGTTGCATATGACGTAGATATAGCGTAGCCACTAAAGATACGATGATGAAGATGTATGCAGTAAAATGTACGATTGTACTTTGAATTCTATAGTCAAATGACTTAAACTCTGCAACAGTGTAATCTATGTAAGAATCCCTTTTTTTTGTTGACGTTAATGAACAGTATTATTATTATTAGTACAGATACTTTTAAAATGTCAACTACTTCTCCAAACACTGCAATAAAAGTCGATCCAGACATCATAAATCTGCATAGCCAGTACTAATAACTGTGGGAATTTTTCCATTCACAATATCCTTAACCACAACCAAATACTATTGCCAGTATTTATTTCAAAATAATCCAAAAAAGCACACACAGTCCCATGACTAACAACCACGACAACCTTACTGGCTTGAACCTGGGCCGAAGCGAAAACATCGACATTTTTCCGAGCATGCCGACCGGACAATTCCAGTGCCGTCTGTGGTATGTTGTAATGGTTTACAGTAAATAATAAAATTAAACTTTACAACCCCGCCGGGCTCACCTTTACGCGCGGGTGACAGAGCGCGGGGTTTCGGAATTGCCCCGTTCCAGCTTTTGTCTAGCACTGGAGGTGCCTCTGCATGGCTTTTACCTGGCAGGCAAACGGTTCCGAACGGACGGACGGAACAATCTTATCGATAAATATTTATGGTTAAAAATGTTTTCCTTTCAACAATTCCCGGCCCTTTTTCATCACGAGTGTGGGACCCCTTTGCCGGGAACGACGGGATCGCCGAAGGGGGACAGATGGATGCGTTGCCAATCGCGCTGCATTCTGCAAACTTGAATGCAATTGCTGTATCGCTCGTGCGCTGGTTTCCCATTCCGTGCAGGGCTCAGGATGGGCTGCAGTAGTGTCCGGGTGCTGGTTGAATCAATAAATTTCGAGAATTTATTCAAACCCTTTCATGCCTCTATTGATTCTGGCCAATCGGCAAGGAAACAGAACGTGTATTTGTGTGTCTGTGTACGTTCATAGGCTCAGCAACGAGTGCATCTAGTGCAATGGGTATGGTGAAGTCATGCACTTGGTCGGCCATACGACTCGATCGCGTTTAATCGAAAGCATAAAAGCTAATGGTACGCTCGAAGGAGATAAATCTTTATCAGTTGCCTTTAGCATGTTTGCCACCGTTTTGAATCGTTCGATTGGTAATGATTCTTAAGATTGTGTTTCAATTGAAAAGATCTGAAGGGAAGTAAGAAAGATGGTGGTGAATGTGAATAAGATGTAAGAGAGTAGGAAAGATTGAAACAAAACCGAAGCATAGACATAGGTTATTGGCATAAGAAGAGGAATGAATATCAAGAAATTACATTAAATGTAGAAGACTGGTCAAAGAAAAATATGCAAATAACTGATAACAAAAGTTTAAATGATAAAAATATAGTTGAAAAATGTAAGGCTTCATGGTAATTTCAAAAACAAATATAAAATGTTTAGACCGACACCTAGAAGCTTCGAATAGCTACGTAAAATGTAAAAAAAGTGCAATAAAACAAGTAAAACAAAACATCTAAAGGAACGGATGTTAGGTGAGAAAAGAAACTGCCATTTGAAATATTGTATTAAAAGTGTTGAAGAGTTTAATGTACAATGAACATGATCCATTTAAAGTGTTTAAATCGAGTTTACTGACTACTCATTCTTTTAATCCCTCAATCTAAAGTAGATTATTTTGAAATGTTTGATGTTATATTTTTTCTGTTATTTCCAGGTTTCGTTTATTGTTGATCTTCTGAAACATTTATCTGAACGTGTTCATTTTTATAATTTTTTCTTCGCTTTATTCAATTTAAAAATGAAAATTAATTAAAAATAGAAAGTCGACTTAACCGACTAATCACTGTTCTCAACCAGCTCAACTCAAGATATCGAAGGTCACAGATTAGCCAGAGGATAGTAATCATAGTAATAGTGCAAATACCTATTTCACCATAAACAACGGCTCGTTACGATCACAGCCAACAGATAAATAAGGAAGTAGTACAGTATATCAGCTCCAACCCCAACCAGATCACGGCTGTCGCAGCCGCTAACTACCAGCAAGCGTAAATATTTATTAGGATCAAAAGGCCTGCTGGAAAATGGGAAAAGATTTATCGGGAATGGCTTCCCCAGCTCATCGGGTACGCCACGAGTTAGTGATTAGTTTACGCTTCGCTAAGAAGATTTATTTATTCGTGATGGTCGCGAACACAGTTTTCTTGCCAATTTTACACCCATTTCAGTGGGGTGCTTTCCATCGCACTGGGAAAAACGACAAAATTCAATGGCAAGGTAAAAGAAACACCCAGACTCCCGGAGCAGCATCTCACTTCACCACTTGAAAGGTGAAATTGTGCATACGGACTTGTGTTTTTTTTTGCCATGTTGTGTGCCATCCGGGGGGGAAACACAAGGAATGCTAATGCCGAAGGAAAGCAACAACGAGGATACATCCCTCCCAAGTCAAAAAGCATCATCGCTTTGTTTGCACGATATAACACGTAATGAAGTGTTGTCTGTCGTTGAGAGGGCAAATCCCTGCTGAAATCGGCCATCCTAAATGATAGGACTTGTTGAATACTTCGCCGTAGTTTGGGGGTGCACGCCGGTTAAGGGATGCTGGGTCTGTGTCCGTCTGAGCGTGCTCGCTTCGAAGGGGTCACGACCGTACTCGTCATCATCGTCATCAACGTCGGCGTCATCGTTAAGCACTGCCAGTGCAACAGCGTAATCCATCATCTGCTTAAGGAATATTGCACGATCAAAGGACACGGTGGGACGAGAGTTAAGGGAAACCACTCTAGGTTAAATTACAGTTCTTGTCAATGATTTGTATCAGGAGTGTAGTTTGTGGGATGGGTGACACGGTGGACTGTGATTTCATTTTGCATAAATAGTAACCATTCGTGAGCTTGTGTTTTATTATAATGTTAATTACATTATAGTATTTTTGGTTATGGAAATTGAAGCATGAACTGTTTTTGAGGACCTTAAGAATCACCAAAATTTGTTGGTTAAAATCTTTCATACATAATTTATCATTATTTAAACACTATTTATGCTCAGATAGTCTAGCTGCAATCTCGTCAGCATCTGTGTTTTGCTCCAAAATGTATCATTACCATACTGGTTGGTATCATTGAAGTTGACAAGGGTGTAGCCCAGATGGATGCAGCACGTGCACACCCGAATTACATCGGAGAGCGAGTAAAACAAAAATCCAAAAAACACTCCACACACATATTTCATGTGATCTGCCAGCACACTGGCGTGTTGTCTCGATGAAACTGCAGAAGGGGATGCTGCTTCCCATTCATATTCTCCCATGGCAATGCCAAGCCATATCCCTTCCGAACTATGCCCCACAAAATTAACAAAAAAAAGCAACACACACGAGCGCACGCTCAGAATGTTGGCAGCAAATTTGGTGAAGATGCTCCGACATTACCGTGGGGCCGATGGCTCTTAAGGAGAAGGGATGGCACAATGTAATATCTGTTAAAATACCTGCTAAAGGTAAACCACCACCACTCGTTTGCAAGACAGGGGACAACCGAATCGCTGCACAAGAACTTCATCTTCCCCCACCGGTTAACGTTCCTCGCTCGTCATCGGCTTGCCTGGAGGTGGATAACTTTCTTCGGCTCCAGACAAGATGCTACGCCACAAGTGGTCGTCTCAATACTGGGGCAATTACGTTACTTGTTCATCATAAATCAGACAGACTGGTGAAGATCGAATAAAATTTTGGTTAGGGTAAATAAAAAAGGTTCTTATGCGTTGATGGAGAAAAAAGGGAATGGTAAGAAGTGTAATTTTAGGTTATAAAAGCGTTAAATAAAACAACAAACATGAACAAGAAAGTAAAAAATAGTCAAAAGGAACATCAAATTAACACAATAATACTACGTTTAAAACCAAATTAAAGAAGTAAGTTATAAAAATTGTTTAGCAATAACAACACAAAATATAAAAAGTAAACAAAACATGTAAATTACAGAAAAAAAAAATCAAAATTATTTGTATTTTATGTACAAAGATATCGTTTATGAATATTTGACAACTTCTATTGTACTTCTTTATTTATGATTCGTTTTTTGTTCTTTTTTATCTTTTTGATCATTTAGCTGTTTTCTTTTAGTGTTTATTCATCAGTTCGAATTTAGATATCCCTTGTTGGAATTTTACTTTACAATCAATTTGTTTTTGTTTATATTTTGTTTCCCATACTCTTGACTAGTGATGTAAATTTAATTTTATTCGTTCTATATTGCAATTAGTTTTGCGTCTTTATATTTCTACTGTATTCATTTAATGTATTTTTGTTTTTTTTTGTGATATTTTTCTCATTTTCCTTTTTTTACCAGAATAGTTTCAAAATTATTGTAATAAAAAATTATAATTTCATTTCCAATGTTCCTAGAATTTTGGTCCTTCTATTAAACAGTTTATTAAGGACAGCATGATTTAGCAGCCGTCTTAAAAATAGCTTCGTAACTAAACTGTCACCGACTTTGTTGTCGTCTCTGGCAAAACAAATTACATTTCTCAAATTCTACCGCTCACATGCCCGTAGGGCCAAACAAATCAAGCGCAACAAGTGAAAGGCATCAGTATCTGCGCGTGCCTCTGCAAAAATATGCTTTCGTCGCGGACAAGCTTTCCCTCCACTTGAACTTGAGATGCCAACTCGAGTCAACCGCGAGCCAAAAACAAAACGCACCTTTCTCCCTGCCAACCCCAAACACTCACTGCCTAAAAGAATGTCATCTTTGAGAAGTTCTAGACGTGAGGGTTCATTGAACCTTTGTCTAAAAATATACCGCAGATGGTTATGGGTACGCGCAAAAGCTACAGCTCGCGCTGGAGTTCCGAAAGTAAACACGAGTTTCGAGACGTCTACGTACGTTACATTACGTTGTTGTGTTTGTGGGCTTTGGGTTTTGTTGGGCAAATCTTACAACGAACCATGACACAAGATACATGACCCATCAATTAGGAGTTTCGTGAATATTCCTCCATATCGCTTCACCAGGAAAGTGGGAACGCAAATTTACTGTGCAGTACTTCGTGCCCAGTTTGGCGAGGTAAAGGTAGCGCAAGCAAAGTCTCATGGCCAAGGGCATTCTTGCTGGAAACGAAACACATCCGTGCCGCAGTAACAACGCACAGCGAAACGCTGCCTTCGCTTATCCGATAAGAAAATGCAAATGCAGATTCATTGCGCGGCACTAAAATTAGCGCAAGCACCGGTTATGTCTGCACACGGGTCGTTTCTTTCTATTTCTTTTTCGCGATCATAAAAAAAAACACAGAACTCATCTCCAGCCCAGCAAACGAATCGTCGGCCACTAGCGAGACTAGGTGTAAACTAGGTGTAGGGTTTGTTATATTCCATTTGCTTCTTCCGAGCTGGGGAGCTCTTTGCAGTGTCCGGTTTGCACAGTCGAGACCTTTGGTGGATGGTACGGTGCAGATAAGACGCCGAGACAGTTAGCGAAAGCTCGCAAGCTGGCTCGTTGCTAGTTCTACGAACCACCTGCTGATGATGATGATGACTTTTTGCACTCCGTGCTACAAACTGCAGTTGTTACGATTACGGTAATGATGGCCCCGGACTGGGGTGATCGTTACGGCCGATGGGTTTGGGTTTTAGGTGGAACCGTTTAAATCCCAGCCTCTGGAAGAACTAGATTTATGATCTAGTGCGGCGTCAGGCGCTAAACGCACCGGATCACACCAACGAACGGCGGTGGTCAAACACGTCCAGGTGTGTGTGTGTGTGTGCCATCCCCAGCGGCTGTGCAATTTCTGCCGATGGGAAAATGGAACTCAATAAATAAGAAGCAACTATTGGCTGTGGAGGAGAATTTCCTGGTAGATTGTGGTGCACTTTAAGCAGTTTTAAGCATTCATATTATATGAAAAAAATACTCCCAGACAATAATGATTTCACAAATTATAGAAGAGTGTACCTTACGCACCATAAACTTGGATTGAAAAGATACAATTTTGTTAAGGATATCTGCCGATGCCTTCTTCCTTCTTTAAATGCTTATTTTAAAATATCTAAAATGACAGACCGTTCTTTATGATTAAGAAAAAAGCGTATTAGTCAGCATTAGTTTAAAGTCGCTATAAAGATTAACGTTTGGAGTATGTTACTAACTTGAAACCCATTTTTAGTAGTATGATATAAAAATCAGTAATGAAATGAGCCTTAGTTTTCTTTGCTTAAAACAATCCTCAGGATGTTCTTTGACATACCTAGACTTAGCTGGTAAGGACGTCCTGGTTACAGAGAATTGGCTCGATTGGGATTTGAAATAGGTTTAAGTTGTTTTATGCAACTTGTTAAATAAATTATGCACAAACAATGTAAAGCAACTCCGAAATATGTACACGTCCGGCATTCAAAATCGCACACTTGACTTTCGCTACGCTACGCTCCTACTCCTTCGACGCTATTGCCAGTCTCTTAAAATTATAAATCGACATGCAAACTGTGCAGTGGGCTTCTTCTAATTCAGGAAAAAGAGTCTGTACATCGTGTTAGGCATTCAAAGTTGGACACTTTGCTTTACTAGGAATTTTCATAGGATATGGACACATTTTGGCAATATACAGGCCAGAACGAATGTCGAATAAAACAACTGTCGAAGTTAGAAAGATTGTAATTTCCAACATTAATAGGATACAAGTGTCATAGAAATTGGTGCATTCATTTTCAAGTGTCATAGAAATTGGTACATTCAAATTTACTAACAAATCATAACGCAAAATTAACGATAGAGATGGAAGACAAGTTATGTGAAGAATTCGATCCAAACATTGAGTAAAACCTTTGTTTGAAATTGGTCCAAAGCATGCTCAAAAGATTTTAGGATAGTATCTATTACATGGCAATGTTACAATACATTAATTAAGCAGTTATTTAAATCATTTTGAATTTTGATTTTGAATGCCCACCACTCTACATTGGCTGGGATAACAATTGCTTGTATTTTATAAACATTAGACTTGAATTTCATCAATCAAAGTGTCAAAGAACAGTATCTTGCACCTGGATGATGTTTGAATTTTATTACTAAATAGAATTAAAATAAATCAAAACATAAAAAAATATTTAAACAAAAAACTAATTATAATATTTTTTTATAATTTTTATAATAACAACTCGGCACCGCATTTCAGTAGTTTTTGCTTAAAAATCATACACAAATTCACAATGCATTTTCTTCTGTTTTTTTTGTCTTATCCCAGGCATGCTCGGTAAGAACAAAAATATAATCATATGTAATAAAAATAAGTCGTGTCATATAGCGAAATTGTGATTGCTTAACAACTGTTTGTTTAAACAGTTTAAATTCTAATCATTCGTATAGTTGGTTTATTTACACGTATCAAACAGAATTTTGAAAGCACGATTTCGCTGAAGTTTTGTTTAAAGTTTACTTACTTTTACTTATAATAGAGAGAGCTAAACAAAAAAACAAAATAAAAAGCATGTCTCCTTCAAAACTAGAACATTTTAGTACAATAAGTTTTGAGATAATAGATTGATGTAAACTGGTATTTCTTCACAGTAGTAAACAAATCGTTCATTGTTTACATACAAATCCTTTGCACTCAATGTCCATATGGCTTGGCAACCCTAGCAGCGCACCTCGAGTAAAAGTAAAATGAACACAAAATTTTGCATGCTGATTAGGTTTTATGCGACCTTCGTCAATGATTTGAATATTAATGAACAAACCAAAATTTATGCCTAGTTTCCTAGGTTTCACACTGTTTCAAATACACGCTCACAGTAACGGCTACAACTGGCCGGTAGGATCCCTTCAAAAAAAAACCTTACCTTTGAAACCGAAAGTACCTCAAGGATAAACATTTGAAGGTTAATTTAATAATGGCCATTACTCCCGCTAAACTCTTGCCACATTTCAAATGCACCCGTCACGGTACAGACACACAGACCCACGAAACATAAAACTTTCGGTGAAAACACTTTCCGGCCGGAGTTTTTATTACTGCATCCACTCTGATCACTATCGCGACACGCCATCATACCGACTGCAATTGGCCGTGCTGCGTACTGCAAATTCTCACCAATCTTCGGTGCAACGAAATGAGGCCAGTCATGCAATATTCATAAAATAGGCACCAAAAATGAGAGCACGGCCCACTACGGTGGAAGAAATGTGGTTGAAACGGGGCTGGGAAGGGTGGCCCGGTGAAGGAAAATGTAACGAAAACATCATTGCCAAAAACAACAACAACAGCAAACTGACGCACAGCAGACTGTGCCCTGCAGCAAGTGCCGTACTACGCATACCTACACCTCGGAAAGGTAGAATTTGCCAAATGAAAGGAAGTTAAAAACAGAAACAAAACAAAAAAATACTCGCCCAAGCACATGCCGTGCAATTGTTACCCTTTCTTTGCCGTTCAATTGCACTGCAAGCCGTTGCCTGTGGCGTCACTAAATGTGACCATCAAATATCACCGAAAAATAATAAACATTATAACAGACGACGGCCCAACTGTCCGTAACTGACGGGCACGGTATGCGTGGTAAAGCGTTACCAGAGACAAGACAAATGTAAGAGAAAAGCATCATTTATGAACCAAACCGACGGGTTGGTCGCAGTTGTGGTCGTTGCTGTGAGTGGCTATGAATCGGCAAACTGGGAGAAGCAATGGTGGCGAATTAAAAAAAAAAACAAACAGGAATTAAAACAGAATCCGCACATATACAAATATTATTCGAAAGTTTAAGCTACATTAAAAATGAACAACAAAAGTGAGCAAAGGGCATGGTCAGTATGGTGTACGGTGAGACGAGAGAATGAGCACAAATCCCGGGGTTTCGGTTTTGGATGTTGGTTGGCTGGCAAGTTGTGAAACCGCGTGCTCTGGAGACGGACAAAAAGCACCGGAATTACGACGACATCTCGGATAAGCTTAGTTGGTTTTGGACGAATCCTTAGAGAGCTTTAACGGAACAGGAAACCCAGGATTAATGCTCAGAATGAACAGTAATGTCTATGCGTAGTACATGACATAAAATAAACATTTTAAAGTTTGACTAGTTATGTTAGCAAAATCAAATATTAAACAACACAACTACACATAAAAAAGAGTTATAAACATAAGAGAAATTTACCATGACCGTAGAACCATACTTTATGATTTATTTTTTTAATTGTCTTAACTGTCGTTAGCTCAAAAACTTTAACGAAATTCAATAAATATAAATGTCATGCCCAGGATAAGATTTTTTATCAATTTCTTTATAGTTGATGTTTTGTTTAATTAATTCAAAAGAAGGACTTTCAATCGAACTTGTGAATAAGGTAAAAAGGAGAAAACGATGCAGAAAATCCGATCTTCGCTTGCAAGAAATCCGGATAGTAGCATTGGTGGTGAAAATGTTAAGAATTTAATAATTTGAATCCCCTATAAATATTTTTATCGAGTTTCTATGTGTTTGTAATACAATTTACCTATGTTTTCATTTACTTCCTACTCATTTTAACACATATTACGCAAATGCTGTCTACGGTATTGATTTTCTAAGGTATCAGGAGGTACTGAAGGAGCTATTATTTGCTCGTTTTTCATAGTCCCAAAGCTATGATAATGTGTTCTATAAACAAGTTCTGTAACTCTATAATTGATTGATGTAGTTTCTTTTTGAAAATACTCTAGAAGTGTAGAAAGGTATGGTTATACAGACTATAAATTATATATTATTTTTAATTATGACACTCTATTATTCAATGAAAGTTCAATTATCTATCCTTTTTATATGATCTTGTTAAACAGTTGTATTGTCCGTTTTGCTTGTGAAAATCGAACTTTCTGGGGTTTCTTTTGTCTATTTCGACCGTTTGGCGAGTGATTTTAAATCCATTTTTTGTCAATCGAATACAAAAAAGTGCAAAAATAAATGAAGGAAAAAGGTTTATAATTGCTCAGTTCAAGACTAAGAAAATTGTCTTAAAATTTCAACAATTGGTCGATTTTTAAGGTGTCCGGATATCCGTTTGAGGAGCATTAGTGTTGTATGTGGTCAACTTTACCAATACAACGTCAGACCGTAATTTTGGACATTAGGTAAATCAACCAAGGAACTTTGCATTAACTCTGTGCCCTCGAACAACGCATCTAGAGATTCTTAGAAATCGAGATCTTCTGTATATCTTATAACAGTCTTGCTTACCGAAGCATTGATCAGGATACCAAGTTTTATCAAATCTTGGTTGTAAGAAAATTTTCAAATTTATTTAAATCAATGTCGTCGAATTTAACCTTCACTTCAACTTCGGAGCTGCCTGGTGCTGTGATCAGAAAATAAACATATATTAAAGTATGATTTTTTAAACAATTATCGAACGAATTAATTAAAGTACCAAACGATACAAATAAAGCTTACAATATTGAGTATACTTCAACCTAAAAATTTTCATTTTCATCATTTTTCTAGGATACCTCAGTAAAACTCGTTATGGCTCTAAGCTTCCCCGAACGCTTAACTTCACATTCACTCAAATGGCCAAAACTAAGAAGACCTTGAAAGTCCCAAGTGCAGAAAATTATTATCACAAAAATGTGCAACCATCTGTTGAGCAGTACTGGCGTGGAGTGCATGCATACACTTCGGCAGACGCAAAACCGTGGTATGACTTTATCGCAACCGTTCCATCGGACATAAGATACCCGTGTTCGTCGTACACCACCCCTTGTTTCTCCCCCCTTCCTTTAGAGGAGCTTCTTCTCCTGTCTGCTACAGTTACACAGCGTACCCGGTCGCCGGCCGGCCGGACCGGCAGACAGCCGATGCCGTTGCTTATCCGCAACGGGCCCTCCAGCAACGTTTCGCTCGCTACCTTCGCTGCCGGACCGAGCATCTTCCGCTGGACCGTGGGACGTGGGAGCGGAAACGACCTCGGTCCATGGCCACGGTTTGCGACCACAGCAAACTGTCAGCTGCAGGCAAATTTTTTCGGATATTATCTCGTCGCCGTTGTGTCGTTGTCTCGTCGTCGATCGTTGTCCTGTTTTTCGCCGGTTTGCCGGTTGCTCTCGAGAACGGCTTTCGGGTCGGGTTTGGTAGTACGCTGGCAGGCAACGGACCGTAGCTGACGAGTGGCCTGCCTGTCCAGGCATCGGTAAGCGTAACTTGCCCCGGCCAGGGCAGTGAAAGCAAGGGGTACGGCGGGCACTGTCGACGGCGGAAGTGTGGCCGGGGATGGTGGACAGGGTAATTGTATTAAAAATTCAAATTACCTTTTTGCGCAATTGCATCGCAAGCAAGGGTACTTGCATCCGTCTCGGTGGATCGCGTTAGTCAACGTTTGTTGCAGTTGTTGGGGCCTGTTTTTGCTTTTTGGTTTTTTGCAGTTGATGCAGTGCGAGCGCAATTTTTGGCATCCTCTTATCCCGCTCAAACGGGCATCCTCCCGTAATGGGCAGGTAGAACCTGCCACCAAGGGAAAACACAAGAGCTCAATGCACTTTTACCACAGATTGCGTGCGCTGTAACTGAGCTGCGTGAAGCAGCACGCATCAGGCTCAGGAGTGGTGTGGACCGGAGAGAAGCGCACAGTTGACCCAGCACCACGAAAAACAACAACGGTGAAACTGGGGAAGAAAAAAGTTACCCGGAAGAAAAGTTTCAGTCACCTTCCGCTGTGACCACCATCTCCACGGGATGGTCCAAGTTGACGCGAGCTCACAATGCACGTGTACACGCATTTGCGTAATTATCCATTTCGGCAGAAGCTTCTGGGATATGGGTCTGTCATGCATGCTGCTGTATAGGCAGGTCGATAGTACAAGGGCAGGGAAAGGCAACAAACCTCTCTGCAAGTGAAACAACACCAAAAAAAACAACAAACCATCTCCATTCATTCCACACGCTTCCATTGGTACGGCGTAGTCCGAAAAGGTTCTGAAGTTCTTACTTTTGCGCGAAAACGTCACCGGTCCCGGTACTGTGGGCAGCACCGAAACACTTTCCTTTCGGGAACGTGTAATTAGGCTCGGGACGGGATGTACGCTCGTTCTGGCGCTTTTTTTTTATTCGACCATTTTCAAAACACTCGTAAAATGGTCCTGACGAATGGGCAATGGGGGGAGGCACCAGGGAAAGGGCACAAAACAGGAAAACAAAAAAATGCGGTCCAACAGTGTTTTCGGTTCAGCTGCACACTTGCACTTGAAAATAATGCAAGGATGCAGTGTAATGTAATGGAACGCGCAGGACCTGGTCTCACAGGGTGGTTGAGCAAAGTGGAATGCGCATCAGTACAGAAATCTTTCGTTTAAAATGTTGCTAAATTCGTAGAGCTCTTTTAAAGTAATGAATGGGAGGTTGCTTGTCTCATTGAGATGTTCGATTGTTTGGCAATAGTATGCAGATGAATTCGTAAAGCGTCCCTAGCTGTCTAGTATTGCCTGTTGGTAGCATCTTCTGTATAAAGGCATCCGATTTGGCACTAAAATCTTACTCGGTGTTGGTGTTGGTAATTCATTTATTTATTTATTAATATAATTGCCTGCCTCGTGGGCTTAACAAAATCTAAAAAAATGTACTTAAAAACTAAAGAGGTGACGGGGGACAGCAAGGGGGAATAAGTTAGGGAAGGGAGAGTGACGATGAATTACGAAGGTGCAGACGAAAGCTAGAGACAGGGACATTGTAATCGAACAAATGATAAGAACGGTTAAAAGTCGATAGCGCTTGGAAAAAGGGAGCATTGGCGGCGTAGCAAGTATAGCGAGATGGGATATGTATAGGGGCTCTGTCACGCAAGCGACGTGATGGAGCATATAACGGGATGGAGGACAGTAGAGATGGAACATCGAGGTTATGGGAGAGGAGGTTTGCAATAAAGCAGGAGCGGATGTGGGATGTTGATAGCATTGCCATAATCAGCCATTCATATGGCAACCAAATCACTTTTACTTCAGTCTTGCTTTACTGTCTCTAATGCGTTTCGATTTGAAACAATATTGCTATAAATGAGTAATGCTCGTTGGTGGTTGGTCTTTGGACGATTAGTCAAAAAGAGTAACAAATTATGATGATCGTACTGATCATGCCTTACATTCTCGTGATACGTACTTACTTACCTACTTATCAAGCGCTACAAACGCTTCACGGCCTGGGGCTGTTGCAGAAATTCTCGAATTTTCTTTTCCGGGTCTAGGAGTATTACTGTAGTTGTTACTTCAAGAAATGTGTAAAGATTTCTGCTCAAATGGTAAAATATCGGATCTTCTGACCGGCGTTTGAGACGTCCAGCGTAGATGTGTGTCCTGTGAACTTTCGCATGCTTTTTCCGTCGAGATGAGCCCATAGTTAGATCCGCTATTGTAATGAATAGATCTTTCAGCAAGTTTTACGCATAACGGGCATTTATGTTCGTGGAACAAATTTTTGCTTTGCTGCGATTAAAGCATGATCGAAACAAACGAATCGTTTGCGCCTAGAGGTTAGGCTATACGCATCACACATCCAGGAGTAAACTGAAGCTAGGAATGCAGACGATAAACGAACAATGTAAATACAGCGTTTGGTACGTTTTGCGTAAGGACATTAAAAGTAATATATAGCTTTCCAACGAACCTTATGGTCGAGTTTAAACAACGAGTAATTACAACTTATGGAGAAAAGAACTTTGAAAATGTTCCGTGGCTCTATACTAATAATCTGATTAAAATCTCTCTGAAGATATACGAATAAATCACTCGATCTTGACGCTAAAACGATGTATTTATGTTTAGAATATACTAAAATATAAAACATAAACAAAACAACTCAACTTTGAACTGTTAAAAAAATAAGATACTGTTTATATTGAACATGAAAAATAAATTAGAAATTTCATTTTGATGAAAGTCCGAATCTGAGACGATCACGGCTTTGGTCATGATTGACTTTTAAATGGTGTAATCTAATTAGTAGTATAGTGAGTAGCATTATATGGCCGGCATGATCTTGCAAGATCGTTCAGACAAGAAGAAGAAGGAATAAAAGATGAATATTGATAAAAAAGTGTACGCTCCTTGTAAAAGCATCATGTTGATCTCAAAATTATACAATTAGCCTCTTAATTAAACATTTTTTTAAATTTTATAATACAGGTGATTGTTTCTATTATTTAAATTGTAAAATGTGACGATCATATATTTAATAATCAAACACCACCAACTCATACACCCTGTACGAAGACACAGTATGAAGTAATAAAACAAAAACAGAACCGGAAAACCGCTCTTGCGCAGCGTCCTCCGGAACGGCGAGCAAACATGTGCTCAGGACAACGATAAAACGACATGGCATGTCCGTGATCTTGATCATGAAATTTTTCTCCCCTTTTTGACTTCCTCTGAGGTGCTTCATGTCACCGCTGTTAACCATAACCTGTTCCGTTTCCCTCACACCATCAGCCATCCACCATGTTGCGTGTTGTGAATCCTTCAATATCTGAGGACGCGAAAGCGAGACAGAGCTAAGATAGACGACAAAACCAAGCCATTCGGTGCAGACATCATAAGGACGAATGGTGCGAGGCGAATCGACTGGTGTCCAACCGCGACTCCTCACGCATCCAAACGCACAGACAGACGCCTTTATGTCACTCGAATGTCCCATACTCTAGCCTCTCTTCCTGTGGTACCCCATCAGCACTCCAAAAGCTGGCAGCTCGGGAGACAATTTTAATCAATGAAATTCTCAATCCCATCGACCGGTGCGGTGAGAAGCGTGGTGGGCAACAAGTGCAGAGTTACAGAAATTACGAATAAAAAAAAACCGGTCGGTTTGACCCTCTCGGCGTATGTTGAATCCGTTGCAGGTTCTTGCATCCCTATCTATTGGTGTAGAATGAACAAAAAAACACACAAAAATAACCCAGCGAATGTGGTACGTGGCGTGCAATCAGACACAAAAGGGAAAGCAGGTGAACGTGCGACGAATGGTGCGAGGCGAATCGACTGGTGTCCAACCGCGACTCCTCACGCATCCAAACGCACAGACAGACGCCTTTATGTCACTCGAATGTCCCATACTCTAGCCTCTCTTCCTGTGGTACCCCATCAGCACTCCAAAAGCTGGCAGCTCGGGAGACAATTTTAATCAATGAAATTCTCAATCCCATCGACCGGTGCGGTGAGAAGCGTGGTGGGCAACAAGTGCAGAGTTACAGAAATTACGAATAAAAAAAAACCGGTCGGTTTGACCCTCTCGGCGTATGTTGAATCCGTTGCAGGTTCTTGCATCCCTATCTATTGGTGTAGAATGAACAAAAAAACACACAAAAATAACCCAGCGAATGTGGTACGTGGCGTGCAATCAGACACAAAAGGGAAAGCAGGTGAACGTGCGTTCTTTCGAGCCCGGAACGGAAATGGGTGTTGCCAAATATGGCTACCGATGGGATTAAATGAGGCGAAGGGTGGGTAGTGCGGGATGCTGGGGCAAACTGAGGTAATGTTGTTTTTTGAAGGGTGGCCTCCAAACAGGAGACACCAGCACAATTACTCATCATCGTGCAGGGCAATTGATGGTTTCCTGTTCGAGGTTGTATTCTGGTTGGTTGTGTGGCTTTATCGGTTCCCACAAGCTGTCTCTGCTGTTTTTTTTTGTTTTAAGTTTGAGCGGCCCATTCGCACGAAATACCATTTTTCATTATTATAGATACATTTGCATGAAGTTATGATATAAAACATTCGCTTTAATGCAAATCAAACTATTGCAGAAACATTAAGAATTTTTTGCAACGTGAGTCTGGCCGGAAGAAATTTCGTGATCATTGTCACATGTTGTTGAGATGATGATCAAACGGTGAAAATGAGTTTAAATTGTGGACGTAGAAAATGTTATAAGGTACTCGGTTATTTTGAATTGTAATTAGACTCATAAATTAAAAAAAAGTGTGAATTTATTCAGATTAATGCTTCTATGTTAATAGAAAAAAGACAATGTTTCTACGAATTATACTAGATTTTGGTGAACACTCATTTCATTGTAGTTACACAAAACGATCAGATATATGAAGTAAGATATGCACTTAAGAACTCTTGTATACACTTTTGGCAGTGAGGACATCGTCGAAAATATATAATTATGATAAGCTCTGCATTACTTTGTATACGCTAAGTAATCCAGATGCTACTGTAAACCGGCAGGTCTTTACGCGAAAGCTCCGGACTCGTCCTGTTTCTTCTGATCACGGCCTCAAAAGCGAACAGACGAATAAACGTTCTTCTTTTACTTGAAACACGACTCATTATTATATGTTTACATGCCTAAGATAAATACGTTTATCAAATGTTTAATTGTAGCATTGCATATTACTTGTATAGAAAATAAACTATCCAACTAAATACGTACTTCAGAAATGTTTGGCCAGAACCATCTATGATCATTATGGAAAAGAATAAAGATCACGCATAGGATCTCACCAAAAGATTGTGTTTGCTTATGTTTATCATTGAACAGGGCATCATTACAACATGTTTCGTGGTCTTGGCAGAACTTTTGTCAGGGTTGCAGTATGCAGGAGCATGTAGTATCACCTATCTTTACATCACCCCTGGATAAATCAGTATTTATTAGCATTGCAGCCTGTGATGTTACCATCATTTTGGTTTTCACCTCCAATCCGACGTTCAGTTCCGCTTGCTCAATTCTTTGATAAGCTACCTCAAACCAATGAACCAGTCCTGTCCTCACCGTATACCAGGATCTGGCTTAACTTATATAAAATGATCCTTAAAGTTTCTACCTCCGTGGCTCGCTTGGCTCTCTCTAGCCCCAAATTGAAGATCCCTGGCGCTGGTCTTTGGTGGTACTGAAGGGTCCTAAACGTTGTACATCCACTTTCACCTGACGTGTGATGTGTGTCATTGTCATTCTTACTGTATATCTTCTTCTTTGTAGGCCAAACGACCTCTTAGGTCATGCCTGCCATTTTTGGCTTACTAGACTTATTGTTACCGCATAGTTGGATAGTCAGTCCTCACTATGGAGGAACGGTCCAGATGAGTCTTGAGCCCCGGTCCTGCCGTGTGAAGACCGGCGCCGCTGCACCATCTACTGCATATCTTCTTCTCTGGCACGACAACCTCTGTAGGTCTTGGCCTACTAGAAATTACTAGCTTTCTATGACTTATTTGTACCCGTATCTGGATAGTCAGTTCATAGCACAGCGTTAAAAACCATAGTAAAGCGTAAATGAAGGGGATACGCTGTATTAAAGTGTGGACATTGCAATTACTAGAGCTTTTTTTTTTCTTCTGGTCATAACAACCTACCAGGATATGCCAAACAACGAATCTGTAATGTTCAGTAAAGTTGCGTTAAATTGAAAAATAAAAATACCTTCTGTAACACAACGAAAGTTTAAAGAAAGTCTTTGCTAGCAAAAACAGTAAAATCCATAAAAAAAGTTATCCATTTAATTGAAGAAAATGTTGTTTGAATATTGGGCTCCAAAACAATCAATTTAATTTGCCTGTATGAAGAATTTATTAGATTATTTAGCATCCCTCTTCAATCTCATACAAACATTAATATGTATCAAATAGATTCGATTTAAGCAATTAATGTTTGCCAGCGCCATAATCAGTGTTCCTCTGCTGGGGTTGCCCCGCACCCCGAACAGGTGCAACATACCGGCCGGGTGAAGAAACGATATTGATACCATTCGCAATTAAAGCGTGCCATTTGTGATCGCGAAACGAGTTCCCCTGGCACCTAGATGGCAGCACACGCACAACAACTACAACAAAAACTACACCATCCGTCAGCCTCTATCGCCTGACGACATTCGTGAGGGGCGAAAGAAGGAAAGAAGTAAAAAGTGCGGCTTATCCCTAATCGTGCCAACCATTGGTTCGCCGGTAAGCGACGGTTATAATAATCATTAATCGCGTATCATGTCTTAAAAATTGCCGACCCGTCGCTTCGATTAACATTGCCAACAAGCATTGGCGTATCGGTGCGTAGCTAAAGCGCTAGATAAAACTTACACCACACCGAAACGCATCGGAAAGGTACCGCTAGATGAACCGATAATCATGGCAAGGTAATCGAGTTGGCAGTTCGAGTGCAAGTCGGGAAATGGAAGCTGTCCGGGTCAGGCTATAGAAGGTACCGACGGACGGACAGTTATGCATTCCGTGGCACGATCGTGCCCAGTCCGCTCGATTACTTTAATCCACTTTTGTCCAGATCGGTTACACCTTTGCCTTTGCCCACTTCATCCTCCTGCTGTGGTGCTGTGATTGATCCGGCAGTTTTGTTTCATCTTCGGCAGAAAGGTAATAATAATTCAGCAGCACCCTAACATCCTAGTCGCGAGTACTGCGCGTTGACCGGATTCCATCTCGGATTGCTCGGACCAATCAGTGTCCCGAGCCGCAGTGCTTATCATCGCCAGAAAAGGGAAGGTGAAAACCCACATTATCATATCTGCTTTTAATTAATTACTTCAACCAGACCGATCGCACCGGCCTGATAATTACTGTCACGTACTTGGTTTGGTTGAGCTTTCCATTTATAGGCAGTATAGGGCCGCGTGTGCGCCAGCATTCACCATAAGGCGACCACACTGGCAGGGTGTTCGGTACACTTGCTTTCCCGAGCTTTAATTAGCCAGTGAGAGACGAATGCATCGTGACTACATTTTAGTTAACTTTGTTTTATTTCGCTCGATGCATCGCGAATAATGCATACCTTGGTGTAGAAGCGATCGAGGTTGAATGCAAAGGGAAAATTATTATTAATACATAGTTTCGGGTTTTTGGGGCATTAAAATAATTCTAGTCCTTTTGTACATTTTGCTCATTTTTATATTTATATAGATCAGCTTTGGTTTGAAAGTTGTTTATCCCATAAATCAAATAAACCATTTATCGAATATCGCGTGCCATTTCCACACTTGTACAGAAGTCACTTCAGCTAGGTTCCACACTAGGCAGCCATTTAGCCGAAGGATTACCAATGTTACCACTATCTGTTAGCGCTAAGTGCTTGTCTTTAATTTCTCCACCTGATCGTTTAACGATCCAAGGCGAACGGCCCACATGCATTCGGCTTTTAGTTGATATTGAGCGGAATTGATTAAAATTAATGATATCTCCACCCGGTACGACTTAATTGGACCATTTTTGCTTAATCCCCCCGGGAGTAGACCAACCCAGTGTGCGAAAAAAACAGCAAGCCAACCAGCCGCCATAGAACTCATTCATTGGCCATTCGATCACTCGACGCACACACACACACAGACAGTTATTTGCGATGGCGAAGGCACAGTTCTTCAGCAGACGGTTCGGTTTGGACGCAAAACTTAAGGCAAATGGGTTTGTAATGTTTCTTCTTTCCCTCTCGCTCGATGAGAGTGCAATTTTAAATTAAAACAAATTAAACATTTCTCGCGGCAGACAAATATTGTTCATCACTTTCGCTTACCGTGAGGTTCGCTTGTACCGATACGTACGCAAGATTCCACAGTACGAGTGCTGATGCATTTCCGGCAAAGGAAGCACTAACTATCATTTGGACAAAGAAAAACATAAATCGAGCGAGGACACACACGCACACGAAAATGCATTCGAATTGCATCGGGCACTAACCGAAACCGTAGCGAAACTATTCCAAACTTCACGATCAAAATAACATTCTTAAGCGTAAGAGCCACATACAAAAGGCCGCACCCGGTAGCCAAAAATGTTTTCCTTACCCCGAGCCGTCTGTGTGTGTGAGGTTCATCCTTGACAAAGGGAAAACCCCATCCGATGGTTCCGCGAAACGGTGCTCCATATCTTATGCGCCGGTTTGCTCTTAGACAATTTATCGCTTGCAATTAGGTGCGTCGCGTTGCTGCTGGCTCGATAAGACAGTTAACGTGAACGGTGGCCGTTTATTGTGGTCGCGATTTGAGCGCAAATGTTTGTATTTGGTGTTGTGCTGTTTTTTTTTTTGTGCTCTCTTTCTTACTGTTTTACTGTCTTTGGTCGTGTTTGCCTGATGTTCCTTAGTGCAAGGAATGTTAGTTTTTTTTTCGATGAATAATGTGATGCACTTTCCGGCTAGCAGGGCCTATTGACGGTCGTCTGTAGGCAGTGTGCAAACATTGTTTGCCAAGAAGATATTGCTAGTCGCTTTACTTGTACAGTCTGAGAGGAGTTTTATTATCTTTACTTGTGCATTTTCCCTATCCTGCTTCTCCGTGTGCTTGTTAGAGGTGTCTGTTATGAAATCTTTGGATGTTTTTGAAATCATTTATCAACCCAGTCATTTACGTATCTTTTTTTAAATTAGATTCAATTAGAGCATTAAACTGTCAAAGTAAAGTTCAAAAGTAGGACTCTACCGTTTTAAAAGTATGGACATCCTTGCGTGTACTAACATGTTTTTAAATGTAAAATAAATTATTAATGAAATGTTAATAAACCACCCATTTATTCAATAAAAGTAACAGGTAAAGTAGAAAGCCTCTTTATGTAAAACGCTAGAATGCGTGTTTCGTTGTGTTACATGCGCGAAAGCGTTACGCTTTCGAGTTATTCATGTTTTTTATTGCTGTACACGAGCACAACACGAACGCCATAATTTCCATAACTACAATCACCGGCGACTTGGATTATGAAATTTCTAAACCAAACTTTCTATAACGGTTTCTCTTTGTTTTGAAATAAGTTTTCTTAAGTTTGTTTTTAGTTCAATGAAAACAATAATAGTTAACTTTTTTATGTTGAAATCAAATACCAATAATCTACATCGGTCTCGTAAGGAGAACATTTCAATTAAATACAACATGTCATTCGACGGAATCCTGTCAACGGTATACAAATCTGATTATATAGTTGAGGATAATGTAAACTAGAACTAGATTTTCAGACATAAGAGGAATGATACTATAGCAGTAGAAGAACCATTCAAAAGGCTAGACACTAAAATTACGCTCATATGAATCCCTTTCCCGTATCATGAGGAAGTCGAAAAGATGTTCATGCTCGACTAAGGTCAAAGGGACCTGGTAGCAAAGTCGTAGCGATCCCAGTTGCTTACACATAGGCACAGGTATCAACTTTCGTTCTTGTCACTAGCCATTACGTAGGACTGACTACAGAGGTACAGGAAAATTAAGGAAGGTGCCAGAAACATCAGGACACAAGGCTAGTCAGTTTCTAGAAGAATCGGATCAGATGAATCGCATAAAAATAGTTTGGAAAATTATCAAGACAGTGTCTACTACTGGGCAGAAGGGCTTTTATTCAGGTTAATAGGAGTCTTAATAGGGGCGGCCCGGTGGTGATGCGACAGCGGCGCCGGTCTTCACACGGCAGGACCGGGGTTCAAGTCTCATCTGGGCCGTTCCCCCATAGTGAGGATTGACTAACCAACTATGCGGTATCAATTAGTCTAGTAAGCCAGAAATGGCAGGCATGACCTTAAGAGGTCGTTAGGCAAAGAAAGAAGAAGAAGAAGTCTTTTACGACGACAGTCATAGAATATCAAATGACGTCCGGAACTGATCGCAAACGCAAGAATTTTGTGATAATTACAAAATGTTCAAGAAAAACTAACCATTCTTATATGCCCTTGATTTTCACAACGAAATTGAAGTTTGTTTGTGTGTAGCGACCTCGACTGTCCCACAGTTGATAAAGCGTTGAGATCAACTGTAATGATCTCGGTCGGCTACCATAAAGAGATAGGATGAATATCGAGAGAGAGGCGATCGGAGATCGAAACGGGAGCGTTGGGAGTCGGTTATTAGCTGTTGGTACAAGCGTGTCGAGTTAGGTGGTTAGGGTATATGTAATTTAGAAATAAAGTAAAGTGTGTGATCGTTATACAACAGTGAAAGTGTTTATTGTAGTGTAGTGTGCTGCGATTGTTAGATTAGTAATTTGTTTATTAACCGTAGTTACGTTACATGTGGTGACAGCGGAAAGCAGTGCGTTATTAAGCCTGCGTGGTACGTCTTTTTCTGACTGGTGAACCGTGCTATTACTTTTTAGTATTAAATATAGCGTAACGTTTGTAACGGTAACTTATTATTTGTGGTAATTTATTATTTTAGTTAGACGGCATCAAAACGTATAATATAGAACTAGGTAAGATTCCAACTTCTCTTCACAGTAGCAGTGATAAAGGAGCATCATCATTGCAATGGCGGCGGTGAACGATCGAGAGCGTCACTGAAACTAGGGAGTGGTGTACTCGTTTTGAAAAATTTGGGTTTGAAAAATTTTATCATATAGACAAGTTGTACAATTATTGCTTTATTTATTTATTTTAGTAATTTAATTAATTTATTTTTTCTTCACATACAATTATATTTAAAATTTTACTAATTGATTTTTGTACTTTTAGGCATCACGAAACATCTGTGTCGTGAATTTGTGCTTGTTA
>KZ061730.1:372364-391157 GCA_002091835.1 Anopheles maculatus | reverse complement strand
GGTTGATTACTGTTGTTTAACCGTGAGCAAACATTTGCCCTTCCGTCATTGTTTATTGAACACTGCAGTGCACGGGAGAGGATCAATTTAACATCCTCATACGATGCAATGTGTAAGAAATGTATTTAGAACAATAAACAGCTACAGAACCAATAGAAGCTGCGATATAGCAAGCACACATAAAAATTCCTTTCCTAAACATTTCACTTGCCATCAGTTGTGTTGTGACTTGCGAGAGTTGTGTTACACAGTTCAGTCATCCAACAAATTGAATTCTAAGTCCCCCTTGGATACCCTGGAAAGGGGGAACGTAGTGAGTGTGTGTGTGATGCAACGCGCGAACTTGGTCGTCATGGTGCCAAGCCCCTGTCTCTGGCGGTGACAGTCCGAAGTTTGTCAACCGTAAGATATGCAGAAAGAGGAACAACCGTCGTTGGTATCGAATTTCTGCACAATAACAATTGGCCCATAAAAAACAGACTGAAGGCGCCTAAAGTGCACCTCCGTAGGACAGCCCTTCCCTTGCTTCTTTTCCCCTTTTGTTAATGTTCTTTTCCCCTTTTCTTAATATTTCTTGGTTTGCTTACCAGCTCTTCGTTCGAGTATATCCATGAGCCCTCCGTGGTAAATACAAGAATTTGACATTTCCAGATTTGGTCGGCATGCGCAATAGGGCATCCGATGAGTTGTTCTTCAAGCCGTTTATCTGGTGCTGTCATTTTTGTACGACCACCGACAGAACTGAGACCACGAGGTGGCAGGGCAAAACGATTCCGATGATGATGCACCTCGGCCGTGGAGATGGCGAGGAAAACGATTTTTTTGTATTGTAAGAAACACTATTTGTTGCCCCACTGTTTTCCGATGCCGTGAGTCAATCTTTAATCGATTGCACTCGCACGGTGGGACACTTGGGGATTTCTTGTTTAACTCGTCTGACACAGCTGCCCTATACACACACTAGTAGTTGATTGCTTTACCAGATTCCCACCCTGCGAGTCATCGTTAGGCGTTGGCCCAGGGTTGCAATAGATGTACCCCGATTCTTTTCCAACATCGCACCGGACGTCACGTGATACACAAAACCACAATGAACTGGTCTAACTCTTCACCACAGACACTTCACGTGTAAAAGCTCACTGATACGAGACGCCATGACACAACAGAACCTCCACTTTTCGTACATTTTTGCACTTCACTCTACCTGTATGAGACTTCTTTGGCAACTGATTTCGATTTACATTTCCGGCGATGCGTTGAGCACTGCACGCGACTGATAACTGGCCCACATGTTTGCCGGATGTGTGCGATTTGTAACACCCAATCTTGTCGGAACAGTTACATCCCACAGATTCCCGTCATCCAACGCAATTTTGTACACTGTTCGTTCCTTACCCGAGTTGCTGTGTGTGTTCTACGCGCACTTTAGCTGCCAACGTGTTTGAGGAACCACACGCAAGCAACTTCACATGCAACAAGCCGATCGAAAGAACCGAAGAGAATGAGAGGATGCTGCTGTTGTCCGATTGGGGAGCTATCGGTGTTATTATTTTTGGAGCGATAAACACCGAAACCGTGAGAGGGATTCTGTAGGGATAAAGGGAGCCGAGAAATTGAGAGAGCACAACACGGCCAACGCGAGTAACACCACACCAGTCTAGAACTTCAGCTCGGTCCACCCCAAAAGAGACTGCTGCAGGGCGACACGACGTACAGCGTTGCGAGATAATGTTTTTAAAACGCAGTTGTTGTAGATGTGCTTGATCTCGAAACGTACGGAAGAACCGGCATTGGAACGGACTCGTCTGTTTCTCTGTTCCACCTACACGGCCAAACCGGCGAAACGAGGGAGGACAAATAAAACTGCTGCGACTGTTCTGTGTGATGAGGAACTGCCGGGAAAGATTTGTTAGCAGCTAGTACGGTATGTTCTGTAAAAACATTTTCAGACGTTCTGTTTGTGCATCGGAACACAGACGGTTTTGAAGAGAACGTAATGACTCATGTGGCAGGATGCCGGAAGTTAGCATTTAGTTTAAAGGAGTTCATATTGTCTTCGTTTACAATTTGTCTGCAAATGTTTGACGTTCGGATAGTTGCTAATTGTCTTGGCAGTAAGCTAATTTATAGAATGGACAAATATGACAGGTACAGATTCTCTACTTCAATTAAGTACAGCCGAACAATTGTAAGTCAGCGTAGTTTTTAGATAGAAATATTTAAAAATTCTCTTTGTTAGATTAGTAATCAAAATTGGCGAGTTTTAAACTATCTTTTTAGGAAATACTTTGTTTCTTGGTCGTCATATGCATTTATATTATGCTGCTAGTACCAGATAATATTAAAGGCCTTGAGTATTCTCAACACTATCTAAGTCTCATTTTCTAAAATTATTTGAAAAACTCACCTCAAATTTTTCATGTTGTGCGTTGTCGCGCAGTAAATCAAAACCGTATAAGACCCTCTCAAAATATTACTGAGAAAACTGTTTTTCCAATCCCAAACCACACAGCAATAAAACCGATGAACGATTTATCACGTATGTAAGCTACCATTTGCCTAATCTTCGGCTTCATTCGATCCACTGTCAGAAAACGCAAACTGACAGGTGCCTAACAGTTCACAGCAATGATGAGCTCTGTTTCAATTTTTCGCTCCCCAGAAGATTGAAAAACTTTGTCACCGAAAATTAGGAACACATGGCTCCTAACATGGGTGCCGTACCATGTATCTTCAGTTTTGTTACCATTCTGTATCCAGTCTCTGCCTCAGAAGTCAATCGGTTTGGTTCATATTGTCTTCTTTTACAATTTGTCTGCAAATGTTTGACGTTCGGAGAGTTGCTAATTTATAGAATGGACAAATATGACAGGTACATATTATCTACTTCAATTAAGTACAGCCGAACAGTTGTAAGTCAGCGTAGTTTTTAAATATAATAGATATATTTAAAAATTCTTTATGTTAAATTAGTAATCAAAATTGGCGAGTTTTAAACTATATTTTTAAGAAATACTTGGTAGTCAAATGCATTTATATTATTCTCAACGCTATCTACGTCTCATTTTCTAAAATTATTTGAAATATTCACGGCAAATTTTTCATGTTGTGCGTTGTCACGCAGTAAATCAAAACCGTATAAGACCCTCTCAAAATATTACTGAGAAAACTGTTTTTCCAATCCCAAACCACACAGCAATAAAACCGATGAACGATTTATCACGTATGTAAGCTACCATTTGCCTAATCTTCGGCTTCATTCGATCCACTGTCAGAAAACGCAAACTGACAGGTGCCTAACAGTTCACAGCAATGATGAGCTCTGTTTCAATTTTTCGCTCCCCAGAAGATTGAAAAACTTTGTCACCGAAAATTAGGAACACATGGCTCCTAACATGGGTGCCGTACCATGTATCTTCAGTTTTGTTACCATTCTGTATCCAGTCTCTGCCTCAGAAGTCAATCGGTTTGATGGTCGCTGCACTAATGGTAGGAAAATGGTTCTGGTGAAATATTCTAATAGGTTGCTGGGTGGAAAAGTCATTGAACATTAGGGCGTGTTGTTCTGGGTGTGTTGATATTTTTCCAGTGCTCTTTTTTTCGGCCTGTTTCACTTCACCCGGTATGTCATCTTTTCGAGCAGCATTTTATGACTATGTAATGCTTCCCAACCCCATACCCATTCACTCAAGTGGAAGTCGGGATGACTGTCGGCTAGCTGTGGGAAGACGCTGGAGTGCAGCGTTCACTGGTGCACTGAAATAAATGGCTAAATTTAGCTTAGGTCGTGTCACCGACTTGTATGGCAGTGTTTGAGCGGACCCATCTGCAAACCTACTGTAGTTGCTAAGCGGTGGACAATTACTTGAGTTGGCAGGATGGAAATTCTTGCCGCGTACTATACTATACTTGCTCACCCAACAACCAGTACAACTTTGTTAATCGATTCCACGTTCCACGTCGGTGAAAACAGATATTCATTCATCGATCGGGAGCGATCGAAACGGGTTGGTGATTGAAACTGGCAGAGCGGCGTAAGCTTTCGGAGTTCATTCATCGTGCGTTGGAATTTTTGTTGGGAGGTTTATAATTTTCAATAACCCTGCCTTCGTGTCCCCATAGACAGCACCATGACACAGACGTGTGCTGACTACACATTTTTCTCGAAGACCTAACACACGATGGTGCACGATCGATTACGCGAAGCATCGGAAACTCGTCCCACTGCAGACACTGGTCTACGGGGGATGGACGATTTATGGACAGTTCCAGCCATAGTTTCTCGTCCGGCTCATCCTCCGTGCCTCCCTCAATGAGGGTTTCGGTTCGGCGTGATGTTTTCGCTTCGGGGTTTTCGATAGTTTCCGATCAAACTTTCCCGGTGAAAGCATGCACGGGCTCGGATCGATCGGATGCAACATTGACCTCCGAATTCTGGCATTGGCGTTTCACGTTGGTATCCGGAAGTAAACGGTCGTGGCATCAGCTGCCACAACAGTGTCAAAATAATGGTATGTTTGTAGTAGTTTTGAACTAATTCACGGTCAAATTCGAGGAAACTTAGTGTACGCAAACAATTTAAATTATTGGCAGTAATTAGAGTGTACAATATATAATCGTGTTCACTTAAGTGTTTCGCATTTGCATCACTGTTCACTAGTTCAAATAGTTCCATTTCTACTAGAAATAGGAATTTTTACTACTAGAAACCCCTGTCGCGGTGGATAAAGCTGATGCTATATATACATAGATCATTTATGTGAACAGACACTATAAGCTTCTGATATGTCTCTTGTTTTCTCTACACACTGTATGAAGATCTCACTATTGTGCTACGAATTAGATTCCCCAGGTTCTTTCAATTGCCTAGTCATTTCATGAACATGACACCGGACGACCCAACCTATGACGTATTTTTAAACCGTTCATTCTGTCCATGTGAAGGTGTTTGGAGCTCCACGTTGAGCTAATATGGAGGAACTTAATTGATAGTTGACGGCACTCATCTGTGGGCGATTCAGAGAAAACCTTTGCAGCAATCCAAGTCAGTGAAGCAAGTTTTAGTAAGTTAATAAGTAAATATCCAATCATATACGCTGGCAAATGATCGTATCAAACGCAATGCCAAAATTTGTCAAATTCGCTAATTAACTGCAGTTCCAGCGTTCATCAAAACACCAGCGGACCAGTTGTCGGAAGATCTTGTCAACATCAATGCGGCCACAAAGAAGCATGGCACAAACGGTCTCGTCTTTGGTAAATTAAAACGATACCAACAAACTGCTTGCCATCGCACAAGTGACTACATTTTCATTTTCGTTTTGTCTTTCTCGTTGTGTGCATTTTATTCGCAAACAGGACGCGCATCTCTTTCATTAACATTCCCATATTTTGATGCACATTAAAGATGGGTATGTGATATTAACAAACAAACAAAAAACTCAGCTCCCTACTGTCTATCGTGTCGGTTTCGCTGTATCTTTCATCGTGTCGCATCATAAAAGAACCACCCGTCCTGTGTATCCTTTCCATGCTTCGGAAGTCTGGACTTTTAATTTCCGTCAGCGAACTTACCGTACATTCCGACAGACGCGTGACCATTTACGGAAGCGTGGCGCTGTACTTTGAACGATGAAGAGGAACAATATGAACCCGTACTGTTAAAAGCGCGTAGCTGTTACGGGTAAGCGGTAGAAGAATGGTTCGCCCGAAGCAATTGTCTGCTCCGGTGAAGCGTAAAAAACCGGCGGCTCCGTGTCAATTATCCTTACCATCAGACGAGCCTGCGGTGGAAAATGACTGCACTCCCGTTAGCACGTGCAGCTTGTTCTTGCACAGTCTTGCTCAATTGTAGAGCGTTCGGCAGGCTCATGGGCACGTGACGCAACGTGCAATGTGCGCAGCGTTTGGTACACGCGACACTAGAAGAAATGCAAGGGAAGGATTCCAGAATCCAGCATCCGGTTAGCACATTGCAAATGAACGGAAACGCCGTACTGCACTTTCAATAAGGTGTGTGCGTGTGTGTGATATTTCCCTTGCTTAGGTCACAATTACGCATCAACAAAAGAAATGTCCTTCTCGATTAATCGTCGGAGGGAAAAACAAACGCTTGCCATATGCAACTTCCTTCATATGCTCGGTCTCGTGCGAGCTCTACATAGCTTCATGATTTTCGCATTTTGGCTCCTGGATACGGTGGGTTGTTAATCAAACAAGACTTCGTCCCGACCGTGCACCGAACGAGCTCAATGTTCCTGAGCGCATAACTTCCTTATCATCCTGCCCTTCATTTGCGCCGTACCTGTGTGTGTGTGTGCGTTGGTCTTTGTTGTGTGATGTTCACAGGCGAGAAACTATTTTCGTCCGTACAAAAGTCATTGCCCGATGGTGGAAAATCGGTGTGTCCACATTCGGAAGGGAAAACCAGCTCCCGTGCGCAATAGGTTGTCATTTTTATCTAACGCTCGCCGTGGATTCCAACCATGGCAAGGGGTGAATGACACTTCCCGCTATCGTCGATGGTATAAGTCTACAACCCTTAAAAGCATGGTATGATTTCCAAAACTGGTGACAAACGTTTTGAAAAAAGGAATTTATTATTAACGCGTAAAATTATGATTGACAGTCATTGTATGCGCTGCTGCGCAGTCAAAGGGCAATTTCAATAACAAAAAAATACGTTTGAGTGTAATTAATTCACAGCATTACATTGCAGCTATTGATACACAGTGGTAGAATTTTAACACAAAATCCAAAACTGTCAATTACTTATTTATTACCGCGTAGTTAATTTATCGTCCAACACTGCTCGACACGCTTAATCCAGTGACTTTATTCGATACACTTCTGGCTTAAAAGATTCCTCCGTTTTATGGCGCATAAAAAAGGGTCGTCCAATAATTCTGCGTGCCTGCCAAGCCCTCATCTTGCCGCTCTGTTTTTGGTATTGTAATCCAATTTGTTTTAATGTCTCCGGCAGTTCAATGATCGTGACATTAAAACTGCGTGAGACGAACAGAGAGAGAGCTAGAAAAGATAGGGTTCAAAAGGGTCACATCTCGCACCGGGACAAACCTTCCCAAACAGCTGTTCAAGCCGCGCACGGGGCACGTGCCCTGATGGGGAAGCACACCGCGCAGGTTCCCTTGTTTAGGACCCTTCGAAGAACGTTTCCCATACGTTCCCGATGCAAAACAGGGGTGCCTTTCGATACACAAAACTTTAGCCCAACACAAAGAACACAGAAAAGATGGAAAACTAAAGCAAAAGGGAAATAGATACGGAACTACCCGGAGATGAGGAACTCGAAGAGGTCTCTTAGTAAGTGATGTTTGCTCTTAGATCGACGATTGGGAACAGCGTTTTCGGGGTTTCCTTCTGCATCGCTTCATCTCTCAAGTCTCTTGTTGTTGCTAATGTAAACAGAATCCTTTTTTTGAGGGTTTTTGTTTTTGCACAGTATGGCTGACTTCATAGCAAGCTAAATGCGGTCGTTACATTTCGCCGATAGTGCAACATAAAGTATGTGCGGTGATGAACATCATTCCAAACGAAATGGGAAAATAAAAACAAACACGGGTACGGTTCTTGCCGAAATTGAATGTACACAAGAACATGTGGGCTTAGTACAGAAATAGAAACAAAACAAAAAGGAAAACAAACATTTTCGACCCAATTTATGCTAAGGGAGCAAAAACTGGGTAGTTTGGATGAATCATAACAGTTTTTTTTCGGGGATACCGAAAGTTTATTGTTTCAAGCACATTCATGCATTGATGGATGCAGAATGTGAGCTGCATTTTGGGGTGCAAATATTACAACATGAAAGCAAGGAAAGCGTAAACAATTTAGCATAAGAATATAGCGAAAGGGACGAATGAAATGAAGCATGCTTTAAGAAAATGTTATTATAAACTATTAAACAAAAATGCTTCCTTTATGATTCACAGTATGCAACACATTCAAAGCCCTTTTTCTGTACCACAAACCAGCACAAACCTGCTGTGTGGTAAAGCATTAGATTTAGTTAAAAGTGGTTGAATGTAAAACATGTTAAAAGAAGGGTTGACAAACCCCTTTGGTTCTTTGCAATTGGGGGAAAATTTAATCCACCGTTCAGTGTAATGTTTGGTTCACTCGCTTTGCCTATCTCGACTAAGCTTGTTGGGGATTTAAAACCATCCCAGTTTACAATACAATCGTACCCCAGGCTGCAGGTAGTCTGGCAAGGAAAGTACTGAATATTAAACGCGTACCGGCAGTGAGTCAAAATATCGTTTATGTTTTTAGCAAATGCTCCCCCATCGCTTTGGCATACATAAATTAGGCGCTCGGTGACACATCGACTGCGCCTGCAAGGTATGCAATCTGCTTTGCACATATATTTCAAACGAGTGAGTAACGATTTTTTCCTCGACTCATTTTGGGAAATTAAGAAGCACGTTATCGTGTGGATAAAATTTTATCTCCTACTTAATGACTTTTTGTACCGAAAAAAAAACACGAAATGAATTCTTTTTAACTTTACGATTTAGGGAGAGGAAAAAAATGTCGAATTTTGTATTGCTAAGAAGAAAAGTATTCTGTAGAAATTCTTCGGAAACATTTTGTTTTAAAGTTACATGTTGCTGAAGTCTGTGTTTACATAACGAAATAGCAACGTGACGCATGGAAACAGATAGCTGATGGTACAAAACGCGTGCTTTTGTTTAGATTACTACCAAATGAGGTTTGCCGTTGAACACTACGGATCGGTCTGACCGGTCGCTGAATGCGTTGTTTATGAATAACTTTATCCTGACGCTTGCTAGACTTGCATTCGTAGCTAGCCACGTCAGCTCCTGCTGTTTACAAAAAAAGAAGTAAGTTTTTCAAAAATTTCATACTGCAACCAGCACTCGCTATAAGCTACGCTTGCAAGCAGTTTGTAAAATCCAATTCCGGCCACTTTGTTCGAGAAAACAAAAGTGAACCTTCAATGCGGAAAACGATATGGCATTGCTACTACTGCTCGTCCGCCAATCAATCGTTATTATTTCATTACGCCCGCCATATAATAAAACACTTCGGTGCATCGCGAAATAACAAAACAACACTCGCAGAATACGAACAAGAAGCGTAACAAGCGCTAGTCGACGATAAAGAAAAAGAACGCGTACACAATTTTGCAAATTATTGTTTCGAAAATTGCGAATAAACTTTCGCGCATTGAACTTGCTGTTGGGCCGGGGTTCTGTTTTTTAGTGCCCCCTTCGCCACAATCATCGAGCGAATGAGCAAGGGGTTGTAAAAGATCACTTTCTCCGGCTGAAGTGTGGAGGAGAAAATGATACAGGCGGGCGAAGGTGTAGGTACACATATGTACACATACAGACGTGGGATCTGCACTGGTCGGCGATCATCATCATTATCATCCGATGTGTATTGGACGAACATATGTTTCGAGTGTGCGCATAGTGTCTGAGAAGAAAAAGAGATTGAAGCAAGTGCGCATAGATGATGATCATCAGTACTTGGCCGGCTTCCGTGGTTACAGCGGATTGTACTTGTTGTACCGAGCTCTATTATCGGCACTCTGAGGCAGCAGTAGCAACGCAAAAAAAAGGAAAGGATTTTGTTTCTTTTTTGGGCCAGAAGAAATCGCAACCGTAACACTGGTTCCGACGCTTTCAATTACGTTCAATTGAATGAAGAGACTATCACCCAACAGACCCAACTGCTGGTTCACTAGAGTCGCGCTCGGATAGGTTAAACGAGCTCATCCGTATCAAATTTTGTTCACTCACCTGCCCACTTGCTTTTCTAACTTCCGTTTTCTTCTGTGCAGAGCTGTAGCAGAGCTCTCCGAGACTGGACCCGCTGTGGACGCGTGCCTCGCTGTCGATCGACTTGATAGAAAACGTGTGCTTCTATCTAAAACGCCTCAGATGACTCCCGAACCTGATATCCAATATGGTAGTCGCTAGAGTAGCGTGCGGACACCGGGGTACGCTCACACAACACAGATGCACAACGCTTCGAAACCGGCACAACTATGAGGAGATGGTGCGCGAAATTCTGGCACCGACCCACCAACCAACAAACACAACCGACTCGCACCGATCTTTGCATAACAGACTAAATATGGTAAATTTTTGCGGATGATCTTCACCCCACACTGCACGGCTCACACGGATCATCCAGCTTCCTTTGCACACACTTATCCGGCGTATGATGCCGTGCTGGATAATCAATTAGGCTTATTTTAATTTCTTCCTTTCGCCACTTCACTTCACACTTTGCCTGTGTTTTGGGCGAGTATACGTTTTCTTCCTTTCGTTTTGCGGTTCACGAGGGTGAAGAAAACACGTTTAAGAATCTTTATTGAAGATCACTGCGAAAAAAAGCGGAACCCCTTAACGCACTTACACTGAACTCGTACAGCAGCAACTGGGTTAAGAAGGCGCCGGCAAACCAATCACCCTGCGAGTTATGACTGGGCGTCTTGCAGTTCGTTTACGTTTGATCCAGATTCCTTTTCATTCCCGATCGCAATCAGGCGCACGCTTCCCGGAAACTTCTCCGAGTTGTGGATGCTGCAACGAGGCTGAAAACAAAGCAGAAAAAAATAGAATGAATATGATCTGCCGATCGTGGTGGCATCAGTATACATTTTTTTTTTGCCTGCCTCACACTTCGACAAGGTCACTAGGAAGGGACACCTACATGCAGGCATCAGTCACGTCGGATCTGTTTCGGTGAATGATGGCGCTTCTGGAAATTGTGCACTCTCGAACGATTGAAACGAATTGAATCGTGCCCAACATACACACACACACTGAATGTACCGCGAGAAAGGGCCAGAAGAAATCGCAACCGTAACACTGGTTCCGACGCTTTCAATTACGTTCAATTGAATGAAGAGACTATCACCCAACAGACCCAACTGCTGGTTCACTAGAGTCGCGCTCGGATAGGTTAAACGAGCTCCAGATCTACACGGGAATAGAACGGTCACGTTACAGATTGTGACCGAATCGTCACGAGTTACAAAAGCGAGTGTATACTATCGGGGGTCCGCGTGGAAGCTACACCTAGGCCTCACGATCTCAACACGTTTTCGTGCTATCACTTCTTTCGGTTGCGCCCGGTCGCACCCGGGGTTCACATTTTCTGGCGAGCAGCGCGATCTACGTGGGTGCCTCATAGCACCTCGTTCGAGGGGACACACCAGAGTGAGCCATCCTATCGTTCAAGAACATGTGGGCCGGTCCAGTTATGTGTGTGTGTGTGTGTTTGTTCGAGTCCGGTTCTTTCTCGAAGCCGGTCCAACCCGGTCAGACATTCGACTTTCGGCACACGATTCCCTTCGAAAGAACTTCATATTCCTTCGCCCATGGCGGTGTCTGGTCGGTGAGCGTCTGCCGCTGACCTGAACTTTTGTATATTCCTACGCATTAGGACGCGCGCCGTACGATTAGCATAAGAATGGTATCGTGTTCATCAAACTGATGCTATACTTTGTTTCGTTGCAGTTTAACTGCATCGTTTAGTGGTCTGTTGCGGCCCTATCTGTGCAGTAGCGCAGCCGGGAATCTTAAATGAAATTCAAACCCGTGCGCTTTTGCGCCAGACAAATGAAATGTGCCATAAAACTGACCATAAATTCGACGAGGTTTGTGTAACTGTTGAGAAACGACGAATCACAAAGACGGAAGTGTGCATCACACTGCACCAGGAAAGGGTTTAACAGATTTGCAACCAGAACGTGGTGCGTACCTTTATTCGGTCGCAGATTTTAAAACCGATTCCAAAACTAAACCAAGAATAGCAATGGAATGGGACAACCGAAATCACTTAAACGTTCGCTGACTTAAACGTGAGAGGTTTGTTAATCATTTCTGCTTCTTCAGAAAGAAGGTAGCATGTAAAAATTCAGAATTCTTGAAAAATATTTAGTACAAGAGTATAATGGTACCCCATAGGTGGATTGATTTGACCAGCGTGACATGCTCGATACAGGAGATAGTTTATGTTACAACTCCACAGTATCATGCGACGTTTACCCGGTCTGTAGGAAGATGTTTAACACGGGCTGCACGTGATTCTTACACAGCCGCCTGTTTCGATTGTTCTTCAATGATCAATGTGGGGACGAACGAATGCTGTGAAAGTAATTATTGATCTACAGTGCTGTTTGTGTTCGGAATAGTTTCCTTGACACCCTTGAACAAAGTTGAGTTACTATCCGAGGAAGAAGATGCGTCCAACTGTGAGTAGTTGCGTGTTTTGAAGGTGATATTTTATCTCGTCAAGGTTGCTACTGCATCTCTTCGTTAGTCCTCTAAATAGAAATTAATGCTGACAGCTAAAATAATGCTCTCCTTGCAACTAGAATGTACATTGGTTACCGAGTCTGCGCCACACACACGTTTCACAACTAAACACAACAAACAGCACAATCGTACAAACTTATATCAAGCGTACAAACCACTGTCTTCCAACAGCTCTCAATTCTTACGTACAGCCAACAAATGGATGCCTTGGTCTGCCAGCTTTTGCGTTCGGGACTAATTGAGATGGATTGTGGGCGCTTCGGATGTGACCGACGTCGACGTGCCTCCGCATCTGCCCAGCGCATACACCGTACCGTAGCGATGTGAAGCAATCGAGAACGATTTCGGAAAGGTAAATAAATAAATAAAACCGAACCACGTCCCTCCGGAAAAAAAGAGTGCAGTATGTGGAACAGAAGAAGGCAAATGCCAGAGGCAGGGGCGAATAAAAGAAACATATTAAGAATTTCACGTTTTACTCGGGTGTCCGGATGGGACGAACATCGACCGGCCAAACGGACGACCACCTGGGATTTCTGGGTTAGGAAGCGAACCGTTCTTTCACTACTCCGTCTTTCTACCAACGGGGCACGAACCGGACGATCTTTTCCGATTGCTGTTAGGTGACTGGGGTAGGGGTATTAAATATTGCGAAACTAATGCACCGCGAAGTCTGAACAAATTATGCTCGTATCGATCAATGGCGTTAACGGGTCGCCGGTGTCGGGTTGTTTCGAAAACGGAGGGGTCATTGTTGAGCGGCTGAAGGAATGCTCTGGTACATAGCAGTGTCCACTGCACCGGGAGTAATTAATACACCCTTTTCGACATTCGTACAAATCCCCGGGGCGAAGTATTTGCCTGATATTTGCCATAAATTACGATGGCAATGTATTGAAATGGAGTGCAGATACCACAGCGGGAGCTTGTGGCGTGCAATGACCGAATGTTGCGCTGAAATGTAAACAAAATGGGATATTGTAGGAAATACATATAGATGATCTTACCACTCTTTCAGAACGTCATTAGGGAGGTTCTTCATTTGAAATAAGTCGTCTATAGTATGGAAAAGAATATTCACATTTATTTCCTACACGTTCCAACATAGGACAAGACCCGATAACTGGGAGGTCTTCATCCGGTTTTCTCCAATGATATCATCGTTTATGTGGTCAGTATTATTAACCTATGGGTGCGACAACCACCCGCTCTAAATCAAGCGTTGCTAGTTAAGAAAAATCCATTAGAAACTAGTTCGGGTGATTTATAGCGTACAAGATTCTAAAGGTGAGGACACGCAGACAATACAATGTATATGAGTCCCTTGTGCGTGTTCCTCTTTGATCTTTCATTACTACATTATTACTACAGCTTTTCATTACTTAAAATCTCCATCCAGAACTCTTATTGTTGAAGGCAAAACACTCGTCACCACTATCGTCAGGTTTCACAGATTGGGTGTAGTTAGGCTTTATAGTCTCACATAACCGCACGGTTTAGTGTTGTTAAGCAAGTGATGAGGCTTGTAAAGAGTAATATAGAATTCGTGCTTTGTCCATTTTATAGCTGCTATCCATCTTGGGTTGAACGTGGTACGCCCATCCCATTGCACCCGCATATTGGCCTTCTTCGAGAACTGTCAACATTTTTCGGGATCGTCCTAAGGGTGTGACACACGGTTAGGAAGTTTGTGTGACCAATTTCGTTTCTGCAATCCTGACCCTCCCGAATATTGTACCTAATCCGGATGGTCTAGGTTTGACTGTACCCTTAGCAAGCTGATGGTGGCTTCGAATTTCACACAGTACCGCCGAACCATCTGGTTGTATGGTTCGATAATCAGCTTAGCCTTGCAACTGTGTTCACCCTGAAACCGTGTGGCGAGTGTGTCATTTGAGTTTTCAATCAATGGTTTTGTTTTTGTTGCTAACAGCCCGCAACGAACATATCTGCGGGAAGTGGTTCCCGAAAATCGAACATTTTTAAGTGGTTCCTATTGGGAGAAACTGCTCAACGGCAGACACACCACTTGCTTACCAAACTTCGAATGGCAGTTCAGACACAGGGATGCTTGTACTGAGCATTGACTTCAAGTATCGCTTGGCCAGCTGTACTAGTTCCCTGTAGGATGCATTTGCTCTGAGTGGTGCATATGGGAAAGTGACGTTTTGGTCGCATGCGTACTACGCATGCATCTTACCGAATGGCCGTTAAAGAATCACACACAGTTACGATTCACAGTTCAGTTGAGGTAAACGACCGATTCCTTGATATGCTCTGATTTTTTTTTTCAATATAACACTGTTTGGAGTTTGGAGCTCATTATTGCTATTATTGTGGTTGATTCTTTTATGTTCTTATACGAACCGGTTTCATCACATTCTATTTTGTTACTAAACATCACTTAATAACACTCCAGCAACTTCAATTCACAATTATCCACAACCATTTCCACGAACGATTCTACCGGACATCTGGTGGACATTTGTTTCCTTCTTGCCTTATCACTAAACAACCAGATTTTCCTTATCTCACAATACACAACACAGCGAAAACTGATGCACAAGTGGCAATATCACCCGGCAAACGATCGATTTGTCCGCGGTTTAGATCCGGCATTTGGAAAAGGGGCTCGATTTTCGGCAGAAAATGCCGACTCGCGTCCGCGTCGCGCGACTGCCGAGGAAAATCTAGTCTCTCCCCCTTGCAATGGTTGCATGCGCCTGTGGATGCGTAGAAATCGAGCCGTCGAATTTTCTCTCGCCTAGCGCCAGCAGCGAGTTTTGCTCTCCTGCACGTTTTGACTCAGCTGTAGCGCATCTGTTCTTCTCGAGAGCGTGGAGGGGTTTTGGTTTGGATGAGAAAGGTTTTAATGCTATATTTATGTTTCAATTGTTTTTAAGTGGAAGCATTATCTTACAACAACAATTTCACAAATTAACTATTTTTGTTCTTGTTAAGTTTTTATTAAATTTAAGAAATACATGCTCAAATCGTTCATTCGAACGACAAGCAACCCTGCCATTCGTCGTACTCAGTGCGTGCGTGAGACTCTCAGAAGAGCAATTATCGTACGTGCTCTACCGAAAATGTGTGCTCCGAACCACACACATACGCATGTTGTGCATTGTGTGCAGGGAAAAAGGGAAAACGTGCTCTTTTCTTTTTCAAACTGGAATAACGAGAGCAAAAGAAGGAAAAAGGTACACAACGCAAGAGAACGGTGTAGCAAGGATAATGCGCACCATGTGGAAGGATAACCGTTATTAGGGGGAAACGTTTGAGTTTTGAGGGATTGCGCTGAGCTGTGACACGTTGAAGGTGTTCGGGTGGAAAACGGTTTGCAACCGGTAAGCTAGGGTCGTCTGTATGGCTTTTGAGGACCGTGTGTGTGCGTGTGTGACTGACCCGTCCGTGGGTTAAATGGATAGAAGAATAGAATCCAGACGAGGACCAAGTGTTGTGCATTAATAGTCGGAACAAAAAATGGTCAAACTAACAGCGGTCAGCTGTATTGTTGTTGTGTTGGTAAGATCGTATCAGGGCTAATTTGTAAGGAAGCAGTAGTAAAAAGGGTAAATTCTGCCAATGCGGTTAATATGCTGATGAATTGGATGATGTGTAGCTATGTTGGTTTAAGTAATAGGGGTTGTTTTGTGTCAGCTGGTAGTAAATATCGATGAAGCGTTGCGTCCTGCTAGGCTTCCGTCAGTAGAAATGTTTTTTGTTCATTAATCTTTCGTCTTTTTGCGTAAAGATCCGTAAACCGATATTAAAGATCAATCTAGATCAAACGATGAAGACCTTTGCATACGCACAAAACCCTGCTTTATGATTATTTCAATGTATGCACATCGTAAACAAACAAATGTAATCATTTTTTCTCCCTTAAAAAGCCGAAAGTAGCCCCACAGTCACACTAATTAGAATCTAACACTACAATAACACCAATACAACACGCACACACCTTCGCTCTCTTCCTTCATTGTGGCCACTCTTATAGCTCTTTTTATTGCAGGATGTTTGACAGTTTGCGAGCTATCCAAGGATGAATAGAATGGTATTTCGCTCACGGTGCTGTGTAAATCCCATGGCTAATACAGCGACATGCGCACTGGACGCTTTCAGGCATTACAAAGCACCGACAACGTAAAACGAGCTGTCAGATGTATATCATCTACCTTTATGCCATTGGGAATGAATTAGGGAACCACCAAAAGCTGTCACCACGCCCCACGGATTTACTGAGTGGCCTTATGGTAAGCAATAGACGTGTCATCTAGACTTATTCTAATGGCTCCCAAACACTCACACTCTTCCTGTCTGCCAAAAAACAGCTGGAACTAGAGCAGGACACACCCGTGCGGGGATATGCGATTTTGTTAGCTCTCTCCTCCCATCCAGTGTTGTTGGGTGGGTCTCGCAATTATTGTTGGCGTGCAGCAACCACAATCCGTCCCCGTTGGGCCACCCAAGGAAACAGCCTTGACAATGATGAACTCATAGTTGGGTAGGCCAAATCCAAACGGCAAAAAAAAACGCTCTTCTCTTCACGTATCGATCGGTTTCCGTCTGGATCTACATAATGGAAGCGCAAGGTGGGTTTTAAGGTGCCGTGGGGAATTCGGCCCTGTAGCAGTATTAGCTTATCGTCGTTAGCGTGTTTGTATTTGCTTGTTTCGTAAAGTGGGATGCTTCTGCTAGGATGACGAAGCTGGCGATAAACGTATCTGTATGTCCCGAGCGGCACCACTTGAACGGCGAGGTAGTGGTAATAGGGAGAGATGACCTATTCAGGATCCTATTTGTAAGGATGCTTTTGTGTAGGTTTTTTTTTCGCTCTCATTGCAATACTTCTGCAATGATACTAACCTTGTAACTCTTTAACACAATGTATTTCACAACATAAGAACAAACAAACAACACACGTAATGATTTACGGCTTACACCGTTTGTGTGTGTGTGTGTGTGTGTGGCCTATTTTACACACGACACAACGATACACAATTTACATCACACACAACACAACAGAAAGTCGTCCTCCGAACCGATCCTGATAGCACGCGCGAGAGAACTGTCAGACTCGGGACTTGGTGGCCTTCTTGAACCGGCCGCCGCCTGAAATGATGAGCAATGCACGTCCTGTGTACGCGCTCACGTGCTCAGAGCCCGTCCGTACGCGCCAGACTGGCTAGGAGGGCGGAAATCTCTCGGTTGTTTCGCTCTTTGCTGCTTTTTGTCGCTTTTCTCTGTCGTCTGGTCTGCCCAAGGCATTATCAGCGTGTAGGGCTTATCGCCGTCGAGCACCATTTGAATGACAATGACCTGATAAGCGTTTGCAGGCCTTCAGATTGGAGGCCACCGTTCAGGACGAAACGATTACGGCTTGGATGACGCTATCACCGGTGGTCTCCGGCGCATGCATCCGGATGTGTGTGGCAGTGACGTTAGAGGAAATGCCATTTCTTAAACACAATGGCTTATTGCGCGAAGAAGCTATTGGTTTGGTCGGCGATTTTGTTTAGCAGGAAGGGAAGTTGAAGACATACAGAAGAAATTGTTTTTTTTTCGGATTAGTTACAGTAGTGTTGGAGGAAATCGAAAGTATGGTGCTGTGTTAAATATTTTTAAACTGAAATACTCTTTTTCATAAGAACTTTAATCTCGAGTGTTGGACCTGCCATGCCTGAGTAGTAGGTTGATTTAAGTTTCCCGTAGCTCACTGGTGCTAGAGTGCAGCAACTACAGGGGTATTACGGTGTTGAATACCGCCTACAAGATTCTCTCCCTAGTTATACAAGACAGGCTTGTCCCATTCGTTGAAGAGATAGTTGGAAACTATCAAAGAGGATTCCGTAACGGAAAATCAACCACTGACCAGATATTCACCATGCGGCAAATCTTGGAGAAGATGGCGGAACAGCAGCTACACTCCTACCATCTCTTCATTGATTTTAAAGCCGCATACGATAGCATAGCCAGGGTAAAACTATACGACGCAATGAGCTCATTTGGAATCCCGGCCAAGCTTACCAGGCTTGTACGTATGACGATGACCAACATCACATGCCAGGTGAAGGTGGATGGAAAACTCTCAGGGCCCTTTGCTACCACCAAGGGTCTGCGCCAGGGAGACGGGCTTGCTTGCCTCCTATTCAATCTGGCGCTAGAGAGGGCCATCCGAGACTCGGAGGTGGAAACTTCGGGGACCATCTTCTATAAGTCACTCCAGATCTTGGCATACGCTGATGACATAGACATCATTGGTTTGAGGCTCTCCTATGTAGCAGAAGCTTACCAAAGGATCGAGCATGCGGCACTGAACCTAGGGTTGGAGATCAACGAGGCAAAAACCAAAATGATGGTGGCACCACCAGCGGCCCTGCTAACAAACACTGATTTACGCAGGGGTGATGCACAGATGGGGGGCGGCCCGGTGGTGTATACGTAGCGGCGCCGGTCTTCACACGGCAGGA
>KZ061730.1:359378-371893 GCA_002091835.1 Anopheles maculatus | reverse complement strand
CATTTGTTTCCTTCTTGCCTTATCACTAAACAACCAGATTTTCCTTATCTCACAATACACAACACAGCGAAAACTGATGCACAAGTGGTAATATCACCCGGCAAACGATCGATTTGTCCGCGGTTTAGATCCGGCATTTGGAAAAGGGGCTCGATTTTCGGCAGAAAATGCCGACTCGCGTCCGCGTCGCGCGACTGCCGAGGAAAATCTAGTCTCTCCCCCTTGCAATGGTTGCATGCGCCTGTGGATGCGTAGAAATCGAGCCGTCCAATTTTCTCTCGCCTATCGCCAGCAGCGAGTTTTGCTCTCCTGCATGTTTTGACTCAGCTGTAGCGCATCTGTTCTTCTCGAGAGCGTGGAGGGGTTTTGGTTTGGATGAGAAAGGTTTTAATGCTATATTTATTTTTCAATTGTTTTTAAGTGGAAGCATTATCTTACAACAACAGTTTCACAAATTAATTATTTTTGTTCTTGTTAAATTTTTATTAAAGTTAAAAAATACATTCTCAAATCGTTCATTCGAGCGACAAGCAACCCTGCCATTCGTCGTACTCAGTGCGTGCGTGAGACTCTCAGAAGAGCAATTATCGTACGTGCTCTACCGAAAATGTGTGCTCCGAACCACACACATACGCATGTTGTGCATTGTGTGCAGGGAAAAAGGGAAAACGTGCTCTTTTCTTTTTCAAACTGGAATAACGAGAGCAAAAGAAGGAAAAAGGTACACAACGCAAGAGAACGGTGTAGCAAGGATAATGCGCACCATGTGGAAGGATAACCGTTATTAGGGGGAAACGTTTGAGTTTTGAGGGATTGCGCTGAGCTGTGACACGTTGAAGGTGTTCGGGTGGAAAACGGTTTGCAACCGGTAAGCTAGGGTCGTCTGTATGGCTTTTGAGGACCGTGTGTGTGCGTGTGTGACTGACCCGTCCGTGGGTTAAATGGATAGAAGAATAGAATCCAGACGACGACCAAGTGCATTAATAGTCGGAACAAAAAATGCTCAAACTAACAGCGGTCAGCTGTATTGTTGTTGTGTTGGTAAGATCGTATCAGGGCTAATTTGTAAGGAAGCAGTAGTAAAAAGGGTAAATTCTGCCAATGCGGTTAATATGCTGATGAATTGGATGATGTGTAGCTATGTTGGTTTAAGTAATAGGGGTTGTTTTGTGTCAGCTGGTAGTAAATATCGATGAAGCGTTGCGTCCTGCTAGGCTTCCGTCAGTAGAAATGTTTTTGATTCATTAATCTTTCGTCCTTTTGCTTAAAGATTCGTAAACCGATATTAAAGATCAATCTAGATCAAACGATGAAGACCTTTGCAGACGTACAAAACCCTGCTTTATGATTATTTCAACGTATGCACATCGTAAACAAACCAATGTAATCATTTTTCTCCCCCAAAAAGCCGAAAGTACACAGTCACAGTCACACTAATTAGAATCTAACACTACAATAACACCAATACAACACGCACACACCTTCGCTCTCTTCCTTCATTGTGGCTACTCTTATTGCTCTTTTTATTGCAGGATGTTTGACAGTTTGAGAGCTATCCAAGGATGAATAGAACGGCATTTCGCTCACGGTGCTGTGTAAATCCCATGGCTAATACAGCGACATGCGCACTGGACGCTTTCAGGCATTACAAAGCACCGACAACGTAAACCGAGCTGTAAGATGTATATCATCTACCTTTATGCCATTGGGAATGAATTGGGGAACCACCAAAAGCTGTCACCACGCCCCACGGATTTACTGAGTGGCCTTATGGTAAGCAATAGACGTGTCATCTAGACTTATTCTAATGTCTCCCAAACACTCACACTCTTCCTGTCTGCCAAAAAACAGCTGGAACTAGAGCAGGACACACCCGTGCGGGGGTATGCGATTTTGTTAGCTCTCTCCCCCCATCCAGTGTTGTTGGGTGGGTCTCGCAATTATTGTTGGCGTGCAGCAACCACAATCCGTCCCCGTTGGGCCACCCAAGGAAACAGCCTTGACAATGATGAACTCATAGTTGGGTAGGCCAAATCCAAACGGCAAAAAAAACGCACCTCTCTTCACGTATCGATCGGTTTCCGTCTGGATCTACATAATGGTAGCGCAAGGTGGGTTTTAAGGTGCCGTGGGGAATTCGGCCCTGTAGCAGTATTAGCTTATCGTCGTTAGCGTGTTTGTATTTGCTTGTTTCGTAAAGTGGGATGCTTCTGCTAGGATGACGAAGCTGGCGATAAACGTATCTGTATGTCCCGAGCGGCACCACTTGAACGGCGAGGTAGTGGTAATAGGGAGAGATGACCTATTCAGGATCCTATTTGTAAGGATGCTTTTGTGTAGGTTTTTTTTTCGCTCTCATTGCAATACTTCTGCAATGATACTAACCTTGTAACTCTTTAACACAATGTATTTCACAACATAAGAACAAACAAACAACACACGTAATGATTTACGGCTTACACCGTTTGTGTGTGTGTGTGGCCTATTTTACACACGACACAACGATACACAATTTAAATCACACACAACACAACAGAAAGTCGTCCTCCGAACCGATCCTGATAGCACGCGCGAGAGAACTGTCAGACTCGGGACTTGGTGGCCTTCTCGAACCGGCCGCCGCCTGAGATGATGAGCAATGCACGTCCTGTGTACGCGCTCACGTGCTCAGAGCCCATCCGTACGCGCCAGACTGGCTAGGAGGGCGGTAATCTCTCGGTTGTTTCGCTCTTTGCTGCTTTTTGTCGCTTCTCTGTCGTCTGGTCTGCCCAAGGCATTATCAGCGTGTAGGGCTTATCGCCGTCGAGCACCATTTGAATGACAATGACCTGATAAGCGTTTGCAGGCCTTCAGATTGGAGGCCACCGTTCAGGACGAAACGATTACGGCTTGGATGACGCTATCACCGGTGGTCTCCGGCGCATGCATCCGGATGTGTGTGGCAGTGACGTTAGAGGAAATGCCATTTCTTAAACACAATGGCTTATTGCGCGAAGAAGCTATTGGTTTGGTCGGCGATTTTGTTTAGCAGGAAGGGAAGTTGAATACATGCGGAAGAAATTGTTTTTTTTTTCGGAATACTCACAGTAGTGTTGGAGGAAATTAGCATGGTACTGTGCTAAATATTTTTAAACTGAAATAATCTTTTTCATAAGAACCTGCCATGCCTGAGTAGTAGGTTGATTTAAGTTTCCCGTAGCTTAGAGTTCCAGCACGAGATTTGACACTGGTCTGGACTGGCTTGGAAACGAAAATAGATGGACATCTGAAAATTAAAAAAAAAATTACCGGGCATTAATTGAATTTGCCCACAATCTTTGTATTGATAAGGAACACAGCGTATAAACCAATACAACCAAAACATCGTTTATTTGCGTGCACACAAAAACAAATCTACAATCACAACAATATACTAATACAACTTTCGCTTCGTTGTAAATTTCTTGTAAATAGACCACAACGCTAAAACACTCAACATTCTACACATCTCCACAGTCCAGCTGCAGATTGATGCCACAGTCGCCCTGCGTCTTGGCCTTGAGAAACATCAACTCCCGGCTGCTCAGCGCAATGGCCAGATAGTGTAGATTACACTTGAAAAATGGTGCCTGCGGTAACTGTACGCTGGCCATCTGTATGCCGGCCGAGGCCAGATTAAAACTATTCCAATGGACAAATCCTTTCCTAGCACCACGGTACGTGTACAGCTGAACCTTACGATGATTTTCCATAAACGCCAATATTGTTTCATCTCTTATTTCTAGCACCGTAAGCTGTGACGGTCGATTGCACGATATGATCTGAAACAGATGACCCTGCAGTATGTCACTGTAGATACGGATGTTGTCATGATTACCCTTGACAATCGTGTTCACCGTGTTGGTGACGGCGATCAGCAGACGTCTCGCTTGTCCCTGGAAACCAACATGCAGACTAAGCAGCTCACCGGTAGCAGGATCCGGAAAGTGGTGATTTTCCGTTGTGCTGATACGCCCGAGTGGTACTGCTTTTGCGATTCGTGGTTCGGGAAGGTGTTCGGTGGGCGGTTCCACAAGGTCCATTGAGGCTTCGCGAGTTTGGATGACGGTATCGTTGCTTTCCTGCATCGATCCAATTTTGTTCAGTGGATCCGGTTGGGTAAGTAGTGCCACATCCGGCGAATATTCGTCCGGAGTATCATCTATTCGGTAGTAGGAATTGTTCCGTTGCATATGATTGTACACGTTAATTGGGGAGGCGAATAAGGCTAGGTTCACGAGCGGATCATCGTGAGATCGTTTCTTGCGAGTAGTGGATACCGTCTCCTTCCGGGAGAGTACTGCAATTTGTTTTCCATCGGACAAAGCCAACCCAACGCCGAGCGTATGTGGTAGAAAGCTAGCCGTGTCGAAGATACGTGAAAGGTCCCATTCATCCTGCACGTTGCCCACCAGATCGTACTCAAGAACGGTCGTTCGATCCAAAACGTAGAACCGTCCGAATGTGGCCGGATCTACGTACACACTGTCGATGTCCTTATTCGGGCTGTTTTTGCTCATTTCCAACGACAGCCCCTTAAACTGCCATATCGTTAGACCCGTTACGTTACATTGCTCTTCGGTGGGTGCTGATCGCGTTATCAGATAGAGACTCTCCTCATCATCCAGCCCGGTAACCGTTGCCCACTCGAACACGTATCCCGTGTGCACCTTAAACAACCCAACAAACGTTCTATCTTGTGGATTCCACTGATAAAACTTGCTACCACAACCAAAGTTGATGGCAAGGAAATAATTTCCCTGATGCTGGAACGTCCAGAACGATTGAATCGAACGCTGTTCGCGGATCGTTTGACGTTGCACGAAATAGTTAAAAAAGTACAAACCCTCCTGCGTGCCATTGATAAGGGCTTGAGTTTCGCGGCAGGAAGTGCGATAGCTTGAGCGGCGTTTCGTCAGTTCACCCTCGACCAACTGTTTCTCCGTGTGTAGCTTACGTACAATGTCACCAATAGAAGCGCCATTGATTGTACCGTTGCCGTGGATGGAATCGCGGAAGACCATTTTACGCGATCGCAGCATACCCCGATACACCTGATGTTCGCGCCCATCGGTCCAGAGTGTGTGCTCGTACCATCGATCAAAATCGATCCCACCGATCGTATCGTTGCTGTACACATCGTGTGCGGCAATCTGGTAAAAGCTTAATGGAGACGAGATGGTCATGTCGTCGGTCAGCTGCACCGGGTCACCAAACGGAACGCCGTTCAGGATTTTGGGCAGTGTGGCACCGTTCAGTACACGGATCGTGTTAAACACAGAAGCTGCCTCGATCGTTTGTTCGCCGTAACGCTGCAAAATGAAAGGAGTGGTTCGATTATTTAAGTGTTTAGGTGTTCGCTGAAGATTTTACTACCATCACTGTATTTTGACGCTCCACACGAAGATCGCGTCCGTTGACAAGACCTTCCACCTGGAGCGGATGCTGCACAACGATTTGCTTCACGTACACCGGATGCTCGATCGTTTGTTCCGTGTGCAGTGTGATCAATGCGCTCGTCGGTACACCGTTGATGTGTGTTGCCGCAAGATGGTCGCATTTGAATGCGCCCGGAAGAAACACCATTTTATCTGAATAAGTTTGGAAACAAACGTACATTATTAATCAACAAAATTCAATTCCAATGAATCATTTGTCACCTACCGAATATTTCATAATCCTTGTTTACGAGCAAAGTTTGCTTAGCAAGCACATCGGGATCGATTCCCATCAAGTTTTTACCTATCAAATCCCGCTCGACGCGTACGGATCCACCCCACACATTACCGTGAAATTCTACCGGTTCGGTAAAAACGATCGGTTCGTGTTGGTCGTAGTATACGATTTCGTTCCGTACATTCGTCATGTTGTACCCGTTGATGAAATCGACCGTAAATCCGTGCTTGAAATGAACTTCCTCCTGTAGCACATAATGACCCTTGAAATAGTAATCCTGGTTGGTCCGAACGAGCGTCGTAAGCTTTTGGCTCACATTCATTAGCTCGTTCCAACCACCGAGCGCTTCCAGGTTGTGGATCATCTGATGTCCTTGCAGATGCAGATCGCCCTTAATGATGTGCGTGTCTGAGGCGTTACTGTAGGCGTAATACGCTTCGATTGGTTTAAATGATTTTCCGTTGATGTTTCCCGTCACAATCATTTCCTTTACGTATACACGGCCCAGTGTTACTACGTGTCCGGGGAATGAGATGGATTCGTTTTTCAGTATGAAATCTTTTACCGGGACATTGTTGATTATGGCCGCGTTGAGGTCACCAACCACATCGAACCCTTGTGTGAAAAGCTTCGATCCGGTAAACTCAACCACCATCGCAGCATCGGTTTTGTACAAAACATTGTCCAAAAATGCTGCCAGTGGTATTTCATTTAATGTTCCACCTACCGACACATCACCCTCGATGTACAAGGGCTGCAGAAAGTGTAAGGTGCTTGGTACGGTGTTCGGTCGGTCCAGCCATATAACGTTGTGCAGAAACTGTGCTAAGTCTACTCCATTCAGCATACCAATCTCTACGCTACCATCGATATGCAGCGTATCGATCACATGCTTACCACTGAGCATGTAATCATCGTTCAGATAAGTCTCCACATTTGCCTGCAAATCTACAACATCCAACCCGTTCAGATAACGAGCGGAAAACGATTTGCCAACGTACAACGTGTCGACAAACAGGTCGTAATTAAACGTTTGCGAGTGACTTAAGCTGAAGCGGTACGCATCAAACGTTGGTAGATGCAAGTGGTTTAGCATCTTCGACGGACCATCGATCAAACTACCCGTCAGCGATAAGTAACTTGCGTACAGGTCACTTATATGTACCGACTGATCGCGGAACACAATTTCTTCATCCATATCGTAGAACTCTGCACGCGGCTGTCCATTGAGGGTTCCCATTATCTCCAGGTTCTTTGCGTACAGCAAAGAATACTGAGGGCAGAACTCTAGCGTCGCTTGCGTGTGTTGGTCACCGAACACTTTGATCGAATTCGTGTCCCATTCGGTCACATTGATGCCCCCAAACAGTCCGTCAACCTGAGCGCGGTTAAAAAACACATTACCCATCACCAGGCTTATGTTAACCGTCTGGTCCGTGCTCTTGGTAAGCAGCTCGTCCAGATGAATCTCCCCAATCATGTTCGATTCTATCCGGACAGGTTCGTAAAACTGTAGATTCCGGTAGTGTTTCGATGCGTTGATTTCCACGTACGGTTCGTCGACATACACCACGCTCTGTAGGAATTGGTCCAGATCGTATCCATCGAGCTGATCGACATAAATAGGTCCTTGGACAATTACTTCGTTAAACTCGCAGGTCGCCTGTAGCTTTGTGGTTTGGAGCAGTGATGGATTGTCTAAGAATTTATCCATATGCTTTCCATGTACGGCACCGCGAACATCGAGTGACTCTTCAATTTCTAGCAAATCAAATGACACGTTGCCCGGAATGTACTGATCGTCGTGGAGCGTGATGAAATCGAACGGATTGATACCGTTCACGAAACCGTCGATGTCGAGGGCATCCATTGCTGAAAGGGAGGTTATTTTTAAAGAAGGATTTAAGGGCGACAAAGGTTATGCATCACTCAATAATCGGTCACTTACTTAGCGATCCTTGGAAATGTTTCTGGCCTGTTATAATGGATTCTCGTGGTCCCGTTCGTAAGACGTAATCTTCCGGGAAGCGTAATTTGTTCAGGAACTGAACCGTTGTTTGGCTACCGAATGTAACGTTCTGTAAAGTGTTAAAAATATGAAGTATTACTATAGCAATATTTTTTCCCATTTAAAGATCGTTCTCACCCCATCAACAAGAAGATGTCCTAATCGCATCGGCCGGTTCTTAAAGACCAGCCCATTGAAAAACGTTTTCCAAGGAATTCCGTTGATACGTTCGAAGCTTAAATCTCCTTCAATTTGCAAGGACTTGGCACGTAACACCCGCCCATGCTCATCGATTGCTTTGCGCAGAGCGCTTTCCGCTTCTTGGAGATTTATTTGAACTCCATTCACTTTACTCGCCACATGCACATTATCCATAACTTCCAACGAGTCTAGGGTTAGATTTTTCCAACGCCTATTTTTACAGTTGAAATAGATCAATGACTCACTTAAATCGATTCCGTTGACCGTTCCACCGTCGGGCAGGAGTACACTGTTTGTGTAAAGATCGCCGCCGATAACTAGTTCTCCATCAAGCTGCACCTTGCCGTCAACGTTGTACACTAACTCCTCAGCCGGGATGCCGTTGAAGTGATCGAAATGAAGCTGCTCAACGTTCAGCTCCTTAACGTGCAGCTCTTTTGCTGACGATGTTTGATCCCCATCCACAGCACGGCCAAACCGAGCGAGATGGTCTTCTGTGGTTCTTGGTTGTTCGAACCTTTGAATGTACATATCGTCCGCGTGTAAAGCACCGTCCACGTAAAGCTTTCCCGTCACCTGTACTGTTCCGTTGATTTGCAGATCATGCGAGCGGGTATCGCGACGTACGCTGTACTGTAGCTCGGCCAGCATTGCATCAACACTCAACTCGACGTCCTGTACCGTCTTAACGGTAGCTCCTAGGTCCGTTTCAAAGTCAGCCGCGCGCCAACTATTTTGACCGATCGTTATCTGTGTCTTAGATAGATCATACTCCTCCGCAAATCTAACCATAGGGCTGTCCAAGGTGCTCAGATTTTGTCGCTTTAGTACGACGGGATCACTTTCCATCAGCGCTGTGTATGATTGGGCCTGCTCAATTACCGCATTCTGATAGTCGATAATTTTCGTGAATGCATCCATCGTTTCTTTAATTTCTTGAATTTTCATTAAAATCGGATGTTCGCCCGAGAGCAGTTCGATCGATAGATGGTACAGACTCGAATGTGCCTCATGCCGGGGTACAACGATTGAGATCGATTTACCACGCTGCACAATCGCGGCACCGAACAAACCGTCCGTTCGGTCCACGTCCAGCATGCAACTAACCTCGTTGTCAATCACCTCGTTCTCGACCATGCACGGTATGTTGGTGGCCAGGTCAAAAGACACCCCGTTCCAGACGAGCGCTTCCAGTCGTTGAATTTCGTGGGTGGCAAAGATCATACGATGCTGCACCAGTAGAATCATATCGTCCCTGTACGTTCGAGCCGGAATCTCAAAGAAAGCCTCGACTATTTCCAGTGATTCGGTAGGGATTTTCTGTTCGTAGAATTTGCCTCGTTTGTATCGCAGAACGGCCGGTGTTTTACCGCTAATTGCCACGTACGAGTAGCGTCCGATTTGAAACGCGTACACCGATCGAAGCGCTTCCGAGGTGTAGTTACCCACTGGCTTAAACTTACGGCGATTCTGATCACCCACTCGGAACGTGTACATTTCCACGGTAGTGTTCTGCGGAAAAGCGACCAAATACTCTTCCCCAGCGGACACAAGTCCGACCGACGGGCAGGGATACTTTAGCCCGAGCTTTTGCATCAACCAAAACTGACGATCGTTAAACGAAAATTCATACACTGTTGCCGAAACGGATTCGTGACGGTTCGGGTGACGTCCTATTAGCAGCAGTGCATCCACCTCCTTCTGACGGAAGAACTTAATTTGTGTAATAGTTTTGTGAAGCGGCCAGCGCCATTCCTCTTCCAGTCGGTATTCCGCTTGCTCACGCATTGTGTACCACACGAGGAAATTACCCATCGATATCAACACACAGCCGACCGCCGTAGCACGCTCCGTGTCCCAAAAGTTAAGCACCTCGAACGCAATCGGGGCCGATTCCAGCACCAGTTCCTGGCTGAGCTCATACTGCCCCTCTCGCTCTAGCAACACCACCAAACTGGCCGCCGTTAAACCCACAACAACGTGCCGATCGACGTTGGTTGCGCTCATCGTCTTCCAGCGCTGTACCCGATCACCGAGCATAAAGTTCACATCCTCGACGATGGACCGTATCGAAAGTGTGTCCCTTCCGACACGGATCCCAACGTTCGGATGAAACTTTGATCGATCAGTTTCGCATCGATCGCTTCGTGCAGCACGTTGATGTGTGTTTCGCGAAGTGGTTTCAGTTCTTCTTCGTTGAAACGATCGGGATGTTCTAGCAGCTGCTGCCGCTGTACCTCGTAGGCTGATAGTGATTCCTCCGTAACTGAAGTATCGACCGTATCGGAATCAATCGCAGGAAACGTTGCTGGGCCTCGCAAATGGCCTTGGGGAAGGTCATCTTCGTCGGAAGTGGCATCATTCGGTATTTCGCCAACACTCAGTGCTACAAACTACCGAACGGGGAAAAAACACGTGGTTACGGAGTGTCTCGAATAGAACGGTTTGTTCGAGGTTATTACCATCAACTCGATAGAGAGCACAAACGAAAGCACGATCACACACTTCATTATGTGGACGGAGTTTCACTTTTAAAAAATACAACCGATACGAATTAAAATATTTTCTCCGTGCTCTTAAACAAATGGCACCATTTTTGCGGAGAAGCTCTGGTTGCAGACGATGAAAGGCACACAATGATATGCCAGCAGATGAGCTACAAAATCACAGCAGGATCAGTCGAATAATACGTGTTTGGATGGATGTGTAAAACGAAATGGTGTGAGGGAACAAGGTAAGCAATTCACACACCAGCAAAGCATGTAAAAATGGTCGCTTTATGTGTATGCGCCTAAATGTATGCAATGTTGTGTTAAACGATACCAACATTTGCACCATGGTTCTTACATGCGAAATATTGGTCAAAACTAAATTTCTAAATAAATATGTAACCAAACTATTTCTAATTTACAGTTAAAGTGTATTCAAATATTTTTAAACAAGTGGGCTTATGCGATAGCATGTTTTAATAATTGTTTTGTTTTTACATCTTTTTACATCGGTTTAAATTGAGCAGAGTTGTTCTGAGTAACTACAACAAATGTTGGTCTAATTATTTATCGCTTTTCTCGCTTTTGCGGTTTAATTTTTATCAAACTGTGATGGTTGTCAGCCTGACTGTCAAGCGGTGACAGATCATCTTCCGCAGGGGTGGCAGCACTGGACTGTCAGAGTGAAAAGCGCGTGCTTCGAGGGGAAGTTAGTTGGCACACGAGAGACCTAATAAACGCACGCATCTTACACCACAGCTTATCTAAACGGAGATATAGATGAAGAAATTTATATGTTACAACCACCATGTTTTGAACAAATAGGACAGGAGGAGAAAGTTTGCAAATTAAAACGAAGCATTTACGGACTGAAACAGTCAGCTAGATGCTGGAATATAAAACTTACAAAAGTATTGGAGAGCTTGGGTTTCAAGAAAAGTACGTCAGACGAGGGACTCTTCATGATAAGGAAAAAGAAAACAACAATGTACCTTGTTATTTACGTTGACGATATACTTATTGCGCATGATAATGAAGACGAAATCAAGCAAGTTTATGAGGAACTCCGAAGATATTTTTCAATAACTTGGTTAGGAAATACCAAATATTTCCTAGGTTTGGAAATAGAACGCGATGATTCGGGAATTTACAATCTCAGTGTAAAAAGGCACATTGATGATATTATTTCAAAACTTGGACTTGATCAAGCCAAACCAGCATTGTCTCCAATGGACATTGGTTATGTAAAGGATGTTTCGGTCAGTGAACCGTTGAAGGATGTAACAAAATACAAAAGTGTCGTGGGAAGTTTAATGTACATTGCCATTTGTGCCAGACCAGATATAGCAGCCAGCGTGGCTATATTAGGACGAAAGTTTAGTAATCCGACAATGAAAGATTACGTAGCTGCGAAGCGAGTAGTAAGGTATTTGATTAAAACTAGAAAGTGGCAACTGAAATTAGGTGGTAATCCCACACAAGGTGTGCAAGCCTATACTGATTCGGATTGGGCTGAAGATAGGGCCACTAGAAAATCTACTACCGGATACGTGATTTTTGTCGCAGGAGGAGCTGTTTCTTGGGCGAGCCATAAACAGACTTCAGTAAGACTCTCGTCAATGGAAGCCGAATATATAGCTTTGGGCGAGACATGCCAGGAATTTTTATGGTTTAGAAAACTATTGCTGGAGTTAGGAGAAAACATAACAGAACCTATAACCATATTTGAGGATAATCAGGCATGCCTTACGTTCGCAAAGACAGGACGATCTGGTAAACGATCAAAACATATTGATACAAAGGAACATTTTATAAAAGATCTTTGTGAACAGAAAATCATTGAACTAAAATATTGTCCTACGGAAATGATGAGAGCAGACATTCTAACAAAACCGTTAGGGAATGTAAAGCATGAAAGGATGGTACAAATGTTGAATTTCAATGAACGTTGAGGAGGAGTATTGAGAATTGATGAACAACGTTCATTTCATAGAATAAAAGCAAACACATGTACATACACATACACACATCTATATATATAAAGAACGGATGACGAAATAAAGTTAGTTGCAGTTGACCACCATACGAGCAAGACGTGTCTCTGTTTTATTCCACACGAAGTG
>KZ061730.1:331497-353498 GCA_002091835.1 Anopheles maculatus | reverse complement strand
CGTCGTGTACCTTGGGCGGTTCCGACACGGATCCCAACGTGCGGATGAAACTTTGATCGATCAGTTTCGCATCGATCGCTTCGTGCAGCACGTTGATGTGTGTTTCGCGAAGTGGTTTCAGTTCTTCTTCGTTGAAACGATCGGGATGTTCTAGCAGCTGCTGCCGCTGTACCTCGTAGGCTGATAGTGATTCCTCCGTAACTGAAGTATCGACCGTATCGGAATCAATCGCAGGAAACGTTGCTGGGCCTCGCAAATGGCCTTGGGGAAGGTCATCTTCGTCGGAGGTGGCATCATTCGGTATTTCGCCAACACTCAGGGCTACAAACTACCGAACGGGGAAAAAACACGTGGTTACGGAGTGTCTCGAATAGAACGGTTTGTTCGAGGTTATTACCATCAACTCGATAGAGAGCACAAACGAAAGCACGATCACACACTTCATTATGTGGACGGAGTTTCACTTTTAAAAAATACAACCGATACGAATTAAAATATTTTCTCCGTGCTCTTAAACAAATGGCACCATTTTTGCGGAGAAGCTCTGGTTGCAGACGATGAAAGGCACACAATGATATGCCAGCAGATGAGCTACAAAATCACAGCAGGATCAGTCGAATAATACGTGTTTGGATGGATGTGTAAAACGAAATGGTGTGAGGGAACAAGGCAAGCAATTCACACACCAGCAAAGCATGTAAAAATGGTCGCTTTATGTGTATGCGCCTAAATGTATGCAATGTTGTGTTAAATTATACCAACATTTGCACCATGGGTCTTACATGGGAAATATTTGGTCAAAACTAAATTTCTAAATAAATATGTAAGCAAACTATTTCTAATTTACAGTTAAAATGTATTCAAATATTTTTAAACAAGTGGGCTTATGCGATAGCATGTTTTAATAATTGTTTTGTTTTTACATCTCAGTTGTATTTTTGGTCTCGAATGAGTTACAGAATTTGGTAAAAGCAGAGTAAATTGAGCAGAGTTGTTTTGAGTAACTACAACAAATGTTGGTCTAATTATTTATCACTTTTCTCGCTTTTGCGGTTTAATTTTTATCGAAAAATATATACAAAATGGACATAGAGCTTGCATGCAATTGCTTCAAATGAAGCATTTTTACCCACGCTGCAATTCCCCACAAACTTTAAACTCGTCAGCTGTTTCGCCTGTATGCATCAACTCCCGGATGCATCTACTTTACCTTGTCTATCACATCATATGCCGCTAATTGCACCTGTAGCTGCTATGCTGCCTCTCTTCACCCGCTAGTGGTGGTCACATAACTAGCATAGGCCAGTGCGGAGATCTTATGCTCTACGCGCCATGGGTGGGGTGTTCGAGAGCCCATGAGCTGGGGGGTTCGAGAGACCATGAGCTGCAGGTCTCTCGTGAAGCGTGCTGCAGTAACTCCGGAAACAGGTGGGAAAGGAATGGCTGGCGAACGACGGTGAAGGTTCACCGGTGAACGGAGTGAAACGGCACGATACGGAGTTGCCGGATCGTAGATTATTGCGTTGGTCCAAGATCAACCACCACCGGTACGATGTTGGACCTGCCGCGCTGAAGTTCGACTTTGTTCGTGTTAGACTTTCGTGCAGTTCGCACGCACGCAGCCTTGAGGTGTCACGCGCGGTTAACCAAAACCTTTTCTGGCCAACGAAGAAGGTTTGTACGATACCGCAACGGGTTCGTTCGATATCAGGCCAACAGGCTTTACGGGTGTTAATCTTCCAATCCTCTCTCGTATCACCGTTAAAGTTGCGGTGTCCCGGTCGAACTGAAGCAAGCTAGTGCCTGCCACTGGAGAAAGTTGTCGTGGGGCGTTGTTTACCTTTCGACCGATGGCGGTTGATTCCGGTGAGCGTGAATAAACGATCGCGGTGGAACAGAAAGTGAAAAGAAAAAAAAATGGAATAAAGTCTTTCCGGTAATGTGTCCGCGCATGAAAATCCTGCTGTGCCAACTGTTCGTGTTCGTGTAGTTGCGGTTCCATTGACTGGCGAGCACCGTTCGTACCGTAGCTTCGAGACCCAGTTATATCGGTTGTGGACAGGCCAGACGGTGATCCGGGGTGTTACTTCATCGACGTGACGTGCATTTGCCAATCGATTACGCGACCATTGCGAATAATGCTGTTCATGCATCATTCCCGGATGCAGTACTGGTCTGTCTGTCTTGAGTAAAAAATACCAAAATATCTTTTTGAGGATGTTCTCGCTTTAAATGGCGATAAAAATAAGTGATGCGTCCAATTTATCTTTACTGATGGCGATCGTAGCGATTGTCCAGTGTACGAATCTGTACGTTTTTCCGTGCTCTCTCAGGTGTCTTTTCGTGAAAGTGAGGCGATAATTTTTTCGAACAACTTTCGTTCGTTTAAAAAGGTGTGCGTAGTGATTTTTTTTTCTTAGCCACATGGGCGTACGATCACCCATTTTCTTTCAGTCAGTGTGCATGTGCCTGTTTCCTAAGTGACAAAAGAGCGTTAATCAATCATATTTCCTTCTCCATTTTCGTTTTTCGCAGTAGTTGTTCTGGTATTATCATTAGTGGCAAAATTTGTGTGTGATTTTTTGTTGTTTACTTCGTGTCGCTCTGTAAAGTGTTGTTTTATTTTTTGTTTTGTTTGTGTCCTTCTGTGTGTGTATGTGTGAGCGCGGCACGACGAGATCACGAGGCTCGTTACGGGCGTGTACGCGGCGTCGAGATAGCGAAGAAAACGACTATCCGGAGGCGATGCCAAGCTCCGGTCGCTCCGGTGAGTGTTGCATATAATTTTTAATTTATATATCTTCATCTTCACAACACAGGCCTTGGTCTGGCCAGGAGGTTCTCGCTTCCGGCCCCAAATGAAGCATTTTTACCCACGCTGCAATTCCCCACAAACTCGTCAGCTGTTTCGCCTGTATGCATCAACTCCCGGATGCATCTACTTTACCTTGTCTATCACATCATACGCCGCTAATTGCACCTGTAGCTGCTATGCTGCCTCTCTTCACCCGCTAGTGGTGGTCACATAACTAGCATAGGCCAGTGCGGAGATCTTATGCTCTACGCGCCATGGGTGGGGGGTTCGAGAGACCATGAGCTGCAGGTCTCTCGTGAAGCGTGCTGCAGTAACTCCGGAAACAGGTGGGAAAGGAATGGCTGGCGAACGACGGTGAAGGTTCACCGGTGAACGGAGTGAAACGGCACGATACGGAGTTGCCGGATCGTAGATTATTGCGTTGGTCCAAGATCAACCACCACCGGTACGAAGTTGGACCTGCCGCGCTGAATTTCGCCTTTGTTCGTGTTAGACTTTCGTGCAGTTCGCACGCACGCAGCCTTGAGGTGTCACGCGCGGTAAACCAAAACCTTTTCTGGCCAACGAAGAAGGTTTGTACGATACCGCAACGGGTTCGTTCGATATCAGGCCAACAGGCTTTACGGGTGTTAATCTTCCAATCCTCTCTCGAATCACCGTTAAAGTTGCGGTGTCCCGGTCGAACTGAAGCGAGTTAGTGCCTGCCACTGGAGAAAGTTGTCGTGGGGCGTTGTTTACCTTTCGACCGATGTCGGTTGATTCCGGTGAGCGTGAATAAGCGATCGCGGTGGAACAGAAAGTGAAAAGAAAAAAAATGGAATAAAGTCTTTCCGGTAATGTGTCCGCGCATGAAGATCCTGCTGTGCCAACTGTTCGTGTTCGTGTAGTTGCGGTTCCATTGACTGGCGAGCACCGTTCGTACCGTAGCTTCGAGACCCAGTTATATCGGTTGTGGACAGACCAGACGGTGATCCGGGGTGTTACTTCATCGACGTGACGTGCATTTGCCAATCGATTACGCGACCATAGCGAATAATGCTGTTCATGCATCATTCCCGGATGCAGTACTGGTCGGTCTGTCTTGAGTAAAAAATATCAAAATATCTTTTTGAGGATATTCTCGCTATAAATGGCGATAAAAATAAGTGATGCGTCCAATTTATCATTACTGATGGCGATCGTAGCGATTGTCCAGTGTACGAATGTGTACGTTTTTCCGTGCTCTCTCAGGTGTCTTTTCGTGAAAGTGAGGCGATAATTTTTTCGAACAACTTTCGTTCGTTTAAAAAGGTGTGCGTAGTTTTTTCTTAGCCACATGGGCGTACGATCATCCATTTTCTTTCAGTCAGTGTGCATGTGCCTGTTTCCTAAGTGACAAAAGAGTGTTAATCAATCATATTTCCTTCTCCATTTTCCTTTTTCGCAGTAGTTGTTCTGGTATTATCATTAGTGGCAAAATTTGTGTGTGATTTTTTGTTGTTTACTTCGTGTCGCTCTGTAAAGTGTTGTTTTATTGTTTGTTTTGTTTGTGTCCTTCTCTGTGTGTGTGTGTGAAACGGAATACGAAGAAGAAATTGAAAGCAGATCAAACGTCGATCGAGTCGCTTGAAGATTGAGGTTAAGAAAAGATCATCAGTGAAACGGCAGCACTACAGGAGACGGTAGGTTCATTCGTCTTTTATTGATCTCCAATTCCATTGTATCATGTTGCAACAGACGCTGGGAGAAGCGTTCTGGAATGTGAAGTGAAAGTGAGATGAAGGTGAACGTGATAGCTACTGGCGTAATGATTCATACGGGGTAGAGTTGCCATGTGGTATATTTGTACGCTAGATTACTCACATAAAAACTTAAAATCGAAATAACTAGAGATGAAAAGATGGTTAAAGACATGTAAAAATGGTTGACATTCTACCACCAGCTTTGGAATGATCGTGTACAGATGATCAGAGAGTAGCAAATGTAACCCTTAAATAAAGAGATAAAACACAAATTCGGACTATCACCCGAATGTCGAACAATACAGTGAAACCAGTGAAAAGGAAAATACGGAAAGTGACTATGATAGCGCTTTGGACAATACAATACTTCATGAAGAAATAGACGCAAACGAGAGCCAAGTTTGCAGTGATGAAAAGGTTCATGTAATGAGATGGAACAAGCGCCATTTAAAGTTGGAGACGTGGTGTACGTCAAACCTCCACACGCAACATGTACGACAAAATGGCGTCCTGGACAGGTAACTGGCGTCGTCTCCAAGAGTGTCGTAGAAGTTGCTGGTGTACCTAGACACATACTCGATCTCCGGAAAACTTCGACGGTTTCTTACGAAGGAGGAGGGTTTTTAACAAATCCACAAGGAGTTTCATCCTCGTTGGAACCGGAGGATGATGTCGAGGTCTTCTTTGATGCGATGCCTGACATACATGATGTTACAGGAGCTCTAGAGGAGGAGGAACACCCCATTGCTGATATACCTGATGAACCTGACGAGCAGCAGCCGGAAGTAGTCGTCGATAGACCTGTGCGAACCCGACGCCCACCTGCACGATTGGCTGACTTCCAGGTGGACTTTAGATGATGAGGACATCAGGGGGGCGTGTGATGGTTGTCAGCCTGACTGTCAAGCGGTGACAGATCATCTTCCGCAGGGGTGGCAGCACTGGACTGTCAGAGTGAAAAGCGCGTGCTTCGAGGGGAAGTTAGTTGGCACACGAGAGACCTAATAAACGCACGCATCTTACACCACACAAACAATATATACAAAATGAACATAGAGCTTGCATGCAATTGCTCCAAATGAAGCATTTTTACCCACGCTGCAATTCCCCACAAACTCGTCAGCTGTTTCGCCTGTATGCATCAACTCCCGGATGCATCTACTTTACCTTGTCTATCACATCATACGCCGCTAATTGCACCTGTAGCTGCTATGCTGCCTCTCTTCACCCGCTAGTGGTGGTCACATAACTAGCATAGGCCAGTGCGGAGATCTTATGCTCTACGCGCCATGGGTGGGGGGTTCGAGAGACCATGAGCTGCAGGTCTCTCGTGAAGCGTGCTGCAGTAACTCCGGAAACAGGTGGGAAAGGAATGGCTGGCGAACGACGGTGAAGGTTCACCGGTGAACGGAGTGAAACGGCACGATACGGAGTTGCCGGATCGTAGATTATTGCGTTGGTCCAAGATCAACCACCACCGGTACGAAGTTGGACCTGCCGCGCTGAATTTCGCCTTTGTTCGTGTTAGACTTTCGTGCAGTTCGCACGCACGCAGCCTTGAGGTGTCACGCGCGGTAAACCAAAACCTTTTCTGGCCAACGAAGAAGGTTTGTACGATACCGCAACGGGTTCGTTCGATATCAGGCCAACAGGCTTTACGGGTGTTAATCTTCCAATCCTCTCTCGAATCACCGTTAAAGTTGCGGTGTCCCGGTCGAACTGAAGCGAGTTAGTGCCTGCCACTGGAGAAAGTTGTCGTGGGGCGTTGTTTACCTTTCGACCGATGTCGGTTGATTCCGGTGAGCGTGAATAAGCGATCGCGGTGGAACAGAAAGTGAAAAGAAAAAAAATGGAATAAAGTCTTTCCGGTAATGTGTCCGCGCATGAAGATCCTGCTGTGCCAACTGTTCGTGTTCGTGTAGTTGCGGTTCCATTGACTGGCGAGCACCGTTCGCACCGATCGTAGCGTAGCTTCGAGACCCAGTTATATCGGTTGTGGACAGACCAGACGGTGATCCGGGGTGTTACTTCATCGACGTGACGTGCATTTGCCAATCGATTACGCGACCATAGCGAATAATGCTGTTCATGCATCATTCCCGGATGCAGTACTGGTCGGTCTGTCTTGAGTAAAAAATATCAAAATATCTTTTTGAGGATATTCTCGCTATAAATGGCGATAAAAATAAGTGATGCGTCCAATTTATCATTACTGATGGCGATCGTAGCGATTGTCCAGTGTACGAATGTGTACGTTTTTCCGTGCTCTCTCAGGTGTCTTTTCGTGAAAGTGAGGCGATAATTTTTTCGAACAACTTTCGTTCGTTTAAAAAGGTGTGCGTAGTTTTTTCTTAGCCACATGGGCGTACGATCATCCATTTTCTTTCAGTCAGTGTGCATGTGCCTGTTTCCTAAGTGACAAAAGAGTGTTAATCAATCATATTTCCTTCTCCATTTTCCTTTTTCGCAGTAGTTGTTCTGGTATTATCATTAGTGGCAAAATTTGTGTGTGATTTTTTGTTGTTTACTTCGTGTCGCTCTGTAAAGTGTTGTTTTATTGTTTGTTTTGTTTGTGTCCTTCTCTGTGTGTGTGTGTGAAACGGAATACGAAGAAGAAATTGAAAGCAGATCAAACGTCGATCGAGTCGCTTGAAGATTGAGGTTAAGAAAAGATCATCAGTGAAACGGCAGCACTACAGGAGACGGTAGGTTCATTCGTCTTTTATTGATCTCCAATTCCATTGTATCATGTTGCAACAGACGCTGGGAGAAGCGTTCTGGAATGTGAAGTGAAAGTGAGATGAAGGTGATCGTGATAGCTAGTAGCTATTAGCTACTGGCGTAATGATTCAATCGGGGTGGGGTTACCATGTGGTATATTTGTATGCTAGATTGCTCACATAAAAACTTAAAACCGAAATAACTAGAGATGAAAAGATGGTTAAAGACACGTAAAAAACGTTGACATTCTACCAGCAGCTTTGGAATGATCGTGTACAGATGATCAGAAAGTAGCAAATGTAACCCTTAAATGAAGAGATAAAACACAAATTCGGTACATGAACAGCACAGTGACTTCAGTTTGATAGACAGGATAGACCGAGGACTGACTATCTAGCTACGAGCTGGAAATAGCTAATTATGATCTTTCGAAGCCAATATCCTAAACAGAATTCCTGATTAAATGATTATCAATACGTCTGATTAACACCACATCACACCTAATCTGGACTGATTAGTATACATGTGGAATTCATCAATTTCCTTTCGATTATTGAAAATCATAAAAGATACGAACATTTGTTACTAATTTTATTTTACTTCTTTCATTTTCGCTTAAGATCTTCGAATCTATGTGGGTCAAGAAACATCTTTCACAAAAAAAGCACCATAAAATTAACAAGCTTGCTGCAGTGTACAGCGATAAACATATTTTAAACAAATTTCACTTAAATTAAAATCACATGTTGAACACAAAACGAGCATCACTCAGGTGGACTTAACTGGAGGGAGAACCGTTGTGAGTTTCGATTTCTGCTCGGATCGCTGGCGAGATAAGCCAAACCACTTCCATCAACATCGTGCTTGTGCTAAATTTCACCGTTCGCGAATTCACTGTGCCATATTATCGTGGTGATGAATATGCACACAAAAAAACACCTCAAAACAGCGGTATTCTTCCCTCGACACGAATGAAAGTTACTGCTATCGATATGTTGTATGCCGTACTGCTGTTGATGAGTCCTCGTCGTTAGCTATAGGTGAACCAATTCAAACTCTATCTTTTACATTTAAAACTGTAATTTGTCACACGTCATACAAGTGAGCCTATAGTTCGTTCGGCTCACACACTCAGTGTAGTAAGCAGCTGCACAGGCGCATTACAACAGCTACTATTAAGCAACCGGTTGTCCTCCTGTTCGCGGATGGAAGGCTGTTAATGTTACCCTTGTGGGTTGACGACGCCACAAACAGCAAGAACCTGAACCGCACCAAGAAACTGTCTCATTCCTGGTGGGGAGGGAGTCTCTGTTGAAAGTAAATTACCTTGACTTAGCCGAAGGACTTTCAGGGCTGAGAAGCGTTTTGTGGCAGGCGATCGGTGGCGGCATTGGCGGCTCTGATGAATGGGTAAACACATTAAAAGCGAAGTGACTGTGAAAGCCGGTTTGCTGCTGTTAAATGGTTGTTTGTACAAGAACAAATCTTGGCGCATTATGTTTGAAATTGAATCATTTGGTTTATAACGCCCAGCAGTCAGTTTGAGTGACCGTTTTCAGCATCGGCGTTCCATTATTACGTGGACTTGAATGCATTGCGGGTTGTATGTAAGAAGGCGGGACACAGTACCCTCCATACCCGTCTATCGCATTACGCACCTCCCGTGGCTAGTAAGTTCACCCGTCGAAACTCGTAAAAGGAGGTGAAATGATGATACTTTATTGTTTCGAGCTTAAATCGCGAATGCACACTGCGCGCGTGTTACTACTTGGGCAACACGCTTCGCACAGTGCGGACGGCGTTGAATAACGCAAAAGAAGGTCATCGGGGTTTGGTTGGTTGGTGATGATGGTGAGGATGTTGTTATGGTTTGATGGTTTTCACTATACCGTCCATCAAAACAGCACACCCAATCCAAGTGAAGTGCGGCTATTCGCCACCTAAAAACGCCTCCTTCCGCCGCTCTCGGTTGGTTTGCCTCCAATGTGGGTCAAGAATGTGGCGAAAAGAATTCGTACGGAGCGGTTAATAAGTGGCAATGCAAATTCATCACACGTCGGTTAAACGATATACTCACGCAAACTACTTTCAACGATCGACGGGCTCGATCTTTGCTGTTCTGTTCTTGGTAACATTTAAACGGTGTGAATTGCTAATGAGCAAGAATGATCACCGCGCTGCTGGGTGTTGTCTGTGGTCAAGATTGTTGGGAACTGTGTCATCTCGCATATTTGTTAGCATACAAAGCGATCGCGTGATACTGGATATGAACATAAATTAAAGCTCAAAGCATCGCTAATTAGTGTGAAGGTCGTGTATGATCTTTTTCTATGGTGGAAGATTTTATGAGCAATTTAAGGCAGAAAATTTAGTAAATCGGAGATGATCGTTAAAAACATTAACATTACAACAAGAGGTGTGTTGTTCTATTTTTAGCTCATTTTAATCGTTTTTAATGATGCGCTACCCTGGGGCAAAAACAAACAAAACACCATTTTATCTTTACTAAGGATTGTCCTGTGGAATGTTAAGTAACTAAGATCTGACTATAAAATTTATCATCTTGACATTTCACTTTGTCAACTAGCCATCAACTGGCTAATCACATGAACGATCTGTTAAAAGCTATGAACACACCTTTTTTTTAATGTACCAACATAATATATTGCTTCAACAACAAAAAACCGCTTTACTGAAGATTTCTTTAGGGTTGAAATTACATAAACTCCCACCGAGATAGCGCACCAAGAAAGGGCATGCAATGTATCGGTGGTCGGTGGTCGGGCATCGTAATGGTTTCTATTAGAGGAAGCAATAGCAGTGGACGCTGCAGTAAGCTTTGGCACTGAAAGGAGCTGCCGTAAAAGTTGATGATGTCTCTCGACGTTTGTCCGGTGATGCAACGTGGACAAGACGAAGAAAAAAAAAACTACACAAACCGTATTGTTGACGATCATGACACAACGGCCTCCTCATTACACTCCGTTTTGCGGTGGTCTAACCAGTCTTGAGGTCTTGTTTTTATGCAGGGTGAAGGTTGGAATGTACCGGTCTCGTAGTGTCTGTAGGACGGGAGATTTCTGTACATTGCTTAAGCTGCACTTTGAACTGACAGGTGTAGATTATGCTCGTTTTATATGAGTAGACGGACTGAAGAATTGGACCTCAAGAATATTAAAGATTCAAGGTATTGGCAGGTTATAGTTGATCGCTTGAAAACTCGGTCAGTGGAGGGTTTTCATGAGTAAATCCATCAGCCTCCAGGACTGTCCTCACTGTCCAAGAGTCGTCGTTTAAGCAACATAGTCTAAGGGGTCTCAAACAACGTCTAAGAGACTTCGCATGCTTAGAGGTCTTGTCTAGACTAGGGATAGAGATTATTGCGTTCAGCGTCCTTGCCGTCTCATGGGGACTCAAAAGATTCTATATCCATGCCTCACCATGCATCTCAATTATGTCTTACCCGTCAAGGGCCTCCTTTGGAATCACCAACACTTACGGTACGTTACGGTTTATGATGGATTTGAAAACCTCGACCAAATAGACTAGCAGAGTCACACAAACACGCTGTTTTGAAAAAAACAGCAGTCAAGGTGTCTGCTGTTTTTTTCAAGATCCTTCTGCTAGTACATTAAAATCGTTGGATTATTTAAGCCGAAGGTCGGGACGCTTTTAAACAGCACTTAAGCAGTTTGTTTGCTTCTACTCTATGCTCTAGCATCATATGAGATGATTCTTTCGTTGTTAGCTGTAAAAAAATGATTTTCTCTTTTTTCTCAGTCGCTTAGTGTAAAATAAATGTTACGAGTTATATCAAGTGAAGAATGTCAGAATGTCAGCCCAATACTCTTTCGAAACTGCAACAATCAGGAGTGGAGCAAACAGCGGTTACTCAAACACGGCAAAAGATTCTTTTGATAACTTTTACAACAAATGTAAATCTCAAGTTACAAACATACAAACAAAGGCATCAAAACGAAAACGGCGATAGCGCAACAAGTGGTAAGATGTGTAAAAAAAGCAGATGCCCTTATTCTGCATGGAAAGATGCGAAAGTACGTTTCTGCACGGTTGTAAAAATATTTTTTGTGCAGCATACAAAGTAAACATGCAAAACCCATCATCACACGCACACTACTGTGCATCTTAGTCGAACGAATATGTATGAGTGAAATGTCAGAATGAATGGCGCCCAATAAGTTTGACAAGTTACACAATTGTGACAATTACAACGCGACGAATTCGACATTTCAGTAGAAAAGGTATTCAGTTATGTACTTAAATGTGCTTTTTAAAGTAAATTAGAATTGTAGTCAAAGAAAAAGCGGGAATTTTCTTTATTGATACCAACACACCCCAACAGCCCTTATTTTAGCGACAGCTAAAACATCCTGCGTCCTGTCAAAATGATGTTTATGTTTCTTTCTTCAATGTAATTCGTCATATTGAGCTGTTGGCACCGATCTGGTATCCATTTGCGTAGATGTAATAAAATTTAGTGCAAATTTGGCATGATGAGTGACAAAAAGTTTATTTCTCAGCACTATATACCCATTTACGAAACGTTCTGTAACTTGCCCGTACCGGAGAATACGTTTAGTGCGTTAATTCCAACGGAAAACGATGTAAAATGGTAAGTAGAAGGCACACAGTAAAATAAACCAACATGATTTTGATACCGCTTTTCCGATTTCCACAGTAGTGATCCGTTCGATGTGATTAATCAACTTGACCATATGCCCGAGTTGGGTGACTATGTGCTGGAATTAATAGATGCGGACATTAACGAAGAACCCTATTGCTACCGGAATGCTAATTTTGGGGTTGGAAATAGCCATCCAGTCATTCCGGAGGATCCGTCACAGAAAATTGCAAGCTTCGCATCCAGTACTGCCGATAACAAGCAACCATTGCCTATTCCACACACTGTTGAAGCATACTCGACAACAACGTTTCCCGAGTGGTTAGTAAGGCCGGAAGCGTTCGATGATACAACACATCACCTTTGCACTGTTGAAGTTCAGGATTTCAGTGCAAAACGAATGAAGTTGCTGTGCATGCACGTAGCTGAGAAGGCATCCGATTGTCCCAACGCAATTAGTATGAAAAACTCAAAAAAGACCGTCGATTCGGTTAGCAAAAGCTTGAAAGAAAATACAATCCCTAAGGTGTCGCAAGTTGTAAAGCCGAAGGTTAAGCAATCAAGTGCCATGAGGAAGTCTTGTGAAGAGCGGCCAACAAACCCTGCCAAGAACGCTGGTGTTACGCTGATGAATGAAAAACTGTGGAACCATTTGTACAAGTTATCCCAAATTAATGTCCCGGTGCTGGGCAGCTCTTTCCAGTGCGATTCGAACGCGCCATTAAAATCACGCCGAAAACAAACACTACTTCCACGAGCAAATGCTATCGTGCCAACGACGTTAAAACTTGAACCAATTGCATACGATGAATATGTAGAAGAGCCTGTGGCTTTCGTCCCTAACGATCCATCCACAGAAGGGACAGATAGTGTAGAACCTCCTGAAGAACAATCATTGGCTAGAAGCATCGAACATGCAAGCGGGAACTCGAGCCGCGTGTCGAGAAGCCAAGACAATATTAGTAGCAGTACAAAGAAAATATTGCACACCCGTTACGGCAAGCAAAAACAGAGTGGTAGGGTTTTGCTTGATCTGAAAAACCGTAAATTGGTCAAAAAGTCTAGACCCGGGTGAGTTGCTTAAATTCCCTTTTGTTCTAGGAAATGTTATACATTAATATTGAAATTTTGTCTTTTGTAGGTCTTCTACACAACATCAACGACACAATTAACCAAATAAGCGATGGAGTTCCCACATTTTCTTTGCCAATATGTAATTGTAATGCCGTAGTGAGTTAAATATTATAGTACTTAGCACGTTTTATTTGCGTTACCTCTCAACCACTGTCTGGAACGATGATGGCACATGTAATGGATATGCGGAAATTTGGGAGTTAAACAAACCATCGCGATCCTTAAGTTTAACAGCGTTAGGCAGCCTTTAGTACACCCAGTCCCACTTGCTGTGGTGCATTCCTTCGAAGACATCCAGTCCAGTGTAGCGTGAGTTTACCTTGCGCACGAAAATACGCCGGTTGCCGATCGGTTGTAATGCACGATAGTTATCGACCATTGGTGATCCATGGATGCCAGTGTCCAACTAAAATGACACATTAAAATTCATCAATTGCAACTAAACCTCCAACTTGCGCCACGAACTTGGCAGCTTTAGGACACCTACCGTTCGAAACCGTTTCATCTGGTTAATCGAAAGTTCGAGAAGATCGGGAAAGACGACCCACGTGACAGCCTCCGAGCAGGGCGGTGTCGTAAGCGAACCCTTGTACGTGTAGAAACGGGTCATATCGATCCCGTCAATAAGCGACTGCAGCGTGAACGTGTGGTTCAGCTGGATCGTATGGTCGTAGTCGACGATATGACCAAACGATCGTACTAGCGTGTTGATACCGGGCGCATCATGTTCGGTGACCTGGTAGAAAAAGCCCAACACCGTAAGACCGTCCGAATAGCCGAGCGCTTCGCCGACGGTTTTGTACTTTTTGTTGCGATGAATGATGTGCATCTCGAGCGGATACCTGCAAGGACAAAAGCACAATAAATCCATCGCATCCATTAGGGGAGGCCCAGTTTTATACCACCATCATACCTGATATCGTTGAGTACGTGCTCTGCGCCACGGTTGTTTTTGTCGCCCCAGTGAAAGTGTAAGCCTTCCAGTTCGTACTCGTTCTGCAGCTTGCCGCCAAAGATGTACGGATGCTTGCCGATGGCTGGGTCCGTTTTCGGAATCGAGAGGGACACTGTACACGAACGGGAATTGTACAACAACAGCACGAGGAAGAAGCTTGTATGAAATATGTGTGTGTGTGTGTGTGTGTGGAGAGCCTTCGGGTTTTCCGCTGCACTAAGTTACCTACCGGAATGGCCATTGTTGTGCATAGTCATCGGTCCCGGGAGGAGATTGTTGTACCCGACCAGCTCGATTGCTGGCATGTACAGCGGAACCGCCCGGTGGCTGCTGATCGCTATCGGTGACTGATGCGTGCCGGCGCAGCTTTGGTGTGCCTTGGACCAGCGTCTTTGGTCCGGTTTCGAGTACCCGAACCGATGTCCCTCGACACCAGTGCTGGGTGGACCTGTGTTAAGTAGAAGTAAGCGAAATGTAGTGAAATAATATTGGCAGTGGCACTTAACATCTTCTCAGCCGCTGCGGCTGATGATCAGTAGATTGATGAAAATTGGCAAACTCTGCTTCGTGTTGGTAGAGGGAGTACGGCTCTATCTGCTTCTGTTAACCTTAACGTATGTAATTGGAGGGCGTTGTAGTTTGATTATTTATGTTTTTAAGAATAAAATAAAATATTTAGAATATTGTAAGGTAACGGGTTGTAGGTGATAATTAGATAAATTATGGTTAGGTCGTGTCACTCACAAAACTATAAAAAACGACATTCTAATGTGCCTAATGTGCAAATATTAGTTGCAGTAAGAATTAGACACACTTAGCAGCGAGACGAGAGCGAAAAGTGCATACTGCTGTTGCTGTAATGATAACAATAATGCATCGTGTTCGTACATTGCCGATGCAAACAATTCTCCACACTTTTCAACGACGTTGTAAGATGCGCCGAGAGTTACCGCGATCATAAAACAAACCCACGTGCTCTGTTTGCTTGCAGTCAGATAAACTAAGCACCTGTGTGAGGTGCAGCACCATGATGTTTTGCAATTAATGTTACCCTTTCGTAAGTGTGCCGAGAGGTTATTGTTTCAGTCCAACAGATAGACAGAGTACCACTCTCTGTGGGTCTCTCTGGTGGTGGTCTTTATCTAGCACAATCGAACAACAACAGTAGTACATATACAAACTTTGCGTTAACCACACTTCAAACAATCACCGACATATCTTAATCCTTTCTGCATTAGACCGAGTGTCACTAGGTTTAGTCGTCTAGTGAGAAGAGCAAGCTTCTCAACAAGTAGTCCTTATCGATGTTAGGCAATATTGAATCACAGCTTACCACCGATCAGTAATAGCACGGTGAACAACGCGGAAACTGAAACACTCGTACCGAACAACGGCATGATGGCGCTTGACTTGATCACTGGTAACAATCCACTTGTAAAAACAAACTGCCCGTTTCGTATCACTGCACTTTTTCTTGGAGCCCGCCGAGAGTACTTTCGATGCTAGTTTATGGAACTCTTCCTGCAAGGATAGTTGTTACGTCCACTCTCCAGTTTGCCTGGAACAGAACTGCCACGGTTGGTGTCACGTAGGGATGTGTTTTCCCTTGCTGCGTTCGAATAAATCGGGATCGCGTAAACGATCAGTTCGTCGCACGCCTGCTAACCGCTGCAACACGTGGCCTTCTGCTGAGATGTGTAGGTTTTTGGAGTGGGGAGGATGTATTGTGCTGTGCTGTAGTTGCCACCTTCGGACACAACCAAAAATCCCACTGAACGCAATCCGCGCGCGACAGATGACAGTGAGATGGTTGTGAACGCCTGCACACGCTCTCGGGTGTCTGTCTCGACCGATTCCCGACCGCTAACTGGTACCGTCGGTACGCTACTGATAGTGTTTTATAGAATCGTGAATAGACGACACACAGTGTGCAGAACGACGGGCACGGGTGGACACTACAGTACGTACACAAGGCGCATCAAAGTCTATTCTCCCCCAAGGGGTGCGATCCTTACGCCGTTGTACTTCTTCGGAATGGACATAAAACTTTGCCATTAAGAATGCGCCAGCGCAAATCGACTAAATCTTCTCGCTACGGCGATTAATTCAAGATCGAAGATGGTGACGGAACGTACAATTCCCGGACGTACGAGCAGTTTTTGGGCGAATTTTTGACCATTAATTGCGGAGAACGTGAGGCGCCTGCGATCACAGGCGTGTGTGGCGTACGTTACACAAAGCACCTGCACGGAAAGGGTAGGACCATTTCGATGGGCAAATTTTAATTACCTACTGTGAGTGGACGGCTGGTGGGCAACGGTTGGTACATAAATCAAGTGCCTTATCTTGCGTTTAGATATTCTTAGTAAGGAGTAACCTATTCCAACGTTCCGAAGGTGTGATGTGTTAGGATTCCAAATTCGGATGCATTGTTAAGCCCTTTGGATGGTAATTGGCAGGTTTTAATGGTATGCGCGACACTAATGTAACGTAACGTGCTGTCTCAGACGATGGCCTCAATTTTAATGGTGTAAATGGTGCATTTTTGTGATAAGAGATACAACAGTCTTACGGCGGGATCTCGTCATATCTATATCTTTAATGTATTCTATTTAAAGCTGCTTTAATATCAGCATTAATGAGACTTTAGACATCCTTGGGCATCTACATATTTATAACTATCTTAGGGAAAGCATAATGCACGTCTATATAATGATGTATAGATTCCAATGTTTTTTTTAATTTAAAGTATCTGAATGAAAGATAGAGATTTAAAGTAAGGTAAGTCGAGGGTCATGTAAAACGACACTAAAAAATGTTCTCTTCTCTTCCTCCAAATCTAAATCGCCATATTTAGATGGTTTTAAATCATATTATCATTAAGATAGCGATCTTAGAGGAACAATTAGTTAGGAATGTCAAATTTGGATCAATATTGGATTAAGCTAATATACGATCGGTTTGAAGTAAGTTGAGCAGAATCATTTAATGTCATTTAGTACTGGGTAATTAACTATCATTCACGAGCTTTTCCAAGGGCATTCGGAGTGTCGACCGTGTGAGCTATCAATAGGTGTAAATTACACGATCACTGGAAAAGCAATTCCCCACGGAAGTTGACAAGGCGAGCTTTCGTCGATCGTTGATTTTTTTTTCCACTTCTTATCGTTATTATGCAGCACGTTGCAAATTCCCCGATCTACACATGTTGGTGGTTTATTGTAGCGCCAGTTCGCCACATCTTTGGGTTAAGTACCTCGAGCAGCGCACGGGAAATAATTATACCAGTGGTGAGTGCTCAAAAAATGAGCTCTGCTAGTTGCCAAGGCCGATACGCTACCGTTCACGCCGATGAAAATGAGGCTCCGGATGAACTTCCCGGACTGAAGGGATATTCCCCGTCTGTGGATGACTTCAACTCAACTTCCATTCCCTCTGCACAGTGTACCGCGAGGCGGAGAATGGGTAGTTGGTAAAGCTGATGTAAAATGTTTCAATGATTATTGTGCGAATCAATTTTTATTACACCACCATTCGGTTGGATTACGATCGGTGATGATGATGGTGCCCACTAACATATTTTATCGATTCTATCGACACGATTTATGTACGCTCGGTACGCTTACAAATGGACAAAATAGGCGGGTTTGTGTGTTTGCGTGTGTGGATGTAAATTGAATAGACAGATTGAGACGATCGATTGATGGGTCGACGCCATCAGGTTATCTTACCTTTCTAGGGCTCCCGTATTAGTGGCCCGCGGAATTGCAGGTACAATTGGGCAGATCGGTCATTATTATGCTGATTGAGGTGTGCTTTCGTTGAAATATGCTGACATAAAACTCACAACTTTACTACCGAACGTGTGCGGAATGCGCGCGGTGGAGATGCTTCGATGGTGGTGTGTTCGGGTCGCCGGCCCTTGCTTTACCCCGTGCGTCGGTGCTGGCGCGGTTGATTTAATTAGTTAGTTACAAGCCTGGCATAGTGGCACATCATGCCCACTGTCCATTACTTGCTTCTGTACGCTGGGAGCCTGTATCTGCTTGGCCGGTACTAGCTAGCTATGCAAGCTACTTAGCGCAAGACAATTTGGCTGATTGATTTCTGGTAGTGGATCGAAATGTTTTCAAGCACTGTACCACTTAGCGGTGCGGAAAATTGGAACTGGGACGATCACCAGCAACGTGTAGAATGGCGTCCACTTTCGGTGCAGAATTTCATCTGCCTGACCCGCTGCCGATTTAAATAGTTTAAACCCATAATCTCATTGCTGTTCACTGCTGCAACTCTAGCCGCTATTATCGATATAGGCTAATAGAGTCCGATTCTGGCTTCCCGTCCAGAAACAAACCTGTGGTGCGTAATTATTCCGCCAAATGTTTATCTAACCACTTATTGCCTTCTTCCCGCGCGGGGGCGATTGGTTTGTGGAAATGAGCTTCGCTGGGTGAGTGCCACTTCCGGGGTTTTGAAATCAGAACAGGACCGCTCACTAATCGTTATTATCGGTAACAGCAACCGTTCGAATGATATCGGCGTTCGATTAGCACCGAAAACCGTCTAATGCTCCTGTTTTTCATCCATTCATCTATTCTGCGACCCATTTCACGCCTTGTCTGGAGCGGTGCAGAAAGAGAACGGGCTGGAAGCAACACTCAGCCACAAAACCTATATTGTCGGGTATGGTTCGGAATCTGTTAAAAAGGCTGTTGCTGTTTGCGAAAGCATTAACTGCAAAATTAACGGTTCACGGCTAAGAACGAGCACTTTGCTAGCGTCACGAATAGGTCACGTGGAGTAAACCGTCGCTGCACAGTGTTGGAAATGTTTGAAGTTTTCGTTCATTGATTACGAGATCTCCAGTCTTTTAAACTCGTTAAGAATTTCATCCAAAACTATGTTTAAGATTTTTTTATTGTTAATCCTTAGTCAAAATTTCAACTAGAAATCACAGATATTTAAACATCTTGTAAAGATTTGTCCGGTACATTCTGGAAAACGCAACAACCCTAAAGACGACGAACCTCCGAGGTATAGGAGCCCAGCCAGAACGGAACATGTTAACGATTTGGCACTTCCTCATTTACACCTCATCATTTGCGATCGTGCCATTCGAGTAAAGAATAAGGTTAGTCATCTTCCCTTTCTCCGATCGTAACACACCTACCCATCCCCGCCTCCTGTTAGAATGGGAAATGGCGCCAAACGGAATCGTTCCTCTTCACCGAGATTCGTAACACGTGCGGTTCGTGTGAACTGGTTTGCTCGAGCGAACGTCCTCGCTTCAGGGGGCACCTGTTGTGATGACTATTGATATGACAGATAGCCAGCAGGATAGAACGATTGACGCCACTGCTTTCGTGCCGTTTTGGATTGGGAATAGAGGAGCAAAACAACATGTTTTTACGGCGGTGGTTCATTTCCGTAGATCGTGATGACATTGTTAATGTGTCTCTCCAGTGAACAATAACTGTAGTGTTATTTTTTTCTTGGTTGTTTTGATTTCTTTATATGACGACTCTGCTAGTAGATGTTTTAGTTTTTCTTGTACTTATTAGATTGTTGGTTTTCTACTTACCAAAACACTTTTTGGGAAATGTGTGCAGATTTTCTCTCTGTCTCTCTCAAGATTCCATCGAGCACACTGGAAAAAAGTGTCAGATTTCGCGAAATAAAGAAAACGACCACTCGGCCACTTGTCGATGGACACACTCGAGAGGGGAAAGTTTACCACGGGTGATAGTTTGTCCGCAAAACGCTTCGTTCGGTTCACCGATTTTTGACCACGTATGTGTGTTTGAGTGTGTGTATGTTGGTCAACTCTCTTATCGTAAGCGGTCACGCCTGCTTACTGCTGCAATGATTAGGGGAGCTTTCCGGTACCACCGGCTCGATCTGTTTGAAATTCCGTCAGTCACAACGTACGGTGGAGTAGTGCACTGTTTGAAATTTCCTACCAGGCAGACAGGCTGTGGGCTCGAACGCTGGAAGAAGTATTAGCATTATTGTTATTATTATCATTATTGTTAGCAGACGAACGGCACACATGACTGCGTGTGGCTGTCCATGCCCTTCACGTGCCGTGCCATCCTGGGGTCGGGGTTAAGTAAGGGCGCGAGTGAAAGTTGGCTAATTGCATACTTCACGCAACCTGCTGCCGGTGGATATATCTGCCCATCATCCTCATCGAAGGTAATGGTACGGTTTGCCACGACCAAACCCATTGTCTTCTCGTGACCGTGGCCCTTTACTTCCCGGCACCGGTAATGCACCCGGGCTGTACGATGCACCCACCGCTGTGAGTGAAGTGAAAGACGTTTGTGACGAACGGCAATGAACTGCATCGGGCAGATTAGCATCTTTTGCAGAGACGTTGGTACGGTGTATGCGGTGTACCGGTGAAAATTTGCGGAACATTCGATTCGATTGTCCGAGCGCACCCGGCGAACTCCCGTGGCACGGTTGATTTAGTGACACAGATTTCGAAGCCATTTCTTTTTTTTTTGTAGATGCCATCGGTTGTTTGGAATTGGCTTTGCAGTGTGCTTCGTTGAGAAGTTGTGTCAAGATATTGAAGTAATGAAAGGAATTCACACCTGTAGAGGCTGTCGTTGCTTTACTTTTACAACTGACACAGTTGCACATTAAGGTCAAAACCGAAACTCCGCCGAACAAATTATGTCATTAATGTGACACCAAATCATGGACCATGGAATTTAAATATTGTTCAGTAGAGCGATGACTGGCATCTCCAAAAAGTGCATAATAGTTGTATTGTTTTATAAAACCAACGAACTGAAGCTTTGTATGACGTTCAATCACTTAAGTATTGCTTATAGAATTAATGTGTGATTCTTCTTCTTCTCTGGTTGTAGACTCAGTCGGTCTTGGCCTGCTATTTCTAGCTTTCTATGACTTGGTTTTACCCGTAGCAGGATAGTCAGTCTTGCGTACGGGGAGGCGGTCCGCCGGGATTCGAACCCCGGTCCTGCCGTGTGAAGACCGGCGCCGCTATCGGATACATCATCGGGCCGCCCCATTCTTATATTAAAAGATCATGCTCAACAAGAGTGTTAGGTTAAAAACATTAACGGCTTTAAATTTTAGTGTTTTTAAACTTTAAAGTACATGTCAAAGCGTTCTGATACAATAATCTTCTTCTTCCTTGGCACTACAACCTCGTGAGGTCTTGGCCTGCCAGCTATTGCTAGCTTTGTGTGACTAGGTTTTACCCGTAGCTGGATAGTCAGTCCTGCGTACGGGGAGGCGGCATACAATAATATGATTTCAAATTATGTTCCCAAGCAACCTTGGCAACGAATATTATAAAACGAACTTATCAGTATCCAGCACTGCGTAAAAGGTTATTTTATGTTTAAAAAAACGGTTCGTATCTGTGAATTGTAGGAGAAACTGTACGTCAATGAATGAATACTGCAAAAGCTTTAGTTCACGAGTGAATGAATGAATATTATCTATAAAATCTCGAACAACAAGATTTGTACGACTCAAACATAGAAATCATTTTCAAATGCAACCAAAAATTAATAATCCGTACATTTGTACTCCGCGAAAGTGTGCTTAATGTAGATCTCATAAACAACGCCAAACATTAAACAAACCTTCGCCACCAAAACCTCCAAGTCGCACTAAGCGTCGCGTAACGAAATGGACACCAAACGAATGGCAGCTGCACTAACGATCCGATTCACCCTTGAGCCTTGTTGTGACTTGACTGGCGCACAAAAAATGACTCACGTGCTTTTCACGGCTTACCGAATTCGCAACGGTCGTCAATCGATTAGCGTTTCATTCGAACGCTGCCCGAGGATCGTCGATCGTCTTCTCCCCACCGTTGAGCTAAACCCACCAAACATTAGGGGAAAACTTTAAACGACTAACTTCCCTTTCGAAAAATGCCGGGTGACACTGTGTCTTCAAAGTCAAGCGGAAGGCCACAGACCGCAACCTTAACGAGCCTCCTCCGGGTGACGACACCATGTGTCGTGT
>KZ061730.1:298475-331484 GCA_002091835.1 Anopheles maculatus | reverse complement strand
GGAATAGAACGTATGAACGGTGGCGGCGCCTGTACGCTCATGAGTAGCAGTAGTAGTTGTACCGGATCCGCACCGGACAGTACCACGGTATACCCTAGAAGATCCCCGCTTGACTCACGCAACATTGCGCCAAGCGCGCACATTGCGAACTGGTTTTGATGGGGCGGACTGGACTGGCAATGGGGAAAAGCAATGGTGCAGATGGTATGGAAGGAAATTTCTCTATTACGCCATCAGTTGAGCCGGTTGTTGCGGAAGATCCTAACGTAATAAAAGTCGGAAGACTGAGGTGGTGGTGGTGGTCACCACCCGGTTGGGTGCTGATTGATTATAGTGTGCGTATGTGTGGGGTGTGCTATCTGCAGGTCGTCAGCCGATCTCGATTGATCGAACTGCGAACTGCGAAAGGAAAGCATCAGTGTAGTAGCTGGACAAGTTTTGCACGCGCCCTGTCAATAAACTGTGGAATTATGCACTTTTATCCACGTTGAGCGTGAACGCTTATGAAGACGAGTTTGAACGATCGCGTTGAAGAGTTATTCTTTCTGGGGGGGCAATTTACGTATGCTCGATCGGATGCAAAACTCAACTTAATTGTGTGAAGGATGAGTACAAGGAGGATCCAACGCGATGTTGAATTGAAGTTGTTATTAGTTGATTGAATAGCTTATTGATAGCTAGTCAGCCACGGGTGTACAGCTAGGCTTAGCTGAGTTCAACTTTTTTTTTACCGATCGGTTTGTTATGTTTGTACTTCCCCCCTAAGGTAAAGTTTTCCCTGGAACACCTTCCATGTACGTGAATATTGTTTAAAAATAAAGGAGAAAAAACAAACACACACAGGAAGGGAAAGTATTTTTTGCCCTGCATCGAACTGTTTATGATTTTCCAAAATCATGCATGCTCTCAAACCTTCATTGAAGCTATGCTGGGCTGCTGCTTATTGAAACTTCTCCTGACCAACTTTTGAGTTTGGTCAGAAATGAAAGGCATGCATGGAGGGAATTTCGCATTAGTGACGTTCGTTCTTGCTTTCTTTTTGCAAAAAAATTGCACACATATATATCAATTAGTAAATCAGAGGGATTGACCAGTGAGAATGGTACTTCTTGAAGAGAGAAAATTAAATAACGGTCAATATGCGATGAAACATGTAAAGTACAACACTGATTATAGACATTGCGAATAATCAGATTCGCATGTACAGTTACCGGCTGCTATTAATAGGAATTTAAATCGAGGTCCGTTACTTTTAGCGTGAAACAAGAAGTTATAATTGTGTAATTAAACGAGTGCGTTCTACTCTGCGAGTTCTCATGTTTTATTCTTGGAGACGTACGATCAATAGTTTTTTTTATTTGTAAAAGCATCTTCTCTTCTATTTTCAAATTTTTATATTGATTTTCTTGATCATAAGTTGTGGCGTATATTCCTTCCAACGATAGAATTAGCTTTAAATTGACTTCAAATTGACGACTACTGAGTCATTGAACTGTCTTCCTTGTAAGTCCGTTATCCGTAAGGAGAATAGTTCTTTTTTTTTGCACAACAAACTCTGGACGTCTTGCTTACAGTTAAGGATAGTTCCATGCAAACATTGAATAGAATTTCGAAAAAGCTCTCGCTATCAACAAATTACCGATCCTCACACACTCAGGATCATTAGATACTACATCACGAAATTAATCCGTTCAATTATCATTCTTTTTTTTTTGGAAAGAAATCTACATCCTTCAAACCGATCAATACTCTTTTAACCTTCGGCAGCTAATTGTTTACCAAAAAAGCCGAATTAGAAAGCTTATTTAGGCTGGAACCATACCACCTCCGGATGCATCGCTCTCGACTCCTCGAAAGGTCGCCATATTTACTAAACAAAACTAGCTACGGTTAGGTTAACGTTTCATTTCGATTCACCTTGATACAGGCTGTTGGATCCTGGCGACCACACGGTTGCACCACTTTTACAACGACTGGCGGCAACCTTCGCGCGTATATCTACAGGCAAGCGGACCACCGCCCATCCATCCATGCATCCATTGGTGCCTTGCGAAGGAACCATTGCGATTTAGGAATTGCGCAATAATCTGCATCATAATGGTGCTTTCGGGCGTTGCAGCACTTTTTGTTTTGCTGCACTGTTGCGTTTGTTTCAGTGCACAAGTCGTTGCAGTTGTTGTGTAGCCATCGACGGCTCAAGCTACATTTGGCTGCACACACAGGTTGTTTCGAGCGTGTGAAGCAGTGAAAGGAAGTGATGTAGGTGTGTGTGTTTTTAAGGAGTTTACTACAGCACTGCATTCCGGCTCCGAACGGAATATAGGGTAAAGAGAATAAAAGTGAAGCGATATGGAGCGCACCACCTAATCATAAGCACAGAGTGTTTGTTAGAAAGTTAAAAACCGGACCCTAATTTATGCAGATTAAATAACTGCGAAGATGATTCGGGTTTTTATTGCGTTATTAATCACAAATTTGTGCGGAAAGCCGGCTTTCAGCCTTTTCCGGAAAGATGTTATTTATTCGTAAGATTGTACCCTACGATTCGCACGTGCTCCAACAAACACTTGTTGTGTTTGTTACGTTAGATTTGACGTAACGTCGTAATATTTATGCAGTTTTACAGTAGGTTGTAAAGATGGCGTATACAATAGATTGCAAAACAAAGCGTCTCTGAACCCAACCAAACAGCTTTTTTTTGCACCCTCAAAAGAAAGTATAGCGCGCTCTCCCTTGTGGTCACCAACGTTATTTGTCCAACCAATTTACTGTGAGATATTTGGAATTCTCATCTCCTTCTGTGTTTCTTGTGTTGGGATTTGGCATCTACAATTTCGCTATTGTGTTTCATTGTGAACGGGGTGGACCACACAACACAAAAACGCCTGGGGTAAGTAAGTGTGAAAGTCCGTTTGGTTGGCGTTCGGTGGAGGCGTTTGTTGTGCCACATAATGTCACACGCGCGGGACAGCATATGCATAAACGCTTTTCACTTGGCATTCACTTGGTGAAAAGATACCAAAAATGCAATTACGAAACCGCACACGCGCATACTGTGCGCATACATTAATGCAGGTTGATAAAACGACAGCGACGTAATGGGTAGTCTTGTACGAAATGGCAGTTGGCAATGCTGTGTTTGTAGTGCAGATGTTGGATCAATCTTCCAATACAAATGATTTTTACTTGTGACTAAGTGACATACACTTCTCACCAACCATAACCATAAAAGAAAAAAAGTTTATTGGACTAAGTCATTCGATCTTGGTGGAGAGTTGTTATCGCCTCTGTGTGAGACAGTCTTCATCCTGAATAGCCGGAAATCGATCAGGTTTCGATCATACGGTGTGGCACGATGCACTGTCTTGGTGGATCCACAGATCGTTCACATCCGTATCCATCAGTTTAGGCGAGAAGAATCATCGACCTGTAGCTGTTGACCTTGTTGACGGTGATAGTCTTACCTACGTTAAAGAAGCAAGGACGCGTCTGACCGAAAATACACACTAATGAGTGGCTTTCTGATGATGTATAGTCAAACGGTGGACCTTGTGTGTATTGACCTTGCCCTAAATTCGACTATTTTCCTTGTTCACATACCAGCACATCTAGAAATGAGTCTCTACGCTGGAGAAAATTTACGGAAATAGGAGGCCACCAACGCCTACAAAACTTGATCGGCAAAAAAACGGCGTTGTCTACGATAATAAAACATGATTCCCTTGGTTTATTGGATCATTGATCGGTGCAGATCGTAGCTTCAAAGTAACAGAGTTCATCCAGTTAAAGTTTGCGTAATGCCAATTTCTTTTTCGTAGCACGGAAACGGTTCCGAAAGTGTTCTCCTCCACACTTTCAGGCATTGTTTTTAGCGTAATATCAAGAGCCCTCATGTTAGAATTATGGGTGCAACGATCATAATATGTTGTTTTATGCACCATCTTTAGTTATGTTATGTTCAGAAACACTTTATAACTGCAATTGAACTTTACATCAGTAGTTTTAGCAATACGGCACAGTATTTATTTGTTGTTATGATCCACATTTTCCTTTTTATATACACCAATTTTATATAGGCCATATACAAACAAATGTATCAATAGTAATTTGAAGTCTTTGAGCTCAAGTACTACACTCAGTCCTGCTGGATACCGATTGATCAAGCCTCTACCATGCTTCATTCTCAAAATATATTTGAAATAAAAAAAAAACTAAAATTCTGAACATAATTATTAATCTAATTTTTTTGTCCTATTTAACACTTTTCTTTACAGGACAAAAAATTACCACTCAAAATGCGGTCCATTAGGATTGCATCGTTTGCGCCGCTAGTGCTACTTCTTTCGCTAGCAGTACTGACCGACGGAATACCGTATCCACGACCCATACCACAGAACCTACGACGACTGCCGCGAAGGAACGATTTTGTTGCCTACAACTTGCACCGCATCATACGACCGCGCGATGTGAACGATCTGGGTGTTGATCAGGCACGAAAAGCCATGCACGATGTGCACGAGACGATCGCTGAAGTGCAACGGCTTCTGTCCCTCGATCCTTCACTTCCCAGACTAACGAGGTAAGCCGTGATGATGGTTCAACTTTCGTCCCAACGACGCCCCATTAATTCTATTCACCTTCTTCTACTTTTAGGGGAGAAATCGAAGAACTGTTCGAGAATGTAACGCGTGAAGAGTTTACGAAATCACTGCGCGCCGGAGATCACCATCGGGCTCAGCATATGCGTGCGCTTATGCTGGTGTTACCTTACCACGCGAACAACATGTCGCCGGAAAGTATGCAAAAGATCTACACCCGTCCACCGGTAACGCGAATTGTTGGTGCCGCTTCCAACACGAGACCGGTCGGTGTCGAAACGCTGCCGATAACACCGGCTCGGTTTGTAACCAGTAGTACAACCACCACCACAGCAGCACCAACGACATCGTCTGGTCCGCGTACAACGACCGCTCCGATCCCGGTAACGACGATCCGCTTTACAACACCGCGTCCTACTACGTTCCATCCAACGCTGCCGGAGCGGATGCGTGATGCTTCCCACCGGAAGGAAAATATGAACGAAATTCTTGCTGCGATTGGGTTATCCCAGAGCTCGGAGGAACTTTCCACACCTCCAACGTTCCGTCCATTGCCCGCGGATATGACGACAATAGCACCTTCTTCTTCCTCCGCTTCAGCTTTGTCAGTGACGGAGAACACTATTAACAATGCGATTAACGTGGACGACCCGAAGGTAGCACAAGAGTTAAAGGAACTGTTACGTTCGTTCGGTTTGCTTAAGGATGTGGACAGTGAGATTAGTGCGAACAGTCCACTGCCACACGCGGAACGTCTTGTTGACATACAGCCAGCGGCACTAGTACTACATGAACCGCTAAAGGTAGAAGAATCAACCCCTACGATTGAGGAACCGAAGAAAGTAGCCGTCGAAACTACTGGTGGATTGACACAGGCTAGTGTTAAGCCGGACGATTATGTTGCCTTCAAACCTTTACCGATCGGAACAACGATGGATGAAGGAGATGCGAAACCAATAGACGAAGAGTTAGATGCATTGCTAAAGTCGTTCGGTTTGTTGGGACCGGGTCCACGCAACAAGAAATCAATGCACCCGGAACCAACCCAGAAACCACCAACCCAGATGGTTATGATGAAATCAGTTCCTTCCATCGATGCGGATCTAGTAGCACCACAGCTGATGTCCGTACTGGGAACGCTAGGCATACAGATGAAGAATGGCCAACAGCAAGCATCCTCTTCCGCGGGAGTGACACCGCTAGTACGGCGGCGTGAGAAAACACCTCGTAAACTAGATCCACCGATCGATCAAACTCCTTCAGCGGCACACTTACGCGTCAGCAATGAGGACTACCGGAAGCTGGAACAACTGTGGCAAACGGTAAAGCAGCTCGAAAAGCTGAACGCATCCCTGACGGACGATTCGCTCGATGTACTCAACCCGAAAAACTACAATTTAAGCCCATCGCTGCTAGCGCAGGGTCCGGATCCGCTGCTCGATAGTGTCGACGCCCGCGAAAAGTTGAACGAAATCAAAAAGCGTCAGGAACCGGCCACCAGCACTAGTACTACCACTACTACAGCGTCAACGATTCTGAATGACGATAGTGCTGCGGTGACGGAGAGCGATAGTCCGTTCCGGTTCAGCTTGCAGCTTAACACAGGAGCTGGAAGTAGCACCACGAGCGAAGATTCTGAGCTGGAAGATTTGAGAGCAGCCGGAATAACCACCACCGAGTCCTCATCCGATACGACAACGAACCCTACCACAACCACCACTTCGACTACCACCACCACCACAACGACGGAGAGTGCACGAAATGCTGCACTGGAGGATTCGTTTCCCTCGTCCGATTTGGCTGGCGATCCGGTAAATGAGGAACCACTGCCACCGCCACGCCGTAATGGGTTCTACTTTTTGTACGATTGGAACACGTTCCTGGAGGTGGGCGAAGAACCGAACAAGGTGATCATTCGGTACAACCCACAGGCAGGTGATCCAAGCCGCTTCCTACCGGTCACTGTACCGTAGGGAAATCGGTAATGAAAATCGAACGTTTTAAAAGAGTAGGCTGTAAAGACGCAATTGCGAATGATCTTATTCTATGGGTTGTTTTTTTTTAAGAGGCGAACGATTAGTGTACATAGATAACCTTCCTGCTCGGTCTGTAGCGCGTAACAAGTAGAACTAAATTATCCCTTATTTATTATCCTACCTTTACCACGGACGGGAGCCGCTACGAGAACCGGTCCGCTATATGGTAGAGAGCTGGGTTGTAGGATGAATGGAAAGCTGGAAAGCTTCAGGTACTTATAGGTAATGTAGGCAATGTAAGGAAGATTTCGCTGTGCTCGGAGGGTATAGTATAAACATTATGCTTTAGGGATATGGGATACGAAATAGAGTAGAATTACGGCTCTTCTCTAGCGTGAGCTGCATGGAGCTTGATTTTAACGTCCTCTACCTTCATCCGGTACTACACATTGTGTATAGATTCATAACACACGTTTTGAATTGTTGGGAACCAATGAAACTAATGAAACTGATGCAAATAAAGTAAAGAAAAATAGATAATGAAGATGTGTGTTGTTTTTCTTGAATTTGAAAGAATGTTTCATTTTTGTTATTGTTTTTAGAACATCGTTTTTGGTAAGAACATGCACGTGCTATAAATATTGAATAGTGTTGAGGTATGTCCTCGTTTTGGCAAATTTAATGCTTAGTTGTGCGTTGTTTATTTAAATTTGTCTTGATTTCAAATAATTTTGTTAGTTAACACGTAATAGACGTTCAACGGCAGATTTAAATTTTGCTGCTTGGGAAGCAAGAAAAATGTTGCTTGGGTTTTACTGGGATTGTCATCGAACATCGAACAACAATGTGACATTACCACTGTTCCGAGCTTAGGCGGTGGTCTAGTAGTTGATACACGCAACATTTTAAAATTTATTTAATGATTTTTTTATACTATCTTGCTAGGTAAATATGAAAAGATTACTTATAGTAATTAAATGGTAATAATAAGTTTAGTACTTTAAAGTTAAACAGTGCAATTGTTCGTTGCATCCATACAAAATCTATATCCATACAAAAAATTGAAAAAGTCGTACGACAAAATCGTGTACGACTAGCACTGACAGCAGGTTTATGCGGTTATGGAACATGCGTAAAACGAGCACTTTCAAATAGCATCTGTTAACAAGTACTTCGAGAAACAACGTGACTAAATTCAAAGTTTCGATCATTTTTAAACGTTCAAAGGTAACAAAAAATGAGGGCTATTATGGGCACAATTATAGTTTTTAACATGATTATTTTTCTTTCATTTTAGTCAGCGCCAGATATAAATGATTTGGATCACAATTTTAATATATAAAATGAAATTTCTCACCATCCGTTACCCTTCCAAATTCGCGCTCTATGTCTATTTATGGTGTCGTTATAACATCCATAGAAATGTGATATCTGATAACATACAACATTTAATACAGGATGTTTGATAGTTGTTGTTATTGATCGTTTGTGATTTCTTTTACTTCCACTCCAATATGATCCAAGATCATTTGCTTAGAATTCGAAGATTGCTTCATCTTTGAATGTTTCTTTAACCGTAAGTAATCTGCATACACTTCTTCGACAAACTTTAGATAGTTTTCGATTAATATCGCTGCAAAAAGACATCTTTACTCGAAGGAAAATCGGTATTTTCTTTCTATTACAATCCAACTCGAAAAGAAACAAACACCGTTAGTTCAATTTATTAAATAAATATCGTATATTTGTTTAGATTTTTACATAAATATAAAGAGCTCAAAAAACATTTCTAAAATTTTTTCCATCTAAAACAATTAAAATCAAGTCGACCGAATGCAGCACAATCATTCAATTTACACAGCTACAGCTAGCTCTTCTAAATGTGGTCGTCATCGTACTCCGGCTTAGAAGTTGTTTAAAACTTACTCAAAAGAAAACAAGAAACCCCTCACGATTCACAGTCTCATCAGCTCTATCAGCACCCTGATCGAATTCCGTGCAACTGTTCTTGTAATTGTTGTTTTTGTTGTGGTTGTTTTTGGCAGCATGGATCAGATTTGCTTAAGCTACTTAACGTGAGGTGTTCGTACAAAACACCGGACTGTAATATCTCTCCTAACTAACAAGAAGAAGCTTTGTTACAGTCGCCCTCTGGTTAGCGAATAAATTTAACTAACGAGTCGCCACCTAAATGCTATCCCCCGTCGCTAGGGGGCAGCACATAGCGTTTGCTAGCAAAAGCCAGGATTGGTGTGCTCGATGATGCACCGTTTGCAGTACTTCTTGACCGCCCGGTAACCCTCGATCGAGATTTGACAGTCCTGTATGTTGAGCTGCTGCAACCCTCGGCAATAGTACGCAATGCACTGTATCCCCCGGTCCGTAATCATGTCACAGTTGCGCAGGCTCAGCTTCTTCAGGTTGGGACAGCTTTCGGCGAGTGCCCGTAGCCCGGCATCGCTCACATCACACTTGCCAATGTCGAGCGCCCGCAACCGTGGACAGGAGCGAGCGAGCACGTTGATCGAATCGTCACTGACCGCCTCGCAGCCGCGAGCATTCAGATAGCGCAGCTTGTAGCACCGCCGGGCAATCACCTTCAGCCCTGCGTCCGATACCTGGTCGCACTTGGCAACGGAAAGGTAGCGCAGGGTAGCACCGAGTTTCGCCAGCTCGTACAGCCCAAAGTCCGTGACGCTCGTGCAGTCCGAGACGCTCAGTTCGCGCAGCGCGATACAGAAGTTTGGAATGAACTTAAGGCCGGCATCTGGAATGCGTTAAGAAGGAGAATATAGTGTGATGGTCCACTCGGTCGGTTATGTGTATCTGCTAACCTGTTACTTGTATACACCGCCGAAGGTACAGATACACCAGCAGCGGACAGTTACGGGCAATGACTTTGATACCGGCGTCACAGATCGACGCACAGTCGGTTAGGTCCAGATACTGTAGCAACAGTCTTCGTGGTGGTTCCAGCCCAGGATTGATGCTGATGCACGTAATTTGGGCACAACCTGCATAAAGAGTGTGAGGCGATCATTAGCTACTGTCACTCTTGTCACATACTTCAACTTTAATTCCTCGAGTACGTACCGGTAATGTCTAGATGCTGTAGGTTTGTACACTTGGTCACCAGATCCGATAGTGCCTGGTTCGTGATGGTAACGCTGTTCTGAATCTGCAGGTGCGTTATCTCCGGACAGCGTCGCGACAGCAGTTGCAACCCTCGATCAGTCAATCGGCAACCGTCCGCTAGCAGTACACGCTCGACACCGGGACAGGCTCCGTTTCGCGTCTGACCGCAGAGCCTTCGAAGGATGGTCTTGATGGCACGATCGCCACTGTTTTCTTCTCCTGCAAACGTTCACAAACGATTAGTAATGATATTCACCGGCGCAACTTAACGATCTTCCACTGTCTACCTTTTATCTTGATGATTTTCCACAGCGCCGGATTCCAGATGACCGATTCAAACCGTCGGCAAACCCGAGCAATATTGCACAGTTCGCTACTGTCCAGCCACTCGAAGATGCGCACCATCAGCTCGTCCGGTATTCGATCGAACAGTGGCCCGGCCCGGTATAGGCTGGTACCGTGCCCATTGCTAAGACTGGTCAGGATAGTGGTTCCGTCGGGTTTGCCACCGTTGCTTCCCACGGGGGTATTCGTTTGGGCCGGACTTCCGTGACTGGATGAGGTTGAGTTGGTGCCACCACCGTGGCCCGATCCGTGGTGGTTTGCGCCCGTCGTCCAAGAGGCGGGAATGGAGGATTGCTGCTGTCCCGAGGGTGATGGTGACACGAGCGTATGGTAGCCTTGGTCCAGATTTGGCGAGAATCGTCCGTACCGCGATAGGCCATCGGTATAGTGTTGGGATTTGGTGAGTGGAATTCTAAAACGAGACAATAAAAAAACACGTTAACAAGTGTTCTTCTGGAGGTGCATTTCCTGGGAGATTCTTACCTCCCATCGATGAAATCTGCCGACCCGACCGCCTTTATGTGTGTCCCCCGCGGGCTATGAAAGGCCGGCGAGCCTCGTATCCGATCGAGCAGATACCGATCGGACCCACTCGTTTCCGGACTAGAGGCACGGCGCAGCAGATGGGGCGAGCTAGAATCGAGACAGTCCACCTGCGATTGGGCCTGAGACGATGCCTGCGACGAGGAGTTGTGTGCGTTGTGGGCCGCGACCGAACCCACCCCAACACCACCACCACCACCGACACCACCATTCCGTCGGCAGAAGTTGTAGATCGCGTCGATGTTTTCGTTCTCGAGGTAGTATCGCTCGGTGTTGTTGCTGCTGCTGGACTGATTGCGCGTCAGGCTGGACGGTGTCGCGTTGGCATTGCGTCGAATGGCACCTTGAATGTAGAGCGCGTCCATCTTCTCCTCCAGAAAGTACCGATCCGCTTCGGACAGTCCACCGAGCCCTGGGGGAGGCGGTTCGTCCGGATGGTGGTATCCTCCTTGCGAGGCACGCAGTACCGGCGACAGTCGCTGATGGTGCTGCTGGTAGGTGTTGGTTAGCAGTGCATCGATCGGTGTGTACGTTCGTGGCCGAACTGGCCGATAATCTCGTCTGTGTCCGTGGTGTCCGTTCACTGTCGGTGGTGGAGTTAGGGGTAGTGGTAGCGCCTGATGCAGATAGGAGGAACCGTTTTGATCGAGCGAGGAAGAAGAACTGCGGGAAAGTAGCGATCCTCCACCGCCGCCACCACCACCACCACCACCGCCTACTCCACCCTCCTGTACGACCCCGTCCGGCGGCTGTTCGCCTTTGCACCCGGACGACATGCGGCCACCGGTATCGGGCGGGTATAGGTCGGAGTCGAGAGTCAGTATTGGGGAACTACGGGACATCTGGTAGGCTTGCGGATCGAGTGGGCTGGAGCTGAGCGGATGATGATACTGCCGGGTATCCATCGAGGGTGTGTTGCGTCCCAGCGAAGCCAACGGACATTCGACCGGTGCAACGCGTCTCTGTTGGTGTGTCATGTTGGCGGTTCGGATTGAATGAAAGCTGAACCTGATCGTGAACCCGCGAGTCGAGTCTATTCGTTCGAGCTCCCGGCTCTAGTGACGAGTGGCCCAGAATAGTAACATCCGATCGCGCTTGGACACTTATCTGTGTATGAGGAGAGAAAGCAAACGAAGAACAATTGAGGTTAGTTGGGAAAAGTATATTTGGTTGGTAATTGTGTATTTAACATTATCCAAGGTTGTTAATTAAGGGTCAGGAGTGTTTATATTTCCTATATTTTTGAGGAGTTCTAATGGTTATGTTTCTGAAAGTCTTCTGTAACGATCAAGATATCCTTATAAAAAGGTCCGACTTTTATACCTTATATTAGTAAGAAGAAGTGATGAACGATGTATGGATGATTTTCTGTATAATCCATGATATTATTTTAAGAATATGACAATCACTTGATTCTTTTATTTGATAACTGAATGGTTTCAGTGGGCCTTCTGCCTCAGTATCGGCCCAAAAATCCATTGATTGCTTTCAACAAATATTCCGTTTTAAATAATACGTTTTTTCAACAGTTTTATCATCTCTCAGTTCCTTTCGTTTCTTGGAAGAAATATAGGCCAAGGTTGGCCTAAATACTTCATGTTTTTATATGTCAGGATTTATAAATCAGGAAAATGTTCCGATTGTAGTTTCTCGATCATTAGAGACATTACTATTGCAAATCAACTGATATGATAATTAAGTATTGTCTCTGCATATTAGAAATGCTACATTAGACGTGGTTGAATCTCCATACATTGAATGCAACGGTGATCATTGATCGATAATGTGACCTTTGTATAGCCAGTCCATGTTGCAGGACTGTACAGTTTTGCAATACCAGCAATACCAAATAGATCAGTTTAGTAAATCAACATGGGTCCTCCCATCCCAACCGTAATGAGGCTCGCTTAACGTAAGATGCCCGTTATAAAACAAGCTCCACCATTAGCCTGCATAACTGTGCGTACGTTAATTCGGACGTGTGATCACTCATGAACGTTCCCCACGCACGATTTACGTTCGGCACTTAGTCAAACAACACTGATTAAATTCAAATTATCCTTCAGCAAGTAACCTTCGCAACCATCATCCACCATCTCACCCGTACTCGAGAAAGAGAGATAGAGCGAGAGAGTGCAGATTTCGTGTCGACACCGGACACTGGATCTTGATACAGACCATCGCTCATCGCTCATCAATCTGCACAGTTGCACAGGGTGCAGCGCAGTAGTGAGCTTTCCTTCTGCAATGACCTCGATGATGGTGGTGCCGGTCAAAATTAAACCATTGCTGTATGCAACATTTCCCGAGACAGAGCTGGTGCCAAACCCGAAGACAAATGGGTTGAAAATGAGTGAGCAGAAAACTGAAATTACGTTTAATTTTTATATAACGCGCTTCGTACCAGCGCGCATCAAATGGTCCGACACTAACGAGGGCGAAATTACGTCCCGGGCTTAACTAGCCCTCCGCTTCCGTTGCTTCCTTTTTGCGCAGCGTACCTGCAATGTACTGGCCAGGCGGCAGCTCCATTCACGGATTAATGGAGTGTGCAATCAGCGATCCTCGATCGGCAATGGTCGCTACTTTTGTTGCGTTGGTCGCAAGATAAGATGTTTCGGGCGCCATCGTCCGCATTGCGTAAAGTTGTGTTTTGTGTGAGAAATTATTCCAACGTTTGCATTGCATTTGACATTTCTTCTGTAGTGAATTTTTGCTGACGGAGGTTAATTCGTCCGAGAACACTCTCACGCCCGTAAATCATGTCACGTCGGGAGACACGGTCACGAAGCTAACCAAAAAAAAAATATGCTCCCTTCCGACACCCTCGGGGGCTCGTTTGTCAGGAGGAACATGACAGACCGGCGCGCGTTGGCCTTCGCATTGGAAGCTGGTGGCCCCGGTTGATCTTTGATATTCATCCGTTCGGTACGCGAAACCGTTTACGATGTGTCGCCGTCCATCATCGGCCGATCGATCAACTTCGGGCAGAGTTGGTCCGACCAAAGGTGAGGTACGCCACGCTACGGTGATGGGATCCGATTCCGATAAGTGTAGCATGCCTGCGGAGGTTTGGCTTTAAAGTGGCGGGGGACGATCGGCACAATCGGGGACCGTATCAACCTCCGGGCGGATATGCTACAGCGTGTTGTCGTTTCGTCTGGGCAGGATGATGATCGGCGGATGCAATGCGGTACGAGGTGATCCGTTGAATGGTAAGCTATTATTTTGCCGTTCCCAAGCTCAGCTGCAAGGTGCAATTGAGCACCGGGGCCTGCTTTTTACTGTCCCAGCTGCCCCAATCTATTGATCTATCTATTGATCGATCCGAGCACAACAGTTGCCGACCGGTGAACGCTTGTTTGCCTGTCCGGTTCTCCAGGGAAAAGAGATCTGGATATTATGAAGCAGCATAATGCCAGGGTTGAAATTTGTGCGCAGGTGTACAAGCAGCAAGTGGCCTGGATTTGTTGGTGTAAAGATCTTGGCTGTTGCCACGGTTGCCGATGAGATGTGGCGATTGTATTGTGCGTTTAATTTAATTTAGCGTGCGAAGTCGCTAGTTTACCCTTTTGACCTGTTGATGGGCCGTACTTGATGGAGTCGGAGTCGAGGTTACTGTCGTGGCTTATGTCCTATCTCTTTTATAGATCGTTTAGGGTCTATTGCAGTGTTCTCGTGTTTGTCCGATTGTTTCGAGAGATTATTCGGCGTTACTTTAGGGAGTGTTCTTGGGTCACTTTCAATTTCGTTCTATGTAAACAATTGTATTTATATCCTTCACATACATAATATGCCTTCCTCTGACCTGTGCCGCTATTGTTTTCTTCAAAATGTCCTTAATATGTTTTCCTTTCGCTGTTGTTTGAATTTTAACTGAGCTGAGTTTTGTTTTTCATCAAAATATTGTATCATTCAGCTTGGCAGATCCCTCAGATCATAAGTGGCATCATAAGTCTTAAAACAATTAATGTTCTGTTGTCCATCAGACCTGGTTTGTGCGACTTATACAGCTGTTGGTCGCTTCCTTGAAGAATGTAATTTGGTGTTCTCATGCACTCTTGCCACTGTTTAATAACTCGTTTGCTAAATTCTATGGATTCCCTAAATGTCCACATCCGATTATGATTTATTGCAGGTATTGACGGATCAAGTCGTCAATGAAAGCGTTTGGATTGAGGATCCAGATCGAATCTGTTGGCCTGAGGACAAGTACAGTTGAGACTATCAGGACCAATGTCCCTGTGAGTGTGTTTTGAGTACTTCAAGAGATATTTCGGAGAGAGGCCATAAAACAAGGCTCTTAATAATAAAATGGGACATCTAGTAAGACCAGGCATCTTACACGAGGCCCCCAATTTGAGGCCCTTAATACGAGGCCGACGAGGCCACTGATTGCAGGGCTATACCTATTAGCTACACATTTCTGACAGGATGTCTTTGTTTCTTAATTATTAGCACATCCGGCGTCAGACTACAGCATTCCAGAGCTTCCGTTTTCAAAGTAGGTTTGGGGAATCTTCATTTATTCACTGTCAGAAAACTTCCTGTTCAACTGTAAACTACGTAAGTACGCAGAGGCGATCTTAGTTCGTCTAGATGTCCCGTACAGAGTATGACACATTCACAATTTAGGCAAACGAGGACTACATTTCTATCATGGCTGAGACTTATGGTGCATCCCCGTGAAAAAGAAAGCTCAAATCGCTGTATGTATGAAAAACAAGAAATTCCAATCGTCACATAAATACCACGTGTTTACACCCTCGAAGGGATGCAACGACGTAACCCTCGTTTTTGTTGTTCTTCTGCTCTTCTCAGCACAATTCCTTCATTTGCTTCCTTTAGCGAATTCAATTCGAAGCACTTTATTAGTGCCAGCCGTGGCAGCGCGAAGGCCGCCCATTGCACGACGTTTGACGGTGTGTAGATTTTAATCTCCAGCAGGCGTAAAGCCAGCGTACAGCAGAACCCCAGTGGACGGGAGAGTGAGTGCGCGCGCGCCCGCTCATGGATGACATGAATATTCAACGACAAACCCGGGCCCTGGCGTGAAATGGTTCGTAGGTGGAGAACGGGTTGCCAGATATATCGATCGGTAGTGCATTCCGATGTGCATTTTTAAAATGGGCTGCAAATCAGCGCAACCACCGGCGAACCGGGTGTGTGTGTGTGGCTGGAAGGATTACAGCGAACGGGGCGTGTCGTGGCGTGGGCTGTTGTCAGTTTGATATAAATGCGTCACGGCGCTGCAGCACAGCGAAAGCGGAGGGTGTGCATCTCTCGATTGTTGGTACGCCTAGCGCTACATTGTAGTCGTTGGGCCTGTTGTTGACCTAACGGAAGGAACCTTCTATTGGCAACGCTTGAGCGAACCACCGATCCGGGCAGGCAGGCAGCAGCTTCTCATAATTCATCAATCCGTGCATTTCTTTGTTGCGCATTGTATCAGCTGCAACGATTGCAGAATTGAATTGCAAGCGAGTTACGAGACGCCTGCGAGGGATTTGCATTCTGCCTACCGAACCTGCGTGTTGTAGATCGCTCGATCGCGAACGCGATAAACAAGCAGCTACCATGTCTGCGCCGCACAAAAGCCGCAGGACAATGTGTCTGCCAGCGTGGCAACCACAATGCGCCTCATCTGAGCTTGATCCGTCATTGATAGGGATGAGCGTTGCTGTAGCTTCAACGGTACCGTACGAGCCTTGCAAATATCGATCGGTAGCAATTGCAGCAATCACGGGGATTGCGTGGACCCGTGGTCAAAGGCGTGGTCAAGGATCAATCGTAGACAAAAACGTCGGTGTCGCTACCGGAGGCCAATAAGCGGCAACCGGGGCTCGCATTCCGGGAGTTCGGTCACTGATTAATGCCCTTTTATTAGGCCGATCGATGGCGCACCATTTATCATACGGCTTCGGTTGGTTCGTGGATGGTTGAATTGCCATCATCGGCGGTACGATGCGTGGAATGTTTTCGTCCTTCCGGGCTTGAATTACTCTCCACTCCTAGATGCTCTGACCGGTAGCAGTGAGCAGTGAGTGGGCCATTTATTTTTCTTTACGCTCCAACATCCCACCGCATTGCACATTGATTGATCGCATGGTGCCGATGCAAGGGCGTACATTAAAACCCACCTTCACCTGATCGATCTGCCGCATTGGTTCATGAAGAGATCTTCACAGCGGCCGTCGCTTGCAGGCAAAATGCGCATCCCGCGTCCAGCAGCAACCGCGACCGGTAATCATGAAAACGATGAAAAGCCGATGATACTATCATGGTGCCCGATGATAGGAAACGGGAAACGGTAATCGGAACGACCGGATACTATCGGCATCGGGCGGCGGTGGTTGGTTCCACGTGTCCGGCGGCGTGTCGGAAATCGGAAAGCAATACAATGCAAAATAGCACCGGCAACCGGGGTGCAACTGAAGCCGTCCGATTATGGAAGATGTGAATATAAATGCAAACCGCTGAGGGCTATGCGTTTTTCTAAGTAAAAAAGCAAGTTGGAGGTTGTTGGGTGCAGTAAAAAAATGGGTTGGCAGTAGCCAGTAACGCTTAAGGGTTACTAGGCGTATCGCTTATCAAGAAGTTCTATGAAGCTGAGAACAGAGTGCATTTAATTAGTGGCACACTAATGTTGGGGGCAATAGGAAAGGCAGCCTGTTGCAATAGAGTTGTTTTGGTTGATTCCACCGTAATTAGTTCTGGGTGGCTTAATTAAAATTTGAATCGAGCTAACAGGTACCAAGAACTGCAAGAGAAGATTCAATTTACGCTCAAGTAATGATACGCCAAGAGTATTGTTTGAAGTTTTTAATGGTGTACGTAGCATGATGATGAATAATTGAAAGCTTCTGTGAAGTATACCGGTGAGGTTAAACGCTTGGAGGGTTAAGCAATATTGATCGTGCTAGAAGCGTCTGTTTGCTGAAGTAAAATAACGTTTACATTAAAAAATAGAATAATATTCATGATTTTTCGAGAGATGGTCGTGTGTCTTAGCAATCGAAGATGTTTGTTATGTATAGATAAGAATAGACTAGATGTTCAGACTAGACTTTCAAATGATTTAAAGCAGTTTTGTTAAAAAATGAATAACTGCGAAGGAAGATTTAGTTAAACTGTGAAATTTAGTTAAATATCCTTAAGTAAAAATACTGGAAATAGGGAGATCTTTCCTGATGACCGATAACAATTGCTTCGAGATTGACAACATTTTTTCACTTTTGGAGATTTTATATTGTAGAATCTTCGATCCAGATGTCAGTACTATCTGTTCAAAAGGACTTTTTTTCCGCGGTCGTATCTAAAATGTGCATGAAATGTGTTACATTATAAAAGAAGACTCTGGTTTCACTCATCACACCTTCTACTAACCAAACCTGATAAATCACGGGCTGGAAAATGAAGAGCTGACAGTGGTCATTCGTGACTCGTGAGCGTTAAATAAAGCTGTGCTTGCCGGTTTTACAGTCTATCCTCTATCTTTTATCACTCATACCAGACACCGGCAACTGTGCTGTTGCCGACTTGTAGCCAACACCCGTTGGTACAATATTTTATGCAAATGAGTATTAGCAATTGCGCAACGGGCAGCTTGCCCCAACCACGATACCTATCGGGCCCGATACTGTGGTCGGTGCAGCGTACCAAAATGGGATTACTCTGCCGAGCGCTACTACTTCTACTACTACTACTACTAGTACTGCTGCAGTCCTAATATGGTGGTAAACCGTGCAGCAGCAACTGTAGCAGCAGTAGATCAAAGGTGCGCTTGAAAAATGGCGCGATGTTTCCAATAACCCGGGAGGTGCTCGCATTCTGCAGTTTTTGTTGCTCTTTTCTTGCCACCCTCAAGCCATCCCCTGGCCGACTGCCCGTTCCAAAGGTTTGTGTAACAAATTTTTGATTTATGTCCATAATTCTGGCTCTGCTCTGCTTCAGCCACAGCTGATCGGTACAGCGAGATCGTGCCGTTCGCTACGGTATTCAGGGTATTGGCGTGCTTTATAGCAAATTGCACGTGGAATTGGTACGCTGGTGCATGACTATTTGTCCAGGATGGGCAATGAGTACGGTACGAGACTGGGGAGGAATTTGGTGGGTTTGACCGTACGATAAAGATCGCGTCGCCGGTGTTTGGAATAGTTTAGGACAGCGATGAAACATGATGCATTGGTTGGTGCTAATCTTCCAAAATTGGAGTTTAACATTCTTGGAATGTTGGGTAAGGCAGGTCAACAGGTTGTGGAATTTAAATCGGTTGACTTTGTGAGTTAAGTTGTTTTTGTAGGAGCAATTTAAGAATTCTTTATTTTAATGCACACAAACAGTTAAGAATTGTACCTGGAACGACAGACTTTGAAGAAACAATAACCCAGAAATTAAGATCACGAAACCTATGAGCATCAGCTTATACTTATAAAGTAGGTCCAAAATTGTTTGATTACCACAACATCATAAGGGATTCCTATAGAAATGAACCCCTAGTTTAAGCGTAGTATATTGGCTGTTGTAGTTCAAGCTTAATTTGAACCTCTTCGTTTATTCCTGACATTAAATCTTACCTTCACTCCTTCTGATCAGATTCGCATCCTATTTACGCCCCTTAAGCTACAATCATCACCTGACAACTAACGATTTAATTCAAGACTATTCTTGATACAACCATTTATATATGCATATGCTAAACATGAAGCATCAGCATCAGCACTAAGATGCGGACAGTGACAACATCATAAATTGTCGACGCCAGCTAATCCCGACACCTTTAAAATCATATCATCGATACTTGTATCTGATCGCATTATCCCTGCATGTGGCATTGGCCACACCTATTCTACTTTATACTATTCCTTTTTGTTCCGGGACATTTGATAACTAGAACGAGTCCTGAAAACCATTAATAAACGTTTATTTTTGTTAATTCGCGCAATCCTCAGAGAACCTTTGCAGAAGAAATTTTCAAATAAGTAAAAAAAAGAGCAAGGTCTAGTTAGGTTCGCCTCGTCGTTAACATCATCATTTGTCAAAGCAGGTCACAATGGCAAGGCTTGAACAAATGATACTGTGGTACGATTTAAAAATTGCACCACCACATGACCACAAGTTCATTTTGAAGTTAAAGTCAATATTCGTCTAACGGAGAAATGCATTGAAAATGAATTTTTAGTGGAAATGAAACCATAATCTTGCATATGTTTCTTAAAATGTGTTTTAAAGGCAGTCTTCATAGATACGCTTGATAATCAGCTCAAATTGAGCGGACTTTTTCGAACGATAGCAAGAAGAGTTAAAGTGGTTGAGTGTATAACATATTTGTTCTCAAAAAGCATACGTTATTCATAGTTATTGAAACTCGTCATTGATCTGTTGGATAGTAGAATCTGACTACATTTTTGTGAATCAATTAACCTTAGAAAGCCATACACTGTACCTCTACTCTACTCTCATACTCTACTTCCTACTGTAGCCATACTCTACGTCCTTTAATACGATTTCCCTTTGATCGCACTCCAACAAAAAAAAAGGTACAACCCTCAATACCATTCATCTGATAATTGTGTTCTTGTTCCATCATTATGTACTGTTTGCTACTGTCACTAATCGAAAGTGGAAGATCGTTCCCATAGAAGCACATACTCACACACACACACACACCATCGGGCCCGGTTTTTGCATTTCGAGTCAAGATCGTCGATATATATGCTGGCGTCAAATAATGTTGAGGAACGGCTTACGCATCGGGCGTATAGTAGCGAGCAGCGGCGGGTTCGTGCTCATCGACCGCATGCATTCGACCTCATTTCTCGCTGTTCGCTCGTACTGTCCTGCTGCACAGCGCGCTGCCGGTCGATTCTGGACGTAAATTTTACATCCGACCAGAAAGAGGAGGAGGAAGAGGAGAGAGAGAGCGATACCTGCTCGGACGTTGAAACGTTTGAACGATTCGAGAGCCCGCCCGGGGGCACCGTGGCCATCTTTCGTTCGATCGGGAACCATTCCGTGGTCTGTATGCAGCTGCTGCAGTAACAGCAGCACTAGCAGTTTGCTTTAACCGCGTTCTGTAGCGCGTGTGAGCAGTGACAGTGGTAAAGGGCTTGGGAAAGGGAAAATGCATACCGTTGCCATCGTGGATGCAGTGTTGCGCGAGACCCGGCGATCCGCCGGACGACGAACACAAGAAGGGCTGAAGGCCGGGAAGGCTCCATTTTTCGCACGAATTCAATGGGAACGCGCGAAACCGCTTGTAAGTGGAAGCCGTGGTGACGAGGAGAACAAACTAGAACGCGGTACGCGGAACGGGGCAACGCGGCGGTAGCAGATAAAAAAAGGGATCGAGCGTTGTGCGTTGTAATGTAAGGAAAGCAACGGTCTGTACTGTGATTACGATAAAAATTGAGACCGTAACTGACCTCGGGGCTTGAGTGTGTTTTTGTTGCTTTTGCTCTCCTCCTGCAGCAACTCTTGAGATTCACGACGCTCTAGACACGGTCGGAGTTTGCGTTCGCATTCCCATTCCGGGCACCGTGGTCGTCAGCGTCATTGCTTGCGGAACGAATTGTGACTGATGGCACTAATCTGCGATAGAGATGGTTAAACGACAAGTTAGCTACCGAGCAGCGAGAAAGTTTTATGCCTGGGCGGCTCTAGTCGACGAGTCGAGAGATCGACGTACGTGCAGTTCAGAATAGCGGCCCGCAAGGGTTCGTCGTTTGGTGTTAATTTTCGTTACTTATCGTGCGTGTCAGTGATGCAATTTGAAAGGAATGTTTTAGATAACATCTTTTGATTACGGTTGTTGATCAGCTAGTTTATGGTTGGGCCACGCACCGGCTGACCGTTGCAACCTGACACTGCTGAGCTACTATTTGGAACGATCTAGTCAAACCTGGACTGCTATGACGAAGATCGAACAACGGATGATCACAACTTGCTCTCTCGAACATACTCGGAACAGTCGGAAGACATTTGAAAAGTGTTTGTGTGCAATATTTTGTGAAACAATATTACTCAGCTAGTCGATTCATAGTTTCTATAAACCCAACACACACAGCTCAGTGACAGAAGGCGGAGCCTTAATCTAAGATCTGCTAAGACTCGATAAAGCGTCACATAGTTTATCGTACAAACTGCCTCCATGCACGTTCCGAGATCAGTTTTCGCAACTTCCCAAGCATACACACGGTTTGGGTTGGGTCCAATTTCTCGGAAATAGCGAAGCGGTTACCTCGTGAAGACATACATCTTCCTCTGCCGACGGGTGCCGGCACATCTCGCGCACGTTGTCACAAGGGTAATAATCGTATAATATGTGAATAATTATAATAATATACAATGTGTTACGTTCTGTTTTTCGTAGCGTTGGTCGTTATATTCGCTTTCGTGTTGGGTTTTAGGTTAGAAGTAAGTTGGTGTGGAATTTATGTAGATTTAGTGTGCGCGATATCGCGGGACCTGATGGATGTACTTGGATGTACAGCATCCTGTGCTGTACACAGCTGTACACCGAACGACGTATGTATGTACGATCATTTAGGTCCGAGTGAGCGATTTACGTCTATCGATTCTATCTGCGCGTGGCGTGTCTTTAGCAGAACTTGATGAGCGGTCTGCACCGTCACCATCATCAGGATCAGGAAGTTCTACGACCCATTCCAGCACCGTATGATGGATGGGAATGGAATACCCTGAAGATCCTCCGTATACAAAAGGATCACGACCGGTAACTACTGTCAGGGCACGGTATTATCGACCTGAGAAGCTCGCAACGTCCAATCCGCAACAAGCGGATTTGTGATCGCTTCGACAAAAATCTCAAGCCGACGAGAAACGGACAGTAAGTAAGCATAATTTTTGCATCCCGTGCGTCAGACTTGCTCCTTTCTCGCTGTATCTCGCTGTGCAATGATGGCGCACGATAAACATCATCGCGGGTAGAAGTTTTCGGTAAAACATTATTATTTTCCCATTCGATTCCCGGTTGCTTGTGCTGGGAGTTTGCCTGAAGCTTCCCAACCACCATCGCCATCACACTTGCCATGTTGATACCGGGTTGTACAGTTGCAGTTGCGATCGCTTTAATCATTCATTCATTCATACGTCCATTTGCGGACACCGTTTTCGGGTCCGGTCGGTGATGAACGGTCATTTGAAGAGGTTTTTTTTTCTTGCAGTTAAAATATTGTTCTTCCTTCTGTCCTGCGTGCTCGCCCACCGTCATTTCCGTCCTCGCTGCCAAGTGCAGTGCAAAAAACCCGGTGAGCGATTTATCTGCCGCATCGATGTGATTTGTCCGATTTCCCGTCCGTGCGGGCTTTTCTGCATCATCGTGATCACCCCCCGGGTGTGATTGTGCCCTGGTGCCGCACGGGAAGTTTGTCCTTACACGGGTTGTTTTTTGCTTCTTCTTCTCCTGACCGTGCAGTCTGTCCTTCATGCGTTTCATGGTTGGTTATGCGTTTTGCTTACCATAAACATTTTGCTTCCCTCGGGCCCAACGGTTTTCGCTCTCACCGTCGATCGTGGATCATGTTCTGTTTTACTGGTTTTTTTGTTGTTGCTACCATCCAGAAGATAACATAAAACCGACAAAAAAAAACCACAACAAAAAGCTCTACCACTGCACACACAGAACACCAAAATAATCCGTATCCGTGTACGGTGCATTAAAGTTAACGACGTAAACGCGCGCAGGAAAAATGGCTGCAAATCGCAGGAAATTAGTGAGACACGCGAAAAGCAAACTACTAGCCGGGAAGCTGTGATTTTTTGGTGAAGTTGTGTGGTACGTGTTTTTTTTTTTTGGTTTAGCTTTCAGTTGTTCGGGTGATGTAGTAATAAAATCGCACCGTTTATCTTGGGTGATTTGTGAAGTGAAGATATACGAAAGAAATCCATGTGGAGGAGAGGTTGCGATCGGATGTCTTGATCAAGCGCATGGAGATAGCAGTCTGTGCGTAAAAATCCGATGGGAGTTACCAAATTTTGTAGATCTTCTTCTTCTTCTCTGGCACTACAACCTCTGTAGGTCTGGGCCTGCTATTTCTAGTTTTCTTTGACTTAGTTTTAATCCGTAGCTGAATAATCAGTCCTGCGTACGGAGAGGCGGTCCGCCGTGATCCGAACTCCGATCCTGCCGTGTGAAGATCGGCGCTGCTATCGTATATACCATCGGGCCGCCCAATCAGATCTTACTTCTAGTTAATATCTTAGTATTAGGCGTAATGGCTTGAATTTCTATACAGCTAGGAACTTAAAGGAGAAGAATCATCAAAATTAAAAGCTGATCTATGTATTTTGCATAATGACAGGACTGTCCAGTCGGTTAGAGACATTATACAGTTAAGGAGAGTCAGAAATAGCAGACCTAGCTCTCTCGAAATCACTCAAATAATTCTTCTTTCTTTTTGGCTAAACGTCCTAAATTAGATAAGGCTGGATAGTGCTCTCACAGGCGCTCACAAAATTTACAGGATTAAGTCGAGTGAACACACCAAAACTTTAGCGGCCCATTTAGTTTGCGTTGGATTGCTTCTATACGCGCCGACCAAATTTCAGCGGAAGGACTCCAGACTATACTAGCGTATTCAAGAACAGATCTCACCAGGGAGCAATAGAGAGCTTCTATCGTCAAAGGGTCATGAAATTCTTTTGCAATTCGTCGTATAAGGCCTAACGTTTGGTTTACTCTTGTGATCACCGACTCGATTTGAGGCCTAAAGCTAAGACGGCTTTCTAGCAGGATTCCTAGGTCTTGAATACAACTAGTGCGTTCCAGTACTCAAAAGGATGTGTTAGTTAGCAAAATTTAAGTAGTAAAATTGGCAAAAAAGATGTCCTCATAGGGTAGAAGTCATAACGTATTGAACATCGACCTTTAAACAAGAAAAATAATACTAACTAACTAACTAAAACTAACTCAACAGCATGACTCAAAAAAATATTCTTCTATAGGTTTACTTTTGTGTAAAAACTCCCCGATAGCCACATTCGAGTACTCAATCATCAAGAAAACGGCTCCTTCTGGCTATTGTAGTTTTTGATCCTTTTCCGGATAAAGTGATCAAACAATCAAAGGAAAAAAACTCGTTACGCTAATCCCCAAAACCCTGAATGTCGTAGCTGCACAAGAAGTTGTCACACCGCAGTATCTTCCCGGTTGCTTGTCAAGGAAATAACGCAAACGCAACAGCAAAAAACAAATCACACCGTTTGTCTCCATTCCGTGCTACATGATCGCTCGGTACCGTGGTGCGGTGGATGATGTGACGATCATCAACACATCTTAGCGCGATCCATTCGGCAGGGAGAAAGAGTGGAGCATGCAAAACGCCACAACACCTATGACATTTCCTTCCACGATGAGCGGGACTTTTTCGGCGGCGTGGTGAACAAATTTCCTGCCCGATCTGTCAGTCAGTCAAGGCGCACCAGAGCCGCCGAATGCCGAATTCCGGGTCTCGAGACAATCGGACAAATCGGACACCCCTGCCAAAAACGGACGCGTCAGTGATTTGGTTGCTAGTTTGGTGCGTGCTTATTTGCTTTCGCCCCCTGCCCGATCTCATCTGTTGTGTGTTTTGTTTTAACATGCTGGTTCGTGCTGCTTATGCAGAGCCCCGGTCGGTTGGGTCGGTTTGTACGGAGGTGCGTATGGTAAATTGCATTCCCAGCTCGGTACTGGATCACGGCTTGCGGCTTGGAAAGAAGCGCTTCTGCGGCCATTACTTTGCCGGTTGTTTATGCCTTGCTGCGAACGATATTTCGTAAAGATTCGGATCAGATGTCATTCGAACGGGTTTCTTGTGCCAGGCAGCCATCATCATCATCATCAGCATCATCATGTCTCGAGAAACCAACATCAGGCAGCAGGGTTTGATTCGGTGCTCTTCATCACTGGCCGTGTCCTGTCATTGTTCCTCGTTTACTGTGGCTAAGTCTACCACAAAATGACAGCTGGGGATGAAGCTTCGGTTCTGCAGCATCGATACGTGAAGCAGCACAACACAAAAACAAAATGGAGAAGAAGGGCATTCATACGCCGTCGGTACGGTGCATGCAGCACATGATAAAAGCTGAGATGTTGATTTTTGATGCAAAAATGACACGTTTCGAGAGGAAGCAATAAAGGCCACGGTGTCAAAAGAGCACAAAACAATAATCCCTCCCGTCGTCGGTAAGGTTTTAGTCAGCAAACAGCGGAAACCACCATCAACACCACAGACGAGATACGGTCACCACTTGGGGATGGATCGTTATTTACCCATTCTTATGGAGCCTTCCTAAACAAGAACACTGCACTGTTGTGCGTTTTGCTGGGCGGATATAAGAATGCCAGGCGTTGTTTTTTTTTTGTTTCGCCCTTGCGCTCAGGAACCTTTGTGTGACGATCGACAAAAGGATCGCGCCTTCGCTTTGTTTTCCGCTGTACGTGTTTGGTTCCTGAGGATGGCGGTTCGTTAGAACCAAGGAAGTTTCACCTGTTGCGTGGCTCCGTTCGCACACAAACACACACACACACATTCGGGGTTTGGTGTTTGGAATTGTTTTGACAAATTTGTGAGCGTTTTATTGCGCACCGTTTCCTGTCGAACAAATATTTCTTCAAATTTCGGTTCGCTTTCGCGGCAATACTTTTACCTTCCCAGGGCGGGAGCGCTTTCTCGCCCTTCTTGGCCAGGGTCTCAGGCCGTACCCGTCTGACCAAGAAAAAATGCACCCAAGCTCGCGATCCTCCGATGCCGGTGGTAGATTAAGACGCGAAACGTTGGCTCGCACACGAAACATGCCTCCGGGGTGGAATGTCGCCGTGGTTTGTAAGGTTTGGAAACGGGAGAAAAGCCCGAACCCGCCGAAACTCGTGTCAAGCGATCGACCGGCGGGATGATCATCGTAACCATCAAGATCTCGATCGAAATGCCGGTGCTACGGTGAAAGGTCCGGCGTTCCCGTACGTTTTCGGCCCCAATCCTCGCGGACCGACCGACCGTCAACCCCAAGTCGGTGGGAAATTATTATTTATCTCGGAAACACACTCCACGCGGCTGGGATGTGTCACGGTGAATGCAGGCGTTGGTGCCGGCGATGGAAAGACACATTGCCCGAGGTGAGTGTGAGTGTGCCCCCGTTGCTATACTGCCAGCATGATCAGTCGACCGACGGGAATGGGTAGGATACCCGCAGAAAACTGACGGTGAGATATGGATTTTGTACAGGGGAATCGGTCGGTTGGTATGGATGTCCGAATGGTTGGAAGGTAATCAGAACATTGCATGACAATTTTATGACGATTAGCTGCGAAAACATAAGCTTGTGTTTTGATATATCACGGTACAGATACATGAACAGTTTGTGTCGATGACAGATACACATCATGCAACAGGAATTTGGCTCGGTTTGCTCTAATATAGTGTGAACTTTGAAAGACACAATAAAAGAGTTTGAAGCGTCTTTTCAGTCTACGGTTCACAAAATTTAAAGGAGCTATTCCGATAATGTTGAAGATATAAATCAATATCTATCACAGCTTTACAGGGTTTCCGATATGAAGTAACAGTTGTCGAGACAATTCTGGACTCTGACCAAGATGAAGAACAGGTAGCTCTGGACAGAAACAGGATTAAAAATATGCGGAATATTTCTGTCCAGTTCATCCTGTAAATTGCCTGAAACGTCTCAAACAGCGTCCAGAAATGGCCTCAATACATTATTACTAGTTAATGGAAAATCCTGAAAGCTTAATATCATAATGATTAAAAGTGTCTTACCTGACAGATAACATAATGAGTGGCATTTTTTATTGTCTTATATTAAATATCAATGTTTCCGTGAATCATTTACTGAGAATTCTGTTTGATTGACTGGAAACCAGCACAGCACAATACTTGCATATTTTTTCAGAATAAATGTGCGAAAAATGTAAGGAATTACAGACTAAGATTATCCCAAATAGTCATAAAAAATAACCAAAATAGATCAAGACATCTGCTCGAATCTAATTTTTGATTTTTGGCTCCCAAGACCCCAATATTTGAATTAACAATTTTTCCATTTAGTTTGCGAAGCTTTGAGTCTCGTAGACCTCATTCACCGCTTTCTGGAATTAATAGCGATTATTGGGTATCATATGGAACAGTGTTCTGTACTCCAATCGGTAGCAAAGAACCGAAATAAAATAAGTATCTGCTTAAATAGGATAAGAGTCAACTACAACTAATAGGATAAGAATACATCTATAAAATCTGATATTGCTGACTTTCCTTTTAAGTCTAGTGATAATTGAGTTAAGAAGACTGCATTCTTGGCTAATATTTTGGCATCTGGGGCGATTCATTAGAGCCAATTAAAGTGCAACCGAAGCAATTACAGCTCATAATTGCTTTAATGATAAGATTTCTAATTATTGCTCCTTTTCCGAGCAACAAAAAACCACTTCATCCCTGTCCCATACAGCGTGCCCATTATTTTTATTGACTTCCAAATGCGACTAGAAACAATGCAGAATTGAATCAACCTTTAGTGTGCGCGGGTAAGACTTTCTAATTACACCGGGACGCACTTTTTGGGCCTAGCGTTTCCGATTTCGGACGACGAAGGTAAGAGATCCCCCCCCCCACCCGCCCCCAGACCCAGACCCCAAAATGGACATCCGGCGGCCGTGTGGCACCATCGTCCACAGAGTCGGAAGTTGCAGATGACGGGTGCTGGAATGTGGCTGCATTCTACGCGCTTCCTTACTCGGCACACCGTCGCTCAATTCTGCGTGAAAAGCCGGTTCTTCGAAGCCCTTCGGTACGGGCTCTAGCTCTACTAATTAGCCCTAGCGCTGGGGTCTAGGATAGCTCCCCAAGCAACGTGAGGTGGTTTTCGCGTCGTCCGGCTACGCCGGCTCCCACCGACCGGCCGGCCCTCAACTGATAATTGATATGAAATTATTGTGCCATCATCATCGCTATCCCTGTTCATCCAATGATACCCCGTGCCGGAGCCATTGGATCGGGAGGCAACATTACTGCCGAGTGCAGCACCGGAATGCACGTAAACCACTTGCGCAAAAGGGGCCATTTATGCCTGAGCCCGCTGGCGGTTGACAAAGGTGCACGCATAAAATGGGTTGGGGAGAGAGAAAAAAGCAACGCGCGCACACATACACACACACACATTGCCCTGGGTAAAATAAAAGGACGAACGCGGTTCTCCCCATCGTGTCATACCGCAGAAAAAAAAATGCCGGAAACGAAGAATTGATTTCGAAAAACTGATATCACCCCCGTCAAGCGTGTGTATTTACGTACAAGCCAGTATGTGTGTGTGTTTTTGGTGTATATCCTTCGTCCTGCGTTTACAACGCGGCTATCGCTCCCTTTCCAGCCACTAGCTGCCAGTAGGTTTGTTTTAATAACTACGACTATTGACCAAGGTTTTCGTCTAGGACTCGGTTCCACCCCACCGACCGAAGACTTGACATGGTTCGATCGAATATTTGGATATGATTCATGAATCAGGAAACGCGCGATACTGTGCCGCCTGTTTTGATACCTCGTAAAATGCGGCTTAAGGATCAAGAGAAGTCCTAGTGCCGCAACTTTAACCCAACCATGTAGCCAAAAACAGTGTTCGTGGGGAACCCTTCCGTTTTTCGGCGCATAAAAAAACTGCGTAGCAAATATTAAGGATAAATTGGCGTAGAAAAGGCAAAACTTTTATGGCGTTAACTAGTAGAAGAAATAATAAAATAATCAAGCCAAATAAAATGCACTGAAAGCAATTAATATTTGCAGCAGCAATTCATGTATCTCAAGAGTACTACCATTGCGAACCGATTGCGTCCTGCTCTGGCAGCATAAATTAATTATAAACCACCGGCTACCTTTCACGATCGCTCTAGGAAGATCGATGGCCCGATCGCGAACGTATTTTACTATTTCGCGTCGAACAAATGTGTGCCCTCGAGCCACGAAACAAAACGGGGAGGGCACAGCGATCGCATTTTCCCGTGGTTTGCGATGTTGTTCAGGTTTGCGAGTGTGCGGACATGCATGGATATCAAAAATTCATTAATAAAAACCCACATTAGCTCGCGGTGCTAATATGCGTCCAGCATACGGAACCACACTCAGCTTCAAGACAACCCCCCTCCCTTTTATCGCTTCCCTCGTCGGTATGTACCCTTCGGCTCGTGTACACTTGTTATGGTTGCAGCAGACCACCGAACGTTTCGGGATCGGTTGTTGTTGTTGACGTTGTGGCATTGTGATGGAATGCGGTTCTCGTGCCCTCGGTCCATCAACTTTGTCATGGGCCAGGATCGGTGTGGCGTTGCATCTTGTGGCGCATATTCCCGGACTATCCGGGCGTATCAGCCTGGCCGCCATCTTGCGGGCGGGAAAGCTATTGCTATGGCCGCTGGGTTTAAGGCGAAGAAATGCTAGATGGCCGACGATGCTGTGTTTTGTTTGAGCATGCATAATTTGCATACTGGCGAAATGTGAGTGTTTACACACAGACACACGCGGACACACGCACAACTTTGGCCGGAGGGAAAATCTAATGTTTATCCTATACTTATCGGTTACGGTGAAGGTGTAACCTTCGATCGAAAGCATTATTCATCTTGGTGTGGTATGTACAAACAAACACATATAGTAGGTAAGATGAAAGAGTTGTTTTCACATTTTATAATCACAGTACCAAAATAGCAAGTGCTGAATGGAGTTGAGCATCAAGGTGCTAGGACGCATAACGCATTAGCTAAACAGGCAATGTTTAATGTTTAATGTTAGACGACTTCAACATTGGTGGGCAGATATACATATCTCTCTCTCCAAGGATCTATGCTTTCTTTGATGAGAACCATCTTTCCACAATCAGAGGTTTGAACTACTCTAATGCGGTTGTTTCTTATTGATAGATTTTCATTTACCGAATAAGTATTATCTTCTTAACTGTTACATTTGTTCTTCAACAAATCACGTAGTCTCTGGTTTGATTATGAACGCTCTTTCGAGATAAAATTGGTTGCTAAAACGAGATGTATCGAGAGGCATAGTAGTGATTTGGATGCAGTAATGCAAGAAACGCTTCAAAGAGTCAAAAGTTTTTAAATATTTAGAGCACTTTGCTGCTAAAAGATCCGTACCAGACGCAATAAGCGCTTGTTGCATATTTGCCCGAACAAAACATTCTTTTTCCCTAGCTCTAGAAGCACTGGGATTAGTTCCACAGGTGAGAAAGCTCGTAATATATCCAGGGATGATATAGCTTGTCCAATATGTACCTGTAACGCTACGAAAAAGATTGTGACTTGCATCGTATTGCCCTATTCTGCAGATGACAGCATCAGAAGAGTGTCTTAATCATCAGAATCCTGAAGGATTAATCAATTCTTGGGCTTTAAATGTCATTTTGTTTTACTTTATCCGTGCATTTAATATTGAGTTCAAGCATCAAAAAGCGCTTGAAATTCAAGATCCACAAATAAAGATACTTGTAGCAGACATTTTTCTATTAAGTATAATGTAAATATTTGTACAATTTCACCATAACATGATTGTTTATTCTTTGTTTTAATTGAAATAATCGTAATCTCTTTAGTTAAAGACTCAAAACTAAAGCAAAGTACGCCTGATGAGTAAAAGATAGAAATGATCTTTAAGAAATCATTGTTACATTACAGCGAAAGGCTCCACAATTCAATCATAAAAGCTCCACTCGAAAAGTTTTGCGTCCACCAGCAATCACGTATAATCCTCAGAGGAATACGAAGGAAGGGAAAAGTTGGACAGACAGTTACCGTTACACATAACCGCTCACGATAGTAACCGGAAGCAAAGGATAAGCGAGAGCACGCGAGCCAAAAGTTTGCTAATCAATGGGTAAGCGAAAAGTTTCGTCAGTAATGTCCGACCAAAACGGAGCGGCGTTGCGTCGCAAGTGGATTGGGACGAGACAGTTCCAAAATAATCAGCCCAGGGGAATGTCACCAAAATAGCAACCGCACAAGCGTAACCGCAAAGTCATGCTACACCACCGAGCCGGTTCAGGAGTCACTCTTTGCCGTGTGTGTGTGTTTCTATGTGTGTGCGAGCGTGCAGGGACGCACACACACACACACACCCAGGCGTTTACAAAAAGGGCCAAACCGTTTCGGGGTTCGGGCATCTCTCGCACACTGTTTTCTACCAACGAAGCCACAAACCGAACCGGTTCTGGGGAAGCAAAATCGGTGAAGACAGCGTACAGCAGAACAATCAGATTGGCAATCAAAATCTTCGATATGAGATATGAGTCAAGATGACAAACTCAATCAGTGTGTTGTTCTGCGCCTGGTGGCTGGTGGCTATTGCTTCCCTTGCTTGCGCCCGCTTATCGTTCCGGGGTCCTTGCTCACTGGAAACGATTTGGCAAACATGACCAAAAGCCGCGAAAGAAAACCACTCCAGTTTCTTCAGCAATCCAGGGGCCAGAAATTGGAGAACCCGAGTTCAGCGAAACAGGTCCAAACGTCAGTCATGCCGAGAAAAGGGGGCGCAACAAAAAAGGACGACAGTGGTTCACCGTGGAGTTTTGATGTATCGTGTAGGTATGTGCATTCGGTCGATGCAGTTCGTTTTTAGACAGATTCGTTTTTCGTTTGGTTGATTTTTCTAAGAGGAAATATTTCGGAATCTCGGAGTCTCAATACTGGTGGCGTTATGGCGAAGGTAAGCAGTAGAAGCTCGTAATCCAGCTCCCGAGATCCAGCCAACTAGCATTGATCATTTCTTTATGATCTCGTTCGCTCGATTGGCAACCACTTCCGCCCAATATAAGCTTCATAATGCGATCATCAGCCAAAATTGCGTACGGGATCAGGTTTGCACGTTGTACCAAATCAATAATTAACAGATCAAACAAACGTTTTTGATTGTTATCTTGGAACTGGATGAAATCTTACACTACGGCAGCAGTGTCTCTGTGGTACCGGTTATACGCATACCGGCAGCAGCAATAAACAAAAAATACAAAATTGGACATAAAGAACACGAACACACATCCGGCAGTAGGTTGGGGAAGGGTCGAGAATCGAGGTGGAGAGTTGTAAAGCCACATTCCACCCGCGCGTCCATCCAATCCCTTCCCTCATCCGGGTATGTCCCGGCTGTCAAAATCGAACTAGCGCAGAACCGGACTCCAGGCAGTACAAATTACGCGTTCGAAGACTCCAGGAGTCCGGGCCAAACATTCCATGGCTCCCTCCGTTTGGTGCCACAATGGATCGATCATCCGTGGTTTCGCTTGATCCGACAGTTGGCCGAACGACAAACGAAGCTCGGGGCTTCAGACCGGGAAACAAATCGGGGGTAACATAATCTGACAGATTGACAAGCGGCCATCTGTTTTTTCGCCCATGTGCACACACA